>JBBDGP010000073.1:90000-612500 GCA_037952835.1 Lithobates septentrionalis | reverse complement strand
TGCAATGTTGAGAGAGAGAGGGGGGCTGCAATGGTGAGAGAGAGAGGGGGGCTGCAATGGTGAGAGAGGGGGGCTGCAATGGTGAGAGAGAGAGGGGGGCTGCAATGGTGAGAGAGAGGGGGGCTGCAATGGTGAGAGAGAGAGGGGGGCTGCAATGGTGAGAGAGAGAGGGGGGCTGCAATGGTGAGAGAGATAGAGGGGGGCTGCAATGGTGAGAGAGAGAGGGGGGCTGCAATGGTGAGAGAGAGAGAGAGGGGGCTGCAATGGTGAGAGAGAGAGAGAGGGGGCTGCAATGATGAGAGAGAGATTGGGGGCTGCAATGGTGAGACAGAGAGAGGGGGGCTGCAATGGTGAGACAGAGAGAGGGGGGCTGCAATGGTGAGAGAGAGAGGGGGGCTGCAATGGTGAGAGAGAGAGGGGCTGCAATGGTGAGGGAGAGAGAGGGGGGCTGCAATGGTGAGAGAGAGGGGGGCTGCAATGGTGAGGGAGAGAGAGGGGGGCTGCAATGGTGAGGAGAGAGAGGGGGGCTGCAATGGTGAGAGAGAGAGGGGGGGCTGCAATGGTGAGAGACAGAGGGAGGCTGCAATGGTGAGAGAGAGAGGGGGGGCTGCAATGGTGAGAGAGAGGGGGGGCTACAATGGTGAGAGAGAGAGGGGGCTGCAATGGTGAGAGAGAGAGAGAGAGGGGGCTGCAATGGTGAGAGAGAGAGAGGGGGGCTGCAATGGTGAGAGAGAGAGGGGGGGCTGCAATGGTGAGAGAGAGAGGGGGGGCTGCAATGGTGAGAGAGAGAGGGGGGGCTGCAATGGTGAGAGAGAGAGGGGGGCTGCAATGGTGAGAGAGTGAGAGGGGGCTGCAATGGTGAGAGAGAGGGGGGCTGCAATGGTGAGAGAGAGAGGGGGGCTGCAATGGTGAGAGAGGGGGGCTGCAATGGTGAGAGAGAGGGGGGCTGCAATGGTGAGAGAGAGGGGGGCTGCCTTGGTGAGAGAGAGAGGGGGGGCTGCAATGGTGAGAGAGAGGGGGGCTGCAATGGTGAGAGAGATAGAGGGGGGCTGCAATGGTGAGAGAGAGAGGGGGGCTGCAATGGTGAGAGAGAGAGGGGGGCTGCAATGGTGAGAGAGAGAGAGGGGGCTGCAATGGTGAGAGAGAGAGAGGGGGCTGCAATGGTGAGAGAGAGAGGGGGGCTGCAATGGTGAGAGAGAGAGAGAGGGGGCTGCAATGGTGAGAGAGAGAGGGGGGCTGCAATGGTGAGAGAGAGGGGGGCTGCAATGGTGAAAGAGAGAGAGGGGGGCTGCAATGGTGAGAGAGAGAGAGGGGGGCTGCAATGGTGAGAGAGAGAGAGAGGGGGGCTGCAATGGTGAGAGAGAGAGAGAGGGGGGCTGGAATGGTGAGAGAGAGAGAGAGGGGGGCTGCAATGGTGAGAGAGAGAGGGGGGCTGCAATGGTGAGAGAGAGAGAGGGGGGCTGCAATGGAGAGAGAGAGGGGGGCTGCAATGGTGAGTGAGAGAGAGGGGGGCTGCAATGGTGAGAGAGAGAGAGGGGGCTGCAATGGTGAAAGAGGGGGCTGCAATGGTGAGAGAGAGAGGGGGGCTGCAATGGTGAGAGAGAGAGGGGGGCTGCAATGGTGAGAGAGAGGAGGGCTGCAATGGTGAGAGAGAGGGGGGGCTGCAATGGTGAGAGAGGGCTGCAATGGTGAGAGAGAGAGGGGGGGCTGCAATGGTGAGAGAGAGAGAGGGGGGCTGCAATGGTGAGAGAGAGAGAGGGGGGCTGCAATGGTGAGAGAGAGAGAGAGAGAGAGAGAGGGGGGCTGCAATGGTGAGGGAGAGAGAGGGGGCTGCAATGGCTTAGAGAGGGGGGGCTGCAATGGTGAGAGAGAGAGAGAGAGGGCTGCAATGGTGAGAGAGAGAGAGGGGGCTGCAATGGTGAGAGAGAGAGAGGGGGGCTGCAATGGTGAGAGAGAGAGAGGGGGCTGCAATGGTGAGAGAGAGAGAGAGGGGGCTGCAATGGTGAGAGAGAGAGAGAGAGAGGGGGGCTGCAATGGTGAGAGAGAGAGGGGGGCTGCAATGGTGAGAGAGAGAGAGAGGGGGGCTGCAATGGTGAGAGAGAGAGAGGGGCCTGCAATGGTGAGAGAGAGAGAGGGGGGGCTGCAATGGTGAGAGAGAGAGGGGGGGCTGCAATGGTGAGAGAGGGGGCTGCAATGGTGAGAGAGAGAGAGGGGGGCTGCAATGGTGAGAGAGAGAGGGGGGCTGCAATGGTGAGAGAGAGAGGAGGGCTGCAATGGTGAGAGAGAGGGGGGCTGCAATGGTGAGAGAGAGAAAGGGGGGCTGCAATGGTGAGAGAGAGAGAGGGGGCTGCAAAGGTGAGAGAGAGAGGGGGGCTGCAATGGTGAGAGAGAGAGGGGGGCTGCAATGGTGAGAGAGAGAGAGGGGGCTGCAATGGTGAGAGAGAGAGAGGGGGCTGCAATGGTGAGAGAGAGAGGGGGCTGCAATGGTGAGAGAGAGGGGGGCTGCAATGGTGAGAGAGAGAGAGGGGGCTGCAATGGTGAGAGAGAGAGGGGGCTGCAATGGTGAGAGAGAGAGGGGGCTGCAATGGTGAGAGAGAGAGAGGGGGGCTGCAATGGTGAGAGAGATAGAGGGGGCTGCAATGGTGAGAGAGAGAGAGAGGGGGGGGCTGCAATGGTGAGAGAAAGAGAGAGGGGGCTGCAATGGTGAGAGAGGGCTGCAATGGTGAGAGAGAGAGGGGGGCTGCAATGGTGAGAGAGAGAGAGGGGGCTGCAATGGTGAGAGAGAGAGAGAGAGAGGGGGGGGCTGCAATGGTGAGAGAGAGAGAGAGAGAGAGGGGGGGGGCTGCAATGGTGAGGGAGAGAGAGGGGGCTGCAATGGTGAGAGAGAGGGGGGGCTGCAATGGTGAGAGAGAGGGGGCTGCAATGGTGAGAGAGAGAGCGGGGGCTGCAATGGTGAGAGAGAGAGGGGGGCTGCAATGGTGAGAGAGAGAGAGGGGGGCTGCAATGGTGAGAGAGAGAGAGGGGCTGCAATGGTGAGAGAGAGAGGGGGGGCTGCAATGGTGAGAGAGAAAGGGGGGCTGCAATGGTGAGAGAGAGAGAGAGAGGGGGGCTGCAATGGTGAGAGAGAGAGAGGGGGGCTGCAATGGTGAGAGAGAGAGAGGGGGGGCTGCAATGGTGAGAGAGAGAGGGGGGCTGCAATGGTGAGAGAGAAAGGGGGGCTGCAATGGTGAGAGAGAGAGGGGGGCTGCAATGGTGAGAGAGAGAGGGGGGCTGCAATGGTGAGAGAGAGAGGGGGCTGCAAAGGTGAGAGAGAGAGGGGGGGCTGCAATGGTGAGAGAGAGAGGGGGGCTGCAATGATGAGAGAGAGAGAGGGGGCTGCAATGGTGAGAGAGAGAGGGGGCTGCAATGGTGAGAGAGAGAGAGGGGGCTGCAATGGTGAGAGAGAGAGAGGGGGCTGCAATGGTGAGAGAGAGAGGGGGGGCTGCAATGGTGAGAGAGAGAGGGGGGGCTGCAATGGTGAGAGAGAGAGAGGGGGCTGCAATGGTGAGAGAGAGAGAGAGAGAGAGAGAGAGAGGGGGCTGCAATGTGAGAGAGAGAGAGAGGGGGGCTGCAATGGTGAGAGAGAGAGAGGGGGCTGCAATGGTGAGAGAGAGAGAGAGAGAGAGAGAGAGAGGGGGCTGCAAATGTGAGAGAGAGAGAGAGGGGGGCTGCAATGGTGAGAGAAAGAGAGAGGGGGCTGCAATGGTGAGAGAGGGCTGCAATGGTGAGAGAGAGAGGGGGGCTGCAATGGTGAGAGAGAGAGAGGGGGGGCTGCAATGGTGAGAGAGAGAGAGGGGGGCTGCAATGGTGAGAGAGAGAGGGGGGCTGCAATGATGAGGGAGAGAGAGGGGGGCTGCAATGGTGAGAGAGGGGGGGCTGCAATGGTGAGAGAGAGAGGGGGCTGCAATGGTGAGAGAGAGAGAGGGGGCTGCAATGGTGAGAGAGAGAGAGGGGGGCTGCAATGGTGAGAGAGAGAGAGAGGGGGGCTGCAATGGTGAGAGAGAGAGAGGGGGGCTGCAATGGTGAGAGAGGGGGGCTGCAATGGTGAGAGAGAGGGGGGCTGCAATGGTGAGAGAGAGAGGGGGGGCTGCAATGGTGAGAGAGAGAGGGGGGCTGCAATGGTGAGAGAGAGAGAGGGGGCTGCAATGGTGAGAGAGAGAGAGGGGGCTGCAATGGTGAGAGAGAGAGAGAGAGGGGGGCTGCAATGGTGAGAGAGAGAGGGGGGGCTGCAATGGTGAGAGAGAGAGAGAGAGGGGGCTGCAATGGTGAGAGAGAGAGGGGGGCTGCAATGGTGAGAGAGAGAGAGGGAAGAGAGAGAGAGAGAGAGAGAGAGAGAGAGAGAGAGAGAGAGAGAGAGAGAGAGGGGGGGCTGCAATGGTGAGAGAGAGAGAGAGGGGGCTACAATGGTGAGAGAGAGAGGGGGGGCTGCAATGGTGAGAGAGAGAGAGGGGGGCTGCAAAGGTGAGAGAGAGAGGGGGGGCTGCAATGGTGAGAGAGAGAGGGGGGCTGCAATGGTGAGAGAGAGAGAGAGAGAGGGGGCTGCAATGGTGAGAGAGAGAGGGGGCTGCAATGGTGAGAGAGAGAGGGGGCTGCAATGGTGAGAGAGAGAGAGAGGGGCTGCAATGGTGAGAGAGAGAGAGGGGGAGCTGCAATGGTGAGAGAGAGAGGGGGGCTGCAATGGTGAGAGAGAGAGGGGGGGCTGCAATGGTGAGAGAGAGAGGGGGGCTGCAATGGTGAGAGAGAGAGAGGGGGCTGCAATGGTGAGAGAGAGAGAGAGGGGGCTGCAAATGTGTGAGAGAGAGAGGGGGGGCTGCAATGGTGAGAGAAAGAGAGAGGGGGCTGCAATGGTGAGAGAGGGCTGCAATGGTGAGAGAGAGAGGGGGGCTGCAATGGTGAGAGAGAGAGAGAGGGGGGCTGCAATGGTGAGAGAGAGAGGGGGGGCTGCAATGGTGAGAGAGAGAGAGGGGGGGCTGCAATGGTGAGGGAGAGAGAGGGGGCTGCAATGCTGAGAGAGAGAGAGGGGGCTGCAATGGTGAGAGAGAGAGAGGGGGCTGCAATGGTGAGAGAGAGAGAGGGGGCTGCAATGGTGAGAGAGAGAGAGGGGGCTGCAATGGTGAGAGAGAGAGGGGGGCTGCAATGGTGAGAGAGAGAGGGGGGCTGCAATGGTGAGAGAGGGGGGCTGCAATGGTGAGAGAGAGGGGGGCTGCAATGGTGAGAGAGAGAGGGGGGCTGCCATGGTGAAAGAGAGAGAGAGAGGGGGGCTGCAATGGTGAGAGAGAGAGGGGGCTGCAATGGTGAGAGAGAGAGGGGGCTGCAATGGTGAGAGAGAGAGAGGGGGCTGCAATGGTGAGAGAGAGAGAGGGGGCTGCAATGGTGAGAGAGAGGGGGCTGCAATGGTGAGAGAGAGAGAGGGGGCTGCAATGGTGAGAGAGAGAGAGGGGGCTGCAATGGTGAGAGAGAGAGAGGGGGCTGCAATGGTGAGAGAGAGAGAGGGGGCTGCAATGGTGTGAGAGAGAGAGAGAGAGAAAGAGAGAGAGAGAGAGAGAGAGGGGGCTGCAATGGTGAGAGAGAGAGAGAGGGGGCTACAATGGTGAGAGAGAGGGGGCTGCAATGGTGAGAGAGGGCTGCAATGGTGAGAGAGAGGGGGGCTGCAATGGTGAGGGAGAGAGAGGGGGGCTGCAATGGTGAGGGAGAGAGAGGGGGGCTGCAATGGTGAGACAGTGAGAGGGGGGCTGCAATGGTGAGAGAGAGAGAGAGGGGGGCTGCAATGGTGAGAGAGTGAGAGGGGCTGCAATGGTGAGGGAGAGAGAGGGGGGCTGCAATGGTGAGAGAGAGAGGGGGGCTGCAATGGTGAGAGAGAGAGGGAGGCTGCAATGGTGAGAGAGAGAGGGGGGCTGCAATGGTGAGAGAGAGAGGGGGTTACAATGGTGAGAGAGAGAGGGGGGCTGCAATGGTGAGAGAGAGAGGGGGGCTGCAATGGTGAGAGAGAGAGGGGGGCTGCAATGGTGAGAGAGAGAGAGGGGGGGCTGCAATGGTGAGAGAGAGAGGGGGCTGCAATGGTGAGAGAGAGATGGGGGGCTGCAATGGTGAGGGAGAGAGAGGGGGGCTGCAATGGTGAGACAGAGAGAGGGGGGCTGCAATGGTGAGAGAGAGAGGGGGCTGCAATGGTGAGAGAGAGAGAGGGGCTGCAATGGTGAGGGAGAGAGAGGGGGGCTGCAATGGTGAGAGAGAGGGGGGCTGCAATGGTGAGGGAGAGAGAGGGGGGCTGCAATGGTGAGGGAGAGAGAGGGGGGCTGCAATGGTGAGAGAGAGAGGGGGGGCTGCAATGGTGAGAGAGAGAGGGAGGCTGCAATGGTGAGAGAGAGAGGGGGGGCTGCAATGGTGAGAGAGAGGGGGGGCTACAATGGTGAGAGAGAGAGGGGGCTGCAATGGTGAGAGAGAGAGAGAGAGGGGGGCTGCAATGGTGAGAGAGAGAGAGGGGGGCTGCAATGGTGAGAGAGAGAGGGGGGGCTGCAATGGTGAGAGAGAGAGGGGGGGGGCTGCAATGGTGAGAGAGAGAGGGGGGCTGCAATGGTGAGAGAGAGAGGGGGGCTGCAATGGTGAGAGAGTGAGAGGGGGCTGCAATGGTGAGAGAGAGGGGGGCTGCAATGGTGAGAGAGAGAGGGGGGCTGCAATGGTGAGAGAAGGGGGCTGCAATGGTGAGAGAGAGAGGGGGGCTGCAATGGTGAGAGAGAGGGGGGCTGCCTTGGTGAGAGAGAGGGGGGGCTGCCTTGGTGAGAGAGAGGGGGGGCTGCAATGGTGAGAGAGAGGGGGGCTGCAATGGTGAGAGAGATAACGGGGGGCTGCAATGGTGAGAGAGAGAGGGGGGCTGCAATGGTGAGAGAGAGAGGGGGGCTGCAATGGTGAGAGAGAGAGAGGGGGCTGCAATGGTGAGAGAGAGAGAGGGGGCTGCAATGGTGAGAGAGAGAGGGGGGCTGCAATGGTGAGAGAGAGAGAGAGGGGGCTGCAATGGTGAGAGAGAGAGGGGGGCTGCAATGGTGAAAGAGAGAGAGGGGGGCTGCAATGGTGAGAGAGAGAGAGGGGGGCTGCAATGGTGAGAGAGAGAGAGGGGGGCTGCAATGGTGAGAGAGAGAGAGAGAGAGAGAGAGGGGGGCTGGAATGGTGAGAGAGAGAGGGGGGCTGCAATGGTGAGAGAGAGGGGGCTGCAATGGTGAGAGAGAGAGGGGGGCTGCAATGGTGAGAGAGAGGGGGGCTGCAATGGTGAGAGAGAGAGAGAGAGAGAGAGAGAGAGAGAGAGAGAGAGAGAGAGGGGGGGCTGCAATGGTGAGAGAGAGAGAGGGGGGCTGCAATGGTGAGAGAGATAGAGGGGGGCTGCAATGGTGAGAGAGAGAGGGGGGCTGCAATGGTGAGAGAGAGAGGGGGGCTGCAATGGTGAGAGAGAGAGAGGGGGCTGCAATGGTGAGAGAGAGAGAGGGGGCTGCAATGGTGAGAGAGAGATGGGGGGCTGCAATGGTGAGACAGAGAGAGGGGGGCTGCAATGGTGAGACAGAGAGAGGGGGGCTGCAATGGTGAGAGAGAGAGGGGGGCTGCAATGGTGAGAGAGAGAGAGGGGCTGCAATGGTGAGGGAGAGAGAGGGGGGCTGCAATGGTGAGAGAGAGAGAGGGGGGCTGCAATGGTGAGGGAGAGAGAGGGGGGCTGCAATGGTGAGGGAGAGAGAGGGGGGCTGCAATGGTGAGGGAGAGAGAGGGGGGCTGCAATGGTGAGAGAGAGAGGGGGGCTGCAATGGTGAGAGAGAGAAGGGGGCTGCAATGGTGAGAGAGAGAGAGGGGGCTGCAATGGTGAGAGAGAGAGAGGGGGCTGCAATGGTGAGAGAGAGAGAGGGGGGCTGCAATGGTGAGAGAGATAGAGGGGGGCTGCAATGGTGAGAGAGAGAGGGGGGCTGCAATGGTGAGAGAGAGAGAGAGGGGGGCTGCAATGGTGAGAGAGAGAGGGGGCTGCAATGGTGAGAGAGGGGGGCTGCAATGGTGAGAGAGAGAGGGGGGCTGCAATGGTGAGAGAGAGAGAGGGGGCTGCAATGGTGAGAGAGAGAGAGGGGGCTGCAATGGTGAGAGAGAGATGGGGGGCTGCAATGGTGAGGGAGAGAGAGGGGGGCTGCAATGGTGAGACAGAGAGAGGGGGGCTGCAATGGTGAGAGAGAGAGAGAGGGGCTGCAATGGTGAGGGAGAGAGAGGGGGGCTGCAATGGTGAGAGAGAGAGAGGGGGGCTGCAATGGTGAGGGAGAGAGAGGGGGGCTGCAATGGTGAGGGAGAGATAGGGGGGCTGCAATGGTGAGAGAGAGAGGGGGGGGCTGCAATGGTGAGAGAGAGAGGGAGGCTGCAATGGTGAGAGAGAGAGGGGGGGCTGCAATGGTGAGAGAGAGGGGGGGCTACAATGGTGAGAGAGAGAGGGGGGCTGCAATGGTGAGAGATAGAGAGAGAGAGAGGGGGGCTGCAATGGTGAGAGAGAGAGAGGGGGGCTGCAATGGTGAGAGAGAGAGAGGGGGGGCTGCAATGGTGAGAGAGAGAGGGGGGCTGCAATGGTGAGAGAGAGAGAGGGGGGCTGCAATGGTGAGAGAGTGAGAGGGGGCTGCAATGGTGAGAGAGAGAGAGAGGGGGGCTGCAATGGTGAGAGAGAGAGGGGGCTGCAATGGTGAGAGAGGGGGGCTGCAATGGTGAGAGAGAGAGGGGGGCTGCAATGGTGAGAGAGAGGGGGGCTGCAATGGTGAGAGAGAGAGGGGGGCTGCAATGGTGAGAGAGAGGGGGGCTGCAATGGTGAGAGAGATAGAGGGGGGCTGCAATGGTGAGAGAGAGAGGGGGGCTGCAATGGTGAGAGAGAGAGGGGGGCTGCAATGGTGAGAGAGAGAGGGGGGCTGCAATGGTGAGAGAGAGAGAGGGGGCTGCAATGGTGAGAGAGAGAGAGGGGGCTGCAATGGTGAGAGAGAGAGGGGGGCTGCAATGGTGAGAGAGAGAGAGAGAGGGGGGCTGCAATGGTGAGAGAGAGAGGGGGGCTGCAATGGTGAGAGAGAGGGGGGCTGCAATGGTGAAAGAGAGAGAGGGGGGCTGCAATGGTGAGGGAGAGAGAGGGGGGCTGCAATGGTGAGAGAGAGAGGGGGGCTGCAATGGTGAGAGAGAGAGGGGGGCTGCAATGGTGAGAGAGAGAGAGGGGGCTGCAATGGTGAGAGAGAGAGAGGGGGCTGCAATGGTGAGAGAGAGAGAGGGGGGCTGCAATGGTGAGAGAGATAGAGGGGGGCTGCAATGGTGAGAGAGAGAGGGGGGCTGCAATGGTGAGAGAGAGAGGGGGGCTGCAATGGTGAGAGAGAGAGAGGGGGCTGCAATGGTGAGAGAGAGAGAGGGGGCTGCAATGGTGAGAGAGAGATGGGGGGCTGCAATGGTGAGGGAGAGAGAGGGGGGCTGCAATGGTGAGAGAGAGAGGGGGGCTGCAATGGTGAGAGAGAGGGGGCTGCAATGGTGAGAGAGAGAGGAGGGGCTGCAATGGTGAGAGAGAGAGAGAGAGAGGGGGGCTGAAATGGTGAGAGAGAGAGAGAGAGAGAGAGAGAGAGAGAGAGAGAGAGAGAGAGAGAGAGAGAGAGAGGGGGGGGGCTGCAATGGTGAGAGAGGGCTGCAATGGTGAGAGAGAGAGAGGGGGGCTGCAATGGTGAGAGAGAGAGAGGGGGGCTGCAATGATGAGAGAGAGAGGGGGGCTGCAATGGTGAGAGAGAGAGGGGGGCTGCAATGGTGATAGAGAGAGAGGGCTGCAATGGTGAGAGAGTGAGAGGGGCTGCAATGGTGAGAGAGAGAGAGGGGGCTGCAATGGTGAGAGAGAGAGGGGGGCTGCAATGGTGAGAGAGAGAGGGGGGCTGCAATGGTGAGAGAGAGGGGGGCTGCAATGGTGAGAGAGAGAGGGGGGCTGCAATGGTGAGAGAGAAAGGGGGGCTGCAATGGAGAGAGAGAGGGGGGCTGCAATGGTGAGAGAGAGAGAGGGGGTGTAATGGTAAGAGAGAGGGGGTGTAATGGTGAGAGAGAGAGGGGGGGTGTAATGGGGAGAGAGAGAGAGGGGGTATAATGTTGAGAGAGAGAGAGGGGGTGTAATGTTGAGAGAGGGCTGCAATGGGGAGAGAGAGAAAGAGAGGGGTGTACCGTGCAATTATGAGAGAGAGAGACAGATTGTACAGATTGCAGGCAGAACCTTAATTATTCTGCTCCAGTTGTTCACTTCTCCTATGCCATTACTCGTGACTCTGCATGCAGAAAGAGACTAGTGGGCGGTGCTGGCGCCGCACGGGCCAGATGGAAGGAGAAATAAAGCAGCACCATGGCGTCCTGACGTTCTCCTGCTCCTCCCCTTAGGCACAGTACTCCGCAGGCGCAGCCTGCAGTTCAGTGGGCGGTGCTGGGTCAGAAGAGAAGGCATTGCATTGGAAAGTGCGGTGGCGCCTGCGCGGCCCGCCGCTGCTCTTTATTTTACTGACAGCCAGGCAAGCAGGTCCGAGCCAAAAGCGGCCCAAGGGCACTGAGTGCAGACGGCCTACCGGGAGATTTCCCGGTATCCCGGTAGGCCAGTCCGGCCCTGCCTGTAAGTCCATTTGCCCAGCCGTGCCTTTCTGCCGACGTACATCGGCGTGCGCCGGTCGGGAACTGGTTGACAGGGGTGTGTAATTACAATTTTTGATGCAATACTTTGCAGCAGGGCTCGTTCCTGCATTCCAACTAGAGTATCTGTGAGGGGTTGCAGTGTTGTGGCACCAGCACCGGTGCCTAAGGCCCAATTTTTCAGCCCCTGTTCAACAGGGGCATGAAATTACAATTCTTGATCTAATATTTCACAGAAGGGCCCGTTTCTGCGCCCACCAAGAGCGAGTGAGGACTTACAGTGTTGTGGCACTAGCACCACCACCACCACCACCAAAGGCCCAATTTTTCTGCCCCTGTTCAACAGGGGCATGTAATTACAATTCTTGATCTAAAATTTCACAGCAGGGCCCTGTGAGGGCTTACAGTGTTGTGGCCACAACAACACCTAAGGCCCAAATTTCTGCTGAGTATATAGGGCAGGCCCCTACTTTCAAACATCCAACTTACAAACGACTCCTACTTGCAAATGGAAGGAGACAACAGGAAGTGAGATGAAATCTACCCCTAGGAAGGGAAATTTTCTCCTGTAAGAGTTAATAGGGGAAAAACTTTTCTCCTTTCCACTGATGCTTTATCACCAACACTTGTTTCACAAAAAACCCCAAATTTTCAAAAAACATTTGTCATTGGGACAAAAAATGAGGTGAAATCTTCTGAAGAGGAGCACAGACAGCAAAACAAATGTCACAGGGGTGATAACCCTTCCCTATATTTTCCAAAAAGCTTAAAATAGATTTTTTGGCTGGAGCTAAACACGTTAAAAATGTACCAGTTCAAAATTACAAACAGATTCTACTTAACAAATCTAGTCCCTGTCTTGTTTGCACCGCCTGTATACTGCTGTTCAGAGTATATAGGGCCTGGTGGCCCCATGCCTTTCCTTTTTTTAATTTAGGTGCGGGGTTCCCCTTAATATCCATACAAGACCCAAAGGGCCTGGTAATGAACTGGGGGTACCCATGCTGTTTGTCTCACTGATTTTCATCCATATTGCCAGGACATGACATTACATTAAAGCCGCAAGCAGTTTTAAATGACTTTTTTTCCTTTAAAAATGTCATTTTGTGCAGGGACTGTTCTAAGCACGGGAAACACGCGCCACTTTACAGGCATACTATAGACACACCCCAGGTACGATATTTAAAGGAATATTTCACTTTTTTTTAACTTTAAGCATCATTAAAATCACTGCTCCCGAAAAAACGTTAGTTTTTAAAAGTTTTTTTTGCATTGATACATGTCCCCTGGGGCAGGACCCGGGTCCCCAAACCCTTTTTAGGAAAATACCATGCAAATTAACCTTTAAAATGAGCACTTTTGATTTTGAACGTTCGTGACCCATAGACGTCAATGGGGTTCTAACGTTCGTGCGAATTTTCGGTCCGTTCGCAGGTTCTGGTGCAAACCGAACCGGGGGGTGTTCGGCTCATCCCTAGGGCACAGTAAGGCGGCAATGATGGTGAGGGAGGCTGAAATGAGGGCACAGTAAGGCAGCAATAATGGTGAGGGAGGCTGCAAAGAGGGCACAGTAAGGTGGCAATGATGGTGAGGCTGCAATGAGTGCACAGTAAGGCTGCAATGATGGGCATGGAGAGGCGGCAATGATGGGCACGGTGAGGCAGCAATGATGGGCATGTGAGGCTGCAATAATGGGCATGGTGAGGCTGCAATGATGGGCATGGTGAGGCTGCAATGATGGTGAGGGAGGCTGCAATGAGGGCACAGTAAGGCGGCGATGGTGAGGGATGCTGCAATGATGGTGAGGGAGGCTGCAATGATGGTGAGGGAGGCTGCAATGAGGGCACAGTAAGGCGGCAATGATGGTGAGGGAGGCTGCAATGATGATGAGGGAGGCTGCAATGAGGGCACAGTAAAGCGGCAATGATGGTGAGGGACGCTGCAATGATGCTGAGGGAGGCTGCAATGATGCTGAGGGAGGCTGCAATGAGGGCACAGTAAGGCAGCAATGATGGTGAGGGAGGCTGCAATGATGGTGAGGAAGGCTGCAATGATGGTGAGGGAGGCTGCGATAAGGGCACAGTAAGGCAGCAATGATGGTGAGGGAGGCTGCAATGAGGGCACAGTAAGGCAGCAATGATGGTGAGGGAGGCTGCAATGAGGGCACAGTAAGGCAGCAATGATCATGAGGGAGGCCGCAATGAGGGCACAGTAAGGCAGCAATCATGGTGAGGCTGCAGTGAGTGGACAGTAAGGCTGCAATGAGGGCACAGTAAGGCTGCAATGATGGGCACGGTGAGGCGGCAATAATGGGCATGGCGAGGCAGCAATGATTGGCACGGTGAGGCTGCAATGATGGGCACGTTGAGGCTGCAATGATGGGTATGGTGAGGCTACAATGATGGGCATGTGAGGCTGCAATGATGGGCACGGTGAGGCTGCAATGATGGGCACGGTGAGGCTGCAATGATGGGCACGGTGAGGCTGCAATGATGGGCATAGTAAGGTGGCAATGATGGTAAAGGGAGGCTGCAATGATGGTGAGGGAGGCTGCAATGAAGGCACAGTAAGGCGGCAATGATGGTGAGGGAGGCTGCAATGAGGGAACAGTAATTCGGCAATGATGGTGAGGGAGGCTGCAATGATGGTGAGGGAGGCTGCAATGATGGTGAGGAAGGCTGCAATGAGGGCACAATAAGGCGGCAATGATGGTGAGGGAGGCTGCAATGATGGTGAGGGAGGCTGCAATGAGTGAACAGTAATTCGGCAATGATGGTGAGGGAGGCTGCAATGATGGTGAGGGAGGCTGCAATGAGGGCACAGTAAGGCAGTAATGATGGTGAGGGAGGCTGCAATGAGGACACAGTAAGGCACAAATGATGGTGAGGGAGGCTGCGATAAGGGCACAGTAAGGAAGCAATTATGGTGAGGGAGGCTGCAATGAGGGCACAGTAAGGCGGCAATGATGGTGAGGCTGCAATGAGTGCACGGAAAGGCTGCAATGAGGGCATGGTAAGGCTGCAATGATGGGCACGGTGAGGTGGCAATCATGGGCACGGTGAGGCTGCAATGATGGGCACGGTGAGGCTACAATGATGGGCATGTGAGGCTGCAATGATGGGCATGGTGAGGCTGCAATGATGGGCACAGTAAGGCAGCAATGATGGTGGGGGAAGCTGCAATGAGGGCACAGTAAGGCAGCGATGATGGTGAGGGAGGCTGCAATGATGCTGAGGGAGGCTGCAATGAGGGCACAGTAAGGCAGCAAATATGATGAAGGAGGCTGCAATGATGCTGAGGGAGGCTGCAATGAGGGCACAGTAAGACAGCAATGATGGTGAGGGAGGCTACAATAAGGGCACAGTAAGGTGGCAATGATGGTGAGGGAGGCTGCAATGAGGGCACAGTAAGGCGGGCATGGTGAGGCAGCAATGATGGGCACGGTGAGGCGGCAATGATGGGCACGGTGAGGCAGCAGTGATGGGCACGGTGAGGCTGCAATGATGGGCACGGTGAGGCTACAATGATGGGCATGTGAGGCTTGAATAATGGGTATGTGAGGCTGCAATGATGGGCATGGTGAGGCTGCAATGATGGGCACAGTGAGGCGGCAATGATGGGCACAGTGAGGCGGCAATGATGGGCACAGTAAGGCTGCAATGATGGTGAGGCTGCAATGAGGGCACGGTGAGGCTGCAATGAGGGCATGGTGATGCAGCAATGATGGGCACAGTAAGGCGGCAATGATGGGCACGATGAGGCGGCAATGATAGGCACAGTGAGGCTGCAATGATGGGCATGTGAGGTTGCAATGATGGGCACAGTGAGGCTGCATGGATGGGCACAGTGAGGCTGCATGGATGGGCACTGGTGAGGCTGCATTGATCTCTTGTATCATGTATCTCTTGTATCATTTCTGCAGTCTCTGACAATCTCCTGTATCATGTCTACTAGGGATGAGCTGAACACCCCCCTGTTCAGTTAGCACCAGAACATGCGAACAGGCAAAAAATTTGTTCGAACACGCGAACACCGTTAAAGTCTATGGGACACGAACATGATTAATCAAAAGTGCTAATTTTAAAGGCTTATATGCAAGTTATTGTCATAAAAAGTGTTTGGGGACCTGGGTCCTGCCCCAGGGGACATGGATCAATGCAAAAAAAGTTTTAAAAACTGACGTTTTTTCGGGAGCAGTGATTTTAATAATGCTTAAAGTGAAACCATAAGAGTGTAATATTCCTTTAAATTTCGTACCTGGGGGGTGTCTATAGTTGTGCCTGTAAAGGGGCGCATGTTTCCTGTGTTTAGAACAATCTGACAGCAAAATGACATTTCAAAGGAAAAAAAGTCATTTAAAACTACTCGCGGCTATTAATGAATTGCCGGTCCGACAATACACATAAAAGTTCATTGATAAAAACGGCATGGGAATTCCCCACAGAGGAACCCTGAACCAAATTTTTTTTAAAAAAATGACGTGGGGGTCCCCCTAAATCCATGCCAGGCCCTTCAGGTCTGGATATTAAGGGGAACCCTGGCCAAAATTTTTAAAAAAATGGCATGGGGTCCCCCTCAAAATCAATACCAGACCCTTCAGGTCTGGTATTGATTTTAAGGGAAACTCAGCTCCAAAATTTTAAAAAAATGGCGTGGGGTCCCCCCAAAAATCCATACCAGACCCTTATCCGAGCACGCAACCTGGCAGGCCGCAGAAAAAGAGGGGGGACGAGAGAGCGCCCCCCCTCCTGAACCGTACCAGGCCACATGCCCTCAACATTGGGAGGGTGCTTTGGGGTAGCCCCCAAAACACTTTGTTCCCATGTTGATGGGGACAAGGGCCTCATCCCCACAACCCTTGCCCGGTGGTTGTGGGGGTCTGCGGGTGGGGGGCTTATTGGAATCTGGAAGCCCCCTTTAACAAGGGGACCCCCAGATCCTGGCCCTCCCCCCTGTGTGAAATGGTAAGGGGGTACAAAAGTACCCCTACCATTTCACAAAAAAACTGTCAAAAATTTTAAAAATGACAAGAGACAGTTTTTGACAATTCCTTTATTTAAATGCTTCTTCTTTCTTCTATCATCTATCTTCCTTCGGTTTCTTCCTCCATCTTCTTCTTCTTCTGGTTCTTCCTCCGGTGTTCTCGTCTGGCATCTTCCTCCGCGGCGTCTCCTTCCCTTCTTCTCCTCGGGCCACTCCGTATCCATGATGGCATGGTGGGAGGCTCCCGCTGTGTGATGCTTCTCCTCTTCTGACGGTTCTTAAATAACGGAGGGCGGGGCCACCTGGTGACCCTGCCCCCCTCTGACGCACGGGGACTTCCCTGTGGCATTCCCTGTGACGTCAGAGGGGGGCGGGGTCACCCGTTATGTAACGGGTGACCCCGCCCCCCTCTGATATCACAGGGAATGCCACAGGGAAGTCCCTGTCAAGTCCCTGTGCATCAGAGGGGGCGGGGTCACCAGGTGTCACCGCCCTCCGTTATTTAAGAACCGTCAGAAGAGGAGAAGCGTCACATAGCGGGATAGAAGAAAGAAGAAGCATTTAAATAAAGGAATTGTCAAAAACTGTCTCTTGTCATTTTTAACATTTTTGACTGTAACGAGCCCCTTGCTCGCTCGATTCCACTCTCCCGACACTCCTCTGCGGCTATAGAATCAGATTGCAGATCGCAACATCTGATTGTTCGGTCATCCGATGCTCCGGGATTAGAACTACAGCTATGTGCCGTTCAAATCCAGTTGTGATAGCTCAGAACAAACACCAGGCAGGCTGTATGTAAGTTCAAACAGGAATCTCACTTTTATTGGATGCACACAACACACTTTTATACACAGCAGTTTGAACACCCCACCCCCAACAACCACTTTCCTATTGGTCAATTGTAAAGTACACTTTAGTCCTCAATTAGGTCCTCTTGGCCATACAAATGAGGACTTGAAAAAAGGTCAGCAGGGATTGGTCCGATAGCTTGAATAGGTGGACTGATATGTGTAATGACACAGAGAAGCCCCAGGGGGTAATTAAAGTACATAAACAAACAGTCAAACACAGAACAATGCCTTCCTTCCAGACCATGGAGCCGTCTGGAGGGGGTTAGCCTTAAAACAGAGCAGAAGATCCCCCCCACTGTGTAATAGAATGAAAGGAGAAATACTTCAGTATTCCAAGCTTCATGACAATACTCCCCCCTGGAAAACAGTCCAACAGCCACACTGGGACCCCGAACGGGTCAACTCAAGGATGTTAGAAAAGTAGTCTTAAGGTTCCAACAGTATGAACCGGTCACACTGTAATATGGCAAATACAATTTCCCAGAGTCTGTGTCTCTTGGGGGAATATGGACCTGAATCCAAAGTAACACCACCTCAAGGGTCCTCAGGCATACAGCTTACAAAGAGCACTGTTCCCCCAAATGCCAGGGCCCACGATCGGTCGGCAAGAGGCTAGCATTCAGTCCCCTGCAAAAGCCTCTGTCCTGGCTCAGTCTCACATTTCTCCCTTGTCGGCAGATGACTAACACAAGAGGAGACCCCAGACGGATTTACTCCGAAGTTAGTCCATAGTTCCAGTCCCCTAATGCCTGTACCCACACAGTACCCCAAACAAATTGTTCCATACAGAGCCTTACTTACCCAGCCAACCTCTGCCTCTCTCAGAGAACACGCCCGCCACTGGGGACAGGCCTGGACTGGCCCTTCTCCCTGGAGTCCTTTCAGCCACTGGAGAGAAGACAGGGTGACTGGGCTCACTCCGTCATGCTGTTGGGGACCTGGGCCGACTGCCCAGCATCCCTGGGGTATACAAGTGGGGACTGAAGTCCCATCCACTTTTAGTAGATGAAAATCCCCCAGTGCTTGGAAAGCATGGCTGACTTCCTCCTGTCTCAGTGTCGCACCATTTTCTGGGGTTGTGTCAGTGGAGACCGAAGTCCCATCCACTAGCACAGGAACTCCCTCTTCTGTTAGTTGAGGGCAGAGGCCAGCAGCACTCTGCCCTGTTGCCAGCTCTTCTGCTGGGGACTCCACATCCTCCGCTCTGGCTAACCGTTGGGGCAGGAGGCTGGCTTCCTCCACTCCCAAACTGTGTAACTGCCATTGGAGAGGTGAGCCAGCTGCTTCCTTTTCCATTCCCTCACCTGGCTGTTGGGACGATATGTCTGTGGTACTGTTTCCCAGGTGCACGGATCTTTGCTGGGGAGGAAAGACCGCAGCCTCCACCCTGGCCAACTGTTGGGGAGGGACAACGAACACCTCCTCTCATTTTTGACTGTAACGAGCCCCTTGCTCGCTCGATTCCACACTCCCGACACTCCTCTGTGGCTATAGAATCAGATTGCAGATTGCAACATCTGATTGTTCGATCATCCGATGCTCCGGGATTAGAACTACAGCTATGTGCCGTTCGAATCCAGTTGTGATAGCTCAAAACAAACACCAGGCAGGCTGTATGTAAGTTCAAACAGGAATCTCACTTTTATTGGATGCACACAACACACTTTTATACACAGCAGTTTGAACACCCGCCCCCAACAACCACTTTCCTATTGGTCAATTGTAAAGTACACTTTAGTCCTCAATTTGGTCCTCTTGGCCATGCAAATGAGGACTTGAAACAGCAGGGATTGGTCCGATAGCTTGAATAGGAGGACTGATATGTGTAATGACACAGAGAAGCACCAGGGGGTAATTAAAGTACATAAGCAAACAGTCAAACACAGAACAATGCCTTCCTTCCAGACCATGGAGCTGTCTGGAGGGGGTTAGCCTTAAAACAGGGCAGAAGATCCCCCCCACTGTGTAACAGAATCAAAGGAGAAATACTTCAGTATTCCAAGCTTCATGACATACCCCCTTACCATTTCACACAGGGGGGAGGGCTGGGGTCTGGGGGTCCCCTTGTTAAAGGGGGCTTCCAGATTCCGATAAGCCCCCCACCCGCAGACCCCCACAACCACCGGGCAAGGGTTGTGGGGATGAGGCCCTTGTCCCAATCAACATGGGGACAAGGTGTTTTGGGGGGCTACCCCAAAGCACCCTCCCAATGTTAAGGGCACGTGGCCTGGTACAGTTCAGGAGGGGGGGCCCTCTCTCGTCCCCCCTCTTTTCCTGTGGCCTGCCAGGTTGCGTGCTCGGATAAGGGTCTGGTATGAATTTTTGGGGGGACCCCACGCCTTTTTTTTTTGCGTGGGGTTCCCCTTAAAATCTTTACCAGACCTGAAGGGTCTGGTATAGATTTTGAGGGGGACCCCACGCCTTTTTTTCATTTCATCATTTTTTTTTAATTTTGGTTCGGGGTTCCCCTGTGGGGAATTCCCATGCCATTTTTATCAATGAACTTTTATCTGTATTGTCGGACCGGCAATTCATTAATAGCCGCGAGTAGTTTTAAATGATTTTTTTTCCTTTGAAATGTCATTTTGCTGTTTTTAAAACTTTCTTTTGCATTGATCCATGTCCCCTGGGGCAGGACCCGGGTCCCCGAACACTTTTTATGACAATAACTTGCATATAAGCCTTTAAAATTAGCACTTTTGATTATTCATGTTCGCGTCCCATAGACTTTAACGGTGTTCGCATGTTCTGGTGCGAACCGAACAGGGGGGTGTTCGGCTCATCCCTAGCTGTGTCCAAGGGACACTGCCAACACAGATTTCCCCCGCCGTGTGCCCGCGGTGGCACGCACGGGGAATGTAAACAGGAGGATGTCCAGGGACGCCCCCCCGGCAATTGGAGTCCGCGCTGTAGCCGTCTTTCGGCTATTGTGCGGACACCTAGTGGTTAAACAAGCAAATAGAAGGGAACTCTTTAATAAAGGAGACATGGCATGGGCATGGTTTCCATCATGGACAGGATGGGGAATTGAAGTAATGAAAAGATTAAACAAGTATTCAATTATAATGGATGAGATATTACATAAAACGTCAGATGACACTGCTCTGATTAATCGGGAACAAAGGGCCTTACGGAAACAGTTCATGCTACATGCGCCAGCAATTGAATCCATGGGAGCTTCACTTACTGGACTCTGTGAAGTAACAGAAGATTCCGAGTGTTGTACATAGATTCATAATACAAGTATGGAAGTGCCTGATTATTATGAAGTAATTAATCAGCATGGAAAGGAGGTAGCAGGACTTCAGACAGAAGCCAGGAAAATTGATGATAATGGGTGGAATCCTTTATAGGTATTGGGAAGTTTTGGAGATTTTTTGGGGTCTATATTATCATGGTTTAGATAAGCCGAAATGTTAATCTTAACCACTTAAGCTCCGGACCATTTGGCTGGCCAAAGACCAGAGCACTTTTTGCGATTCGGCACTGCGTCGCTTTAACTGTACGACGTGGCTCCCAAACAAAATTGACGTCCTTTTTTTCCCACAAATAGAGCTTTCTTTTGGTGGTGTTTGATCACCTCTGCAGTTTTTATTTTTTGCGCTATAAACAAAAAAATAGCCACAATTTTGAAAAAAACACATTATTTTTTTTTCTTTTTGCTATATTAAATATCTCCAAAAAATATATAAAAAAAATATTTTTTTCCTCAATTTAGGCCGATACGTATTCTTCTACATATTTTTGGTAAAAAAAATTGCAATAAACGTATATTGATTGGTTTGCGCAAAAGTTATAGCGTCCACAAAATAGGGCATAGTTTTATAGCATTTTTACTTTTATTTTTTTTTTTTTACTAGTATTGGCGGCGATCTGCGATTTTTATCGGGGCTGCGACATTATGGCGGACACATCGGACATTTTTGACACATTTTTGGGACCATTGTCATTTATACAGCAATCAGTGCTATACAAATGCATTGACTCCTGTGTAAATGACACTGGCAGTGAAGGGGTTAAGTGTGTCCTAGGGAGTGATTCTAACTGTGGGGGGGAGGGGCTGTGTGTGACACAACACTGATCACCGCTCCCGATTACAGGGAGCTGTGATCAGTGTCCTGTCACTAGGCAGAACGGGAAAAAGGTTGTTTACATTAGCATTTCCCCGTTCTTCCTCTCCGTGAGACGATCGCGGTTATCCCTGCGGACATCGATTCTGTGGGACCCGCGATCACACTCGCGGAGGTCTCGCCCGCAAACCGCTTCTTAAAGGGCAACGTACAGGTTCGTTAATCTGCCTGTACGTGCCCTTCTGCCGACGTATATCAGCGTGAGCCAGTCGGCAAGCGGTTAATGTGTTTATTGCTTCTCTTTACATATTTTCCCATAAAGATAGGCCAATGCATTTATAGAAAGGCAACACAAGATGATGCATATTGGAGATAAGATTTATAATTGTCACTTTGTGACAAATGAGAGGGATTGTAAGAATTATGCTTTATTTTAAATGTTTTATAGTCATGCCTAATATCTTGCAGTGTGAACACGGCCTTGTCATTGTTGCCAAGTGTTCCAAGATGATGTAGGACAGTCCCCGTATTGTGGGTACAGTGATATCATGTCCTCATCTCACAGGTTCCAGGACTCAGACTGTCAGTGAGGGGATGATTACTGAAACACTCTCTGGATTCCATCACCAGGCAGTGCAATTATAGCCAACTGTGGGGAGCAGTGATCTCCTTTCTGATGGTGAAAGTAGAACTCTGAGAGGCAGCGAGAGTGTGTGATCAGGTAAGTACCACCACTGACCACCAATGCTGGGCTGGGGTTACACTTTATTCTCAATGACACCAACAATAATACTTATTTAATATCACTGATACTGAAAGTGGGGCATATTTTTCTCACTGACACCAACAATGGAGCTTATTTTATCTTACTGACACCAACAATGGAGCTTATTTTTTATCTTACTGACACCAACAATGGGGCTTATAATAATCACTGACACTAACAATGGGGCTTATATTAATCACTGACGCTAACAATGGGGAATTATTTTATCCACTGACAACAACAATGAGGCTTATATTAATCATTTATAAAAAAATAAAAATACAAATTTGACTGGGAGTCTGATATTGTTTAAATTGGAGTGCCACCCGTCATTTGGGCAGGGTGTATTCACAACGCATATTATTCAGAAAATAAAAAATAAAAATAAAAGGAAAAACATGAACACCCACAGGCTTACTCTCAAAATTAATTTATTAAAGAAACAGCATAGCGATGTGCATGTGGTGCATTATGGCTGTCTCCAATAAAGGGCAGTGTCCCTCTATATTGCCGTACCCTTCTAGATTGCAGAAATCATCCTGCTTCTGAGACAGTACCCCTCTTCACTAATACCTAACCCCCAGTGATCCTACCTAAAACCTCCCCTAGGAGCTGGGACAGCACGGCTGAGACCACTACCGTGGAACAGACTCCCCAGATGTTGCCCGTGTGTGCAATGGACCTGCACTAAACCACTAGGTCAGCTGGATTATGGGACCAGAACTGTGTACCCATATGAACCGATCCCTGAGAGCTCTATACCCTGAACCTCAATGGGCGGATATGATGAGCACCTCCGTACTCTGTCTTCCAGGAGAAAGGCAGTCCACAATGTGTATGATTGTTCCCATATGAGCAATGTAGAACTTCCCAAAAATATGTATATTAATGGAAGTCCAGGGCATAAATCATGCCATCATGAAGGTACCAGAAATCTACACACTGCTGTTTGGGTGGCTCAGTCCACAAATTGGCTTAATCAACAGTGATATTCAGTCATTAAGGCATAGTACTTCAAGTCACACAATCACTGAAAAGCTGAAGCTGAAAACTCAGTGAGTAAAATACTTGTATATTAAAGATGTTAAAAAGCATCCGGGGGGCGTGGCCTAGCACCGGACCGTGATGGCAGCTTAGCTTGTGTGCTCTGACGGCTAAGGCTGCAAATTGAGCTACCATAGGCAAACTGGCTTCCCTGACAGAGGTGGGAGATGGCTGGAAGAAGCTCCTCGCTCACCCAATCACAGACGGACCCGACCACGCAGCTCAGCCGCACTATTCCGGCTCTATTCCGGACCCAGCAAGCTGACTCACACGCCTCCAGGCAGGCTTCAGACGGAGCTACAGTGAGTCAAGCCGGCACACTGGATTCCGCGGGACAGCCGAGTGCAGCCGCTCCTAGTCCCCAGCCTCCACCGTTCCTCAATCTGGCAGACCTGCAACTAGTAGCGATGGATATCAAAAGCACGCTTTTAGGGGCCATCGCGGATCTCAAAACAGAGCTTAGAGCTGTGGCCTCTTGCCTTGACCACATGGAGGCAGCGGCCATGACAAATGGAGCCGCCATAGAACAAGTGCAACAAGTGACCAGCGTTCATGCTCAGCACCTGATTGACATGCATTGTCACATTGAGGACCTTGATAACAGAGGCCGGAGAGAAAACTTAAGATTCAGGGGGATCCCGGAATCAGTGGAAGGACCTCAGTTACAGCAGGTAGTATGGGCACTTTGCAACACATTGCTGGGCAGACCACCAGATGCCCCCATAGACATGGAGCGCTGTCACAGGGCGCTGAGACCTAGAGGCCGTGACACTGACCCACCTAGGGATGTAGTATGCTGCCTTGTCAGCTTCACCCAGAAGGAGGATATCTTGTGCCATGCACGCAACCTAGGGCAGCTACATGATGACTACCCTGTTCAGATCTTTCAAGATTTATCGGCCATCACACTGCTAAACAGAAGAGCATTACGCCCTCTGCTTAATGTCTTAAGAGACAGGCACATTACATATCGCTGGAAATTCCACTTCTGCAACCACACAGCCTTCTTGTGCACACCAACAGAGCTCCAAGCGTTCTGTGACACCTTGGGCATTCCAGTAGTATCCATTCCAGACTGGTTCAGCTCATTCATACAGTCAAATCCATGAATCCCCAGTCAGCAAGAAATGACCCCGCGGTCCCGGCGACACAGACAGAGACGTCGCAGGTCATCCTCCGATTCATCCCAGAGAGGCCCGAGATCATCACCAACATCTTCCCGTCGGACAACTGATTACTAAATCCAGCTCAGAGTACTTCATACGGTACCAGTTTATTGGCATTTTGAGTGGTAGATCAGAGTTGTAGATCAGAGTGGTAGATCAGAATAAAGATTAAAAATGAATGAAAAACCAGATTGAAAAAAAACAGCCAAAAGGCAACAAAAAAAAACCCATTGAAGACAGTCCATATAGAACCCTGTTTCACTCTCCCCGCTCAGCCATCCCAAACATAGCGAGCTTCGGATCCCTAAACAAGGGGGAAACAATCAAAACAAAAAGACTCTCAGATGAGGTTAGAACTGTTCCGTGGCCACCCCACCAACTAGTATGGGGGTTGTATGGGTTCCAATGAGGCTCTCAACAGTAAAGAAAAAATATTTTATATATAAAAAGTCCTGTGTAGGAGAAAGTTCCACTGCGGGCAGGGGAAGACATGAACGACACTGTGCCACCCTATACTTCAAGGATTGTAGTAGTCAGAGGCATAAAGAGAGCAAAGTAGAAAAAAAGGGGCAGGCACTATATGGAATTGCCCCAGCGGGCCACGGGGGGGAAGCAGCAGCCATTAGGGGGTGAGTAGGCACCTAAGTAGGGACAGTGCACGAGTGCACAATCTCGGCATGTAGATCTGGAAGATTCAGGATCCATAGCAGGGGTCAAAGAGGAACTCTAGGAGCCAGTAGTAATGTTCAGTCGCCTCTGTGTCTGGGTGCAACTCCATAATGATCATTCAGCAATGCCATATCTTCTTTGGGGTTGGTGTAAAATAGGGCTTTGCCATCATGGCTGACCCACAGCTTGGCAAGGAAGAGCATAGCATATTGCAAACCTTCAGTACGCAATCAGGCTTTCACGGCTGCAAAAGAAATACATTGGCGTTGGACTTAAGCTGAGAAGTCAGGATATACAGAGATAATGTTGCCATTGTATTTGAGCGGCCCTTTTTCCCTGGCAAGGCGAAGTATGGCAATCTTGTCTTGAAAGTTAAGTATTCATGCAATAATGGAGCGTGGAGGGGCCCCTGCAGGTAGAGGGCGTGGAGGGGTACGGTGCTTACGCTCAATTACATACGAGAAGGATGGCGCATTAATGCCAAAAATGTTCTGTAACCAGGAGTATAGGAACTTTTCAGGGCGGGATCCTTCCGATCGTTCAGGAAACCGAACAAAGTGAAGGCTATTCCTGCGTGAGTGGTTTTCTAAGTCATCAAGTTTAGAGTGGATGGTTGCCAGCTCACTTGTAGTATCACGCACCAAGACAGATAAGGAGTGTACGGTATCTTCCAGGGAGCTAATATGTTCTTCGGCCACCCCTGTTCTATCACGCAGATTTTGAATATCTTGTTTCAGGAGTGAAAAGTCCATGCGGATAGTATCTATCTAAGCAGTGAGTGAGGCCTGACAGTCCTGTATAGCCAGCATGATAGCAGCTAGTGTGGGCTTAGCTTGAGGTAGATCAGAGGCCTGGAAGCTTTCAGCACTCACTAAGGGGTCTTGGGGTGACAAAGGGTCTGTTTATGTGGGCTGTGTCACTCACCCATGTAACAGAGTCCTGAGCAGTGGAGGAGGAAGGCTGCAGCGTGCTTGTCTGCCTGGCCGTAGTCTCAGCCCCATCTTGCCGCCGGAATCTAGCGAGCTGCTCCACCGTGGATGGAGGCGTGGGCGGCCCATATTTGACCATCATGATGGTTCTGGTGTATGCCCACAGCCGTGGGGAAGGGAATGGTGCCTTTTTTGAGGAGAATGGACTCAGGATAATGGCAGGATGGTAGTCTGGAGCCGGAAGCCGTTTTCTTATGCGACTGCTCACTCCGCCATCAAGCCACACCCCCCTGGTGGGTTCTCTTTAATGAGACATTAGGAGTCTATCAGACCCCTTGTGCCTCTCCCGCCCTCCACTGAAGATAATGGAGAGCAGATCATACTCCATTTACAGCTTCTCCAACCACAGCAAGAATGATAGCACTGAACCCAGAATTGACCTAATATATATCACTTCCGGGTTTATTCTAGCTCGAGATGATCAGCGAGTGGATGTTCTCTGGTCTCTTCCTTTGTTTTTTTACAGTCACATGATATTTTAAGTTCTTTTAGGGTTTTTATTCCATATGTGCAAAGAGATTACTCAAATACTTAAAAGTATAACATTTATTAAAAGTAATGACAGATACAGATAATATTAGAAAATATAAGAATACTTAACTAGAGGTGCTTTTTCTCCCACCATGGGTCCCACATTAAATGGCATGGCACAGGTAATCAGGACCAGACATTTGCCTTATGGCTGTTCTGGGTAAGACAAAGACCTTATCAATATGATGAGGTGAGACAAAGACCTTATAGGATTTGGCTGTGGTAATATAGAACTTGGAAAGCCCACCTGCCAGCCAACTCCTTTTGACAATATGACCCCTCAAGGACTTGACCAGTTAACAATAACATTCCTTTGGTACATGGCAAAGCTATGTTTATATCCTTATATGGCTCCTTAACCAGGATTTGGAGGCCTAGAATTCATTGAGTGAATTCAGTGAGCCAACAATATAATGTCTCATTAAAGAGAACCTGTCACCAAAAAATCATCACATAGGAGACTTTTTGTCCACTGTCAGTGTTTCTCAGCCTTTTTTCAGTCAAGGCGCCCTCCAAAATTACAGACAATATCAGGGCGCCCTCCAAAATTATGGACAGTCTTGAGGCGCCCCAATCTAAAATGTAAAAACTATTCTAATTGTTTTATGTAATGCAACAGCATCAATACATGTAGGACACTAAAAGTTATAAGTGATTTATTCTTCCAAAGCAAATACACTTTTGCAAACTGGTACTGACTAGTATTCTAATGTTTCTCTTCTCCCTCAGTTTTTCTCCATTGCTCAGCTAATGAGACCCCAAAGCTGATGGAGAGAGGTGGGGGAGGGTCACACAAGGATGATATTCGGTCAACTGACATCCTCCTTATCAGCTCATGATGTCATTGGTCATTAGGCGGTTGGCAGCTAGAAGGTTGTAATGGTGTACAATGAAAACCTGAGGCTTTGTGTAACCAAAAGGCTTCACCCATCCTCCGGCTTGTATACAATTTTGGGACAATTGTTTGGCATTTTGCCAAGGCGTCCCTGAAGAAAGGCACCCTGGTTGAAAAAGGCTGCTCTATGTGATGGAAAAAATATATATATTTTTTAAATTGAACAAAATTAAATTTAAACTCAGGCACATAAACCCTCCCCCCCCAAAAAATATGTGACCCGCCCCCCATATACACATGTACAAACATAAACTCACACATTGGGTACCTACAGCTGAAAACATTAATTGTGATACACATTACATATCACAACGCAGGCCAGAATCAGAGCAATATCTCTATCACCAGACCTTCTCCGTAACACTAAACTGATGACCTATAGTGGGCTTTTAATGTGTTGCCTATAGAAAATATAGAGTACTGAAGATTGTCACCATTTCACAGGCGCACACAAATTTAAGGTTTGACATGTTTGGCATCTAGTTACTCAGTGCAACCACCAAAAAATTGGGTGATTTATTGTGTTTTTTTGTGCCCCCTAAAATGAAATTTGGTATTTTTTTTTTTTTTTACTGAAATTTAGCGTTTCCTAGACTTTTGAGGTAATATCGTGTGACATAAAAAATTGGAACTACCACTATTTTACTCTCTAGGGTGTCTGCTTTCAGAAAAAATATCATGTTTTTTGGGGTTTTATATAATCTTGAGGCCTAAAATTATTTTTTAATCTCTTTCCGCCCGGCCTATAGCCAAATGATGGCCAGACGGAGGTTCCATTATCCTGAGTGGATGTCATTTGACATTCCAGAAGAATAACCCGATCGGACGCTTGGCGATCGGTGGTGCGGTGTGTCACTCTGACACACCACATCTCCAATCTTGGTAAAGAGCCTATGATGTACGCTCTTAACCATGTGATCAGCTGTGTCCAATCAAAGCTAATCACATCGTAACCAGGAAGTGCCGGTTATCGGCTTTCCTTTATTCATGCTGACAAGGCGCGAGTAGAGGAGAGCCAATCAGCGGATCTCCTGACAGGGGGGATTTGCACTGATATTCAGGATTGATTATCAGTACAGACAAGTCAGTGATGATCGCCAGTGATGACCACCAGTGATGCCCATCAGTGCCCATCAGTAATGCCAATCAGTACCTCCTCATCAGTGTCCAGCAGTGAAGGAGAAAAACTTACAAAATATACATTCACAAAATTTGACAACAGAAACAAAGAAATAGTTTTTTTTTTTAAATTTCCTGCCTTATTTTATTTGTAGCACAAAAAATAAAAACCCCAGTGATGTTCAAATACCACCAAAAGGTAGCTCTATTTGTGGGAAAAAAAATAAAAATGTCATATGGGTACAGTGTTAGATGACCGTGCAATTGTAATTCAAAGTGTGAGAGTGCTGACAGATGAAAATTGGGCAGGAAGGGGGGAAAAGTGTCCGGTATTGAAGGGGTTAAACATGTGGGGGGGCCCTGCAAAACTGGCTCTGGCAGTGAAAGGGTTAAAGGATAAGTTCACCTTCGAGAACATGTTACATGTTCCTGTAGCGTCTCAGCGATCCGAGTCCTCTGTGTGACAGTAATGTGGGGAGAAGTTCCCCGTACCGGCTGTCACTTTATGAAAAGAGCCGTGCCATTCATTCAGAGTTCTGTCCTTTGCCAATGACGGCTTGTAGTTTTCAATGAACTCCCACAATGCTGCTGGGCTCTCTGGTAGATGAGGAAGGAGGAGATTGTCATAAGAGACGAGGAGATTGTCATAAGGGACGAGGAGATTGTCATAAGGGACGAGGAGATTGTCATAAGAGATGAGGAGATTGTCATAAGAGATTAGGAGATTGTCATAAGAGACAAGGAGATTGTCATAAGAGACGAGGAGATTGTCATAAGAGACGAGGAGATTGTCATAAGATACGAGGAGACTGTCATAAGGGAGGAGGAGATTGTCATAAGGGACAAGCAGATTGTCATAAGGGACGAGGAGATTGTCATAAGAGACGAGGAGATTGTCATAAGAGACAAGGAGATTGTCATAAGGGAGGAGGAGATTGTCATAAGAGACAAGGAGATTGTCATAAGGAATGAGGAGATTGTCATAAGGGACGAGGAGATTGGGACCTTAATTTAGTCCCTCGGACAAGTCTTTTTTTCAAAAAATGTCCACACGCCTGGAACAGCCATGGAGTATATCTGAGGTGTATATCAGGGTGTGCTTCTTCCCCACATGGGAGCTGTGGTGTCCAGCAACATTCATATAGAAGACATTTCTCACACACAAGACACTAATACACCTCGAGGGTTGTGTGGGATCCCTGATGTACAGGAAGACAGGACTTCAGTGAGGAACAATTCCCTCACTCAGGACAGGAATACGGCTTCTCCCCCGTGTGAGATCTCTGATGTCTGGAAAGACTGGACTTTCGTGAAAAACATTTCCCACACTCAGGACAGGAATGCGGCTTCTCCCCTGTGTGAGATCTCTGATGTGTGGAAAGATGGGACTTCACTGAAAAACATTTCCCGCACTCAGGACAGGAATACGGCTTCTCCCCCGTGTGAAATCTCTGATGTGTGAAAAGATGGGACTTTCGTGAAAAACATTTCCCGCACTCAGGACAGGAATATGGCTTCTCCCCCGTGTGAGATCTTTTATGCACAATAAGATTGGATTTAGAATGGAAACACTTCTCGCACTCAGTACAGGAATACGGTTTCTCCCCCGTGTGAGATCTCTGATGTGTGTGAAGATGGAACTTCTGTGAAAAACATTTCCCGCACTCAGGACAGGAATACGGCTTCTCCCCTGTGTGAGATCTCTGATGTCTGTAAAGATGGGACTTCCGTAAAAAACACTTTCCGCACTCAGTACAGGAAAAGCTGTTATCTGTTGGAAGGACAGCACTGTCCATCACAGTCTGAGGTTCCTCAGGATAAGAGGAATACGATGGTCCATCTACACTGTGTGGTGCCGGATGGACATTTGAGGTAGCCGAGTTTTCTCCTGGACTATACTGTGTGATGTCCTCATCTTCTACTTTACAGTCTGGAGACAAAGTGGGACAATCCTCTGAGGTTTTCCTCATCTCCCGTCCATCTACTAAAATAGTAATAAAAAGATTATTACTAGACATGAGCAGATTGGTTCCCCTAAACCAGGACTCCGCCCACATCAGACAGCTTTGTCTCTGAGGATCTTACAATTCCACCCTCAAAGTAACTAGTAAATGGATCCTCTGTAGGGCGGCAACTAATGATTATTTTCAGAATTGATTAGATGGATGATTATTGTTTCGATTAATCAACTAATTGGATAAAAACATCAAAAAAAGATTGGTGTATAATTTAGTTAATATTCTTGAATATCTATATACAGCGGTAAATATAAATATCCAGATATATAGTTGGATATTTAATCCACTCTGAGAATAACAGACAGATAGATGTATTATTAGAGGGAGAATCTGCTACATATCAGAATCAGAGATCAACATTATTAAAATGTAAAAAAGAGGTAAAACGCTGTTTTGCAGATGATCAGACAGGAGTGTAATATAATATGATGGATGACAGACTCCCTTGTCATAGACAGGTAGGTGGGTACAAGCTCCCTGCACCTGATGTCACTTATGCTGGCCGAACACAAACTCATTTTTCCATCAAAAAAACATCCAATTTTCTAACCATTAGTGGGGTCAAATCGGCGTTAGTTTTCCACCACAGTGACAGGAAAATTCAATGGAGCAGAACAGAAAACTTTTCTCCATCGAACAAATTTTCACATCGTGTATGTGGTTTGTGGTCAGAAGTTACATTCATTTTATAATTGAATGTTAAAAGCAAGTGGAATTTTTGAACTACACTCGTCTATTCATCGAATGTACAAATAATTCTCATACAAATATTTGTGTGAATATTCTTATCCAAATATCGATCCGTGTATGGCCAGCATAGGACATTTAGTAGCAGCATCATGATTTTGTTTAATCCTCTGTTATGATGGGGTTACAAAAAATAGTCCTTTATATTACAAAAACAGCAGATAATCACTACTATAATCCCGCGTACACACGATCGGTTTTCTCGTCGGAAAAAGTTATGACGGCTTTTCCGACGGGATTCTGCTCAAGTTTGCCTTGCAACCACATGGTCACGCAAAAGTTTGCTGAAATTACGACTGTCAAGAACACGGTGACGTACAACACTACGACGAGCCGAGAAAATGACGTTCAATGCTTCCGAGCATGCGTCGAATTGTTTCTGAGCATGCGTAGGGATTTTGCGCGTCGGAATTGCCACAGACAATCGCGTTTTCGGATAGGAACTTTTCCCGACCGAAAAATTAAGAGCATGCTCTCAATCTTTTGCTGGCTGGAATTCCGCCAGCAAAAGACCGATGGAGCATACACACGGTCGCATTTTCCGACGAAAAAATCTCCACGGCCTTTTGCGGTGCCGAAATTCCAACCGTGTGTACGCGGCATAAGGGATTCATTTATACTGTGAAATAGTGAAAGTAATATATCTTACATCATATATATAATAATAAATATACCCAGAAGTAGGATATATGGGGATTTTACCTGGGAGTCACACATGAAGATATATGGAGGTTAGAGGGGGAAAAAACTTTTATATTAATGTAATACTGAAAGCTGAAACTTTTTTTTCATGGATATAATCATTTTATATATAATGCACAATACTAGTAAACTTTTACATTATGTAATAGTAATGCCTTCTATTACCTCCAGTCTATCAGCCTCCACCTTCTCTGGGGTCAGATGCTGATCTTCCCTGCACAGAGACCTTAAAGTCATTGCAAATGTTGTATTTCTTTTTTTTAAAAAACGTGTCATACTTACCTGCTCTGTGTAATAGGTTTGCACAGAGCAGCCCTGATTCTCCTTTTGTGGACCCCCTCCACTCACTTCTGGCTCCTCCCGCCTTCAGAGTGCCCCTATCAGAAGCCGTATAGTATAGAGTTCCCCTATAGGAAGTTGCCAAGTATAGTATAGAGTTCCCCTATAGGAAGGTAAAGGTCTGCCTTTAGAATCACTTGCTTTCTTCTCTTGCCCGGAACTACATGTCCCATGAGATATTGCTCCTCACACATTCAAGTTCTCAAGCATTTACTGACATGTATGGATGGTGTACTGAGCTGTATTTTCTGATATGTAAAGAAATAATGCATTCTGTATGCAGGCCAATTAATCGACTGCCCAACTAATCGATTATGACAACTATTTTCATAATCGATTATAATTGATTAGTTGTTTCAGCCCTACATCTCTGAATCTCCTACCAGTTAATTTCTTTATTCATGGACCTTAGTCAGAGAGTGAGGAAACATGAGAACTGTCTTTTATAGGAGTGACAGTGATGAAGGGATTATTGGACGAGTGTCCCCACCCCCTCTATCACTCATTGCCATCTTCCCAACACAAGAAGTCTTGCACTTCCTTATTTAGTCCATGATTTAGTCATGAATAACAGCGGGGATGAGCCCCACCAGAGGTCAGAGAGTGAGGATGGGGGGAGAACAACCAAGATGAAGACTGGACTGATCCTGAAGACAAGCGATGAGCCAAACACCCCCCTGTTCGGTTCGCAGCAGAACATGCCAACAGGCAAAAAATTTGTTCGAACACGCAGACACCATTAAAGTCTATGGGACACAAACATGAATAATCAAAAGTGCTAATTTTAAAGGGTTAATATGCAAGTTATTGTCATAAAAAGTGTTTGGGGACCTGGGTCCTGCCCCAGGGGACATGGATCAATGCAAAAAAAAAAAGTTTTAAAAACAGACGTTTTTTCGGGAGCAGTGATTTTAATAATGCTTAAAGTGAAACAATAAAAGTGAAATATTCCTTTAAATTTCGTACCTGGGGGGGGCGTGGCCGGGATGTGATCGAGGCAAGACGTGTGTGCTCTGAGCTCCTGCATACCTCCGGTAATTATCCTGTCCACGGCCGATTGTGGGGACAAAAAACCCTGCTGAAGGTGTACCAGAGTGAGCGGAACAGTCTGGGTGGCCTATTATGCCGTCCTCGGCATCCAGACAGCAAAGAACGTCCCATTCCCAGCCGCCAAAAGCACAGCAAAATCTCCGTTCTAGGAGCAGCATGGCGTCTAGCCCCGCCCACTCCTCCTCTGAAGCAGCTCCTGTGAACACAACTCAGCGCGCCACGACAAGCGGTGGTCGGCCTACCGGAAGGAGCCGAGGGCACAGACACGACGGCGTTTGCAGAGCGATTCTTCAAAATATTGCTGTCTCTGGGCAATCTCCCCCCTACTTATGTGGCTGAAAGGGCTCACAGAGTCCCCACGGGAGCCAGACCATCAGGTGCCCCACCAAGACCATTCCTGGTACGGTTTCTTAATTATAGGGACCGCGACATGCTGTTGGCGGAGGCCAGGAAGCACAAAGAGCTAAAATTTGAGAATGCCCGTATAATGTTATTCCCCGACTTCTCGGCTGAGACCCAGAAAAGACGTCGCTCATTTATGGAGGTCAAAAGGCGGCTCCGGGAGAAGGAAGTAAAATACAGTATGCTCTACCCCAGTCGTCTCCGGGTGCAACATAAAGGTACTGTGAAATTTTTTGAAACCCCGCAAGATGCTAATGACTGGCTAGATCAAAATCTGTGACAACGTCGTCATTTGCAGGAATGTTTTTCAGTACAGTCTTGCCTTTTGTTCATTTTGTTTTCCCTCAGCATATAATACCTGGTTTTATGCTCAGGCCTGCTCCATTTTTTAGTTTTATTTTTTCTTTCTCCCATTTGTCACCGTATGTTATGCAGCAAGAATCTCTATCTACCTGACCTGATCACTGGGGGAAGGAGATCCCCTGGGAGGTGGAGAGGGGAGAATGGTAACACTGGCTTGCTAATGCTTGTGGGAGTCATCCACAGGCTGTATCACTCTTTAGCTGCGTGGCCTTATCCGTCATACGATATTCACTAGTTGGAGCCGTGGGGCCTATATGTTTGTGTAACACCAGAACGCTCTTCATCAATATTACACCATATTCGGCATAGTAAGATACAATCAGCTGTACTTCTCCATGGAACTTATAAGGAGTCTTCAGAAGCACAAGAAGGAAAGGAATTTTTCTTTTTTTTTTTCTTTATGCCGAACTATCAACACTTTTGGTCGAGCTCTTTTGGAGCTTTATGTTACAGGGTGAAAGCTGCATACCGGACTTTTTTGGTTTTGTTTTTTTGGTTTTTGGTTTGTTCTAAAGTTATTAGTTTCTGGTGTAACAGCAGGGGGGGAAAGTTTAAACAGCAGTCATATATGTTGCATACCGATTACAGCAATGGTTCATTACCTAAGTACACTCTCAGACGTATATTGTTGGGCTATCACTGTACTAATGTGGGGAAATGTGGTACTTTAGCTATAACTTCTATTATAGATGGAGAATAAGATAAAAATCATCTCATGGAACGTTAGGGGGCTAAACAACAAATTTAAAAGAGCGGCTGTGTTCCAATATCTTAAACAGGTGAAGCCACATGTCGTTCTTCTTCAAGAGACACATTTGGATGGAAACAAAACACTTGCATTGCGCAGGCCCTGGATACAGAGGTCCTTTCACTCATCATACTCAACGTATGCTAGAGGCACAACCATTTTGATCAGTAAAGCGGTTGCATGTAATATCCATCAGGTGTTTACCGATCCGGGAGGACGATATGTGGCACTGGTGTTAGATCTGGCATATCACAAAATACTGCTTGTAAATGTTTACATACCTCCGCCATTTAAAGTACAGTTGTTATATGATCTGTTAAACATACTAGCTCCATACCTACATCTACCTACGTTATTTATGGGTGACTTTAATAGCATAATGGATTCCACACTAGATACCTCTAATGCTGTTAGGACAGCCTCAGCAGATCTCTGCACATGGGCCTCGGTGGCGAGCTTGACGGAGGTGTGGAGATGGAAAAACCCCGGGGTTGTGTCGTATTCACATTTGTCTACCACCCACAAATCATCAGCCAGAATAGACTTAGCATTTGGGAATGCCCAACTCCTGCACAGTGTATGTGCATCTGATTACCTAGCCGGAGGGACTTCGGATCATAATCCTCTGTTGGTCACAATGACATATCCCACTAGAGGACACAAGGGGGGTTGGAGATTGGCACCGGGATGGTTGCAAGAGGAGCAAGTAGCCACGCCTGTTCAGGCTGCCATTGAAACCTTCTGGGTGACAAATGTGGATACGGCTGATCCGACAATTGTATGGGATACTTTGAAAGCGGTAACAAGAGGTGTATTTATATCAGCAATTAAAGCAGCAAGGACGGAACATAATCAAGAAAAGGAAACTCTTTTAGCTAGAGAAAGGGAATGTGCACAGCTCCAGGCGAACTCCCCTTCGGAGACAAACTATGCCTCCGTGCTACATAGTAGAAGAGCAATAGCAGTCCATTTCACAGAACTAGCGCATACCGAGGCAAGAAGAAGGGCAGAAAACATTTTCACTGAGGGGGACAAAAATGGCAAGTTGCTGGCAAACCTAGTGGCAGACCAAAAGATCCCTGTCAGTATACCGGTAATAAAGAATAATGCAGGGATATTGTTATCGGATCCGGGGGAAATTTTGGAAGAATTTGTGGGATTTTATAAGGCCCTATACTCCCCAATACAGTCATATGATGTGGCTGAAATGGAGGACCTTCTTCGGAGCCTCTCCATGCCTAAACTAATTGATACAGATGCCACTCGGTTGGAGGCAGATATCTCTGTGCTGGAGGTTGAGGCAGCTATACTTTCCTTCCCCCCAGGTAAAGCCCCTGGCCCAGACGGCTTTCCCGCTGACTTCTATAAAGCGCACATGTCACAATTGGCTAATAGATTGACACTACTATTCAAATTCTGCTGGGAGAATGGTTCCTTGCCGGCTTCAATGATGGAGGCCTATATGATACTTCTCCCGAAGCCAGGCAGGGACCCACAGTTGTGCTCGTCTTATCGCCCAATAGCTTTACTTAACTCGGATCTTAAAATCCTTGCAAAAATTTTAGCCACAAGGCTAGCCACGGTCATATCGACTCTGGTTGACATTGATCAAACAGGGTTTATACCAGGTATGTCCACGGATACAAATTTAAGAAGGCTATTTACGCATATTCAAATAGAAAATGCTGAGTACCCGGCAAAAGTGGTTGTCTCCATTGATATCGAAAAAGCCTTCGATTCAGTGGATTGGCAATATATGCATGGGGTTTTGGAGAGCATGGGATTCGGTCCTGGTTTTCGTCGCTGGGTCGGCTTGCTTTACAGTAAGCCGAGGACGGCGGTGAGACTGGGTTCCATGGTTTCTGATTTCTTTTGTATAGGTAGGGGCACTAGGCAGGGGTGCCCCCTCTCACCATTCCTTTTTGCCCTGATAATTGAGCCATTGGCTAGGGCCCTCCGGTGTTCGGAGGGGGTGCAGGCAATTCAAGTGGGATCAATCAGCGAGTGTATTGCATTATATGCTGACGATCTGCTTCTGTTTCTTAGAGACCCGGGTCCGTCTCTTAGGGCGGCGTTGGAGATTCTAGACAGGTTCGCCACTTTTTCGGGGTTACGAGTTAATTGGAGTAAGTCATCCATATTACCATTAGGTAAAGAGGCAAAAAAACTGGCTGACGATACCTTACCATTGCAATGGGTATCCTCAATCACATACCTGGGGGTTAGGGTCACAGCTAATATCCATGATTATCTGTCTCTGAATCTCCTACCCTTGATTAGTAGGCTTAAACAAAAAACGGCGGTATGGAAGACCCTCCCTCTTTCCTTGATCGGGCGGATTAGTCTAATAAAAATGAAATACCTGTCAGTGATCCTATATTTTCTACGACACTCCCCGATATGGATCCCCAAGGGCTATTTTAAAACACTAAATAGTATCATTGGAACATTTATATGGTACCCAAATTCCCCACGTATAAGTATCAAAATATTGCAGGAACCATGGGGACAGGGGGGGCTGGCACTGCCTGACTGGCAGAAATATTTTCTTGCTGGACAGATGGTAGTCGCTAGGAAGTGGTTAACGGCGGACTCTGGTGATTCTGCCACAGTAGTGGAGGCTGCACATCTGGGATCATACGAAAGTTTAAAGTTGGCTTTGTATAGAGGTCCGAAATCCTGTCTTCCTCTGACAGAGTCAATGAAAACAACAATTAAGGCCTGGGAAGTAGCCACTACATTAATGTCTCCCAGTTACATAGGAATTACACCTTCAGCCCCCATATGGATGAACCCGAAGCTTCCACACTTTTTCTCACTCCCTGACCCTATGATTTGGGCGTGTAAAGGCATTAAGACCTTGCAGGACATTACATGTGAGGGGGATCTATGCACTTTTGATCAGTTAAAGGCTAGGCATGACCTTCCTAATTCCTTTTTTTTTCGTTACTTACAACTGAGACACGCTTTTAAAGAACAAACGAGAGAGCAAAGGGTCGAATATTTACCTTCATCATTGGAGACCATGTTGACAGAGGAGAACCTGGCCAAACCGTTGTCCTCGGTATACAAATCCCTATTTAATAAAACCCCCCCAGGAATTACTAAGTGTAGAGAGAGATGGGAGGGGGAGATCGCAGATATTCAGGGGGAAGACTGGGATGACATGTGGGATCATCCATTCAAACACCTAGTTTCAGCCAGGGATCGCCTAATTCACTTCAAATTCTTACACCGGATATAGCTCACCCCGGATAGGTTGTCCCGTATCTACCCATCAGTGAGTAGTCAATGCTGGCGATGCTCACATGCCCCAGCGGGCGCAGAACACGTCTTCTGGAGCTGTGCAAACATTCAAAGATTCTGGTCAGAAGTAACGGAATGTCTAACAGAGGTATTGTGTATACCAATCCCATTAACACCTAGAGTATGTTTGATAGGACTGGTAGAGGAGGTGGTTCCGACTCGGGCACATCGCACCCTACTGAATATAGGATTGTTTTATGGTAGAAAAGCAATATTACTGAACTGGAAAAAAACTAATGCCCCTACTGTATTATTTTGGAAAAAACTGATAAATTCGGTTATCCCGTTATACAGAGCAGCGTATCACGCCAGAGGTTGCCCTAAGAAATTCTCGAAGGTTTGGCAGGCGTGGCTGGACTCTACAGCTACAGTGAGTTAGGAAGATACGCGAGAGTAAGAGGTAGGGAGTGATATGGAATAATGTTCCATGCTGGATGTTGGGTGCTAATATATGTAAAACCCATCTAAGATGCTCTGTCCTATAATGCACTGTACTCAGGTACATGGGGAGCTGAGAGAAGATGGTTTGATTAAACTTAAATTTATGATGTACAGTTTTCATTTTGCTGTGTGCTACTATATGACTGCTGTGTGGGCGGTAGTGGGTGGGGGGAGGGGTAAGGGGAGGGGGGAACTCAAGGTTGGTTAAAAGTTATATCGGCCCTGCGTGGTCGGATCGATTGGTATGTTGCCAATCAAAACTGTATGTGAATGTATGTTTGTTTACAAAATTAATAAAAAGAATTTATAAAAAAAAAAAATTTCGTACCTGGGGGGTGTCTATAGTATGCCTGTAAAGAGGTGCATGTTTCCCATGTTTAGAACAGTCTGACAGCAAAATAACATTTCTAAAGGAAAAAAAGTCATTTAAAAGCACTAGTGGTAGCGCCAGCTGCTATAATGAATTGTCGGGTCTCTGCAATACTCATAAAAGTCAATGAAAAAAACGGCCTGGGATTCCCCCACAGTGCATTACCAGGCCCTTTGGGTCTGGTATGAAAATTAAGGGGAACACTGAACCAAAATTTAAAAAAAAAATGCGCGGGGTCTCCCCAAACTCCATACCAGGCCCTCCCACATGCCCTCAACACGGGGAGCATGGCCTCATCCCCACAACCCTTGCCCGGTGGTTGTGGGGGTATGCGGGCGGGGGGCTTATCAGAATCTGGAAGCCCCCTTTAACAAGGTGACCCCCAGATCCTGCCCCCCCTGTGTGAAATGGTAATGTACCTCTACTATTTCACAAAAAAAGTGTCAAAAATGTTAAAAAAGACAATAGCCGGTTTTTGACAATTCCTTTATTAATGTCTTCTTCTTTCCCCGCTACTTCTTCCATCTTCTGGTCTTCCTGTGCTTCTTCCTCTTCTTCCTCCGATCCTCTGCTTCTTCCTTCAGTCTTCCTGTCCGCATCTTCCTCCGGCTTCTTCTTCCTCGCTACGTTCTTCGGACGATCCGCATCTATGGGAGGTTCCTGCTGTGCGACGCTTCTGTTCTTCTGACAGTTCTTATAACTGAGGGCCTTACGTAACCGGTGACCCCGCCCCCCTCTGACATCACGGGGAAAGCCATAGGGAAGTCCCCGTGCGTCAGAGGGGGGCGGGGTCACCGGTTGGCCCCACCCTCAGTTATATAAGAACTGTCAGAAGAACAGAAGCGTCACACAGCGGGAACCTCCCATGGATGCGGATTGTCCGAAGATCGTAGCGAGGAAGAAGAAGCCGGAGGAAGATGCGGACAAGAACACCGAAGGAAGAAGCAAAGGATCGGAGGAAGAAGAGGAAGAAGCAGGGGAAGAACAAGATGGAGGAAGAAAACCGAATGAAGACCAGAAGAAGATGGAAGAAGAAGTGGGGAAAGAAGAAGACATTAATAAAAGGAATTGTCAAAAACCGGCTATTGTCTTTTTTAACATTTTTGACACTTTTTTTGTGAAATGGTAGGGGTACATTTGTACCCCATTACCATTTCACACGGGGGGGCAGAATCTGGGGTCCCCTTGCTAAAGGGGGCTTCCAGATTCTGATAAGCCCCCCGCCCACAGACCCCCACAACCACCAGGCAAGGGTTGTGGGGATGAGGCCCTTGTCCCCATCAACATGGGGACATCCTCCCCATGTTGAGAGCATGTGGCCTGGTACGGTTTAGGAGGGGGGGCGCTCTCTCGTCCCCCCCTCTTTTTCTTGTGGCCTGCCAGGTTGCATGCCTGGATAAGGGTCTGGTATGGATTTTTAGGGGGACCCCACGCCATTTTTTTTTAAATTTTGGCGTGGGGTTCCCCTTAAAATCCATACCAGACCTGAAGGGTCTGGTATGGATTTTGAGGGGGACCCCTACGCCATTTTTTTTTTTTAATTTTGGTTTGGGATTCCACTTAATATTCATACCAGACCCAAAGGGCCTGGTAATGCACTGTGGGGGAATCCCAGGCCATTTTTTTCAATGACCTTTATGAGTTTTGCAGAGACCCGACAATTCATTATAGCGGCCGGCGCTACCGCTAGTACTTTTAAATGACTTTTTTATCCTTTAGAAATGTCATTTTGCTCTCAGACTGTTGTAAACATGGGAAATTAAATTTAAAGGAATATTTCACTTTTATTTTTTCACTTGAAACATTATTAAAATCACTGCTCCCAGAAAAACGGCCATTTTTAAAACTTTTTTTGGATTATTACATGTCCCCTGGGGCAGGACCCAGGTCCCCAAACACTTTTTATGGCAATAACTTGCATATTAACCTTTAAAATTAGCACTTTTGATTTCTTCCATAGACTTTTAAAGGGTGTTCCGCGGCTTTCGAATTTGCCACGAACAAATTGTTCTATATTCAGGAAACGGGCGAACAGCCGATGTTCCAACCAAAAAGACCACCATCATTGGGTTATTGACTCCTCCCTCATTATCACTTTTTGGCATTCCAAAGTTTGAGGATGTTATCACATTATTATCAACATGTAAAAGTCTTTGCTCCAATCAAATCATCAGATATAAAATGTTCAGCTGATAGGAAATGGGTGCAAAAAAAAAGTCAGGACTATGTAATGTACAACTTATTATATAGGATACAACATTGAGGATTTTATAGTATCAGAATAATGTAATGTACAACATAGAGTATATAGTGCAGGAGTCAGGAGTATGTAATGTACAATATAATTTATATAGTGTAGAGGTCAGGACTCATAATATTGGTATTCAGCAATCAATGGGCGCTCTCTTCCTTTTGGTAATGGTTTTCATATCTTCCCCAATCATTCATTGTGTAGTCACTTTGCTGATACACTTTATTTTTTCAAAGAAGCCCTATGGGTCTTTACTCAGCAATTATTACAACCACAGTTATTTATTGGGGATGACATCTCTATCGATGCTCACTTCTTGTTCTCTATTCACCCCCCATGTTGCAGTTGTTATCGCCACCTCAGTTTCCGGGGATGATGTTCCCATAATGCCTTCAGCTACCAATACTACCCATGTTGTTGAATACTGTAGCTTACTTATAGGTAAGAGTGTTGGATTTCTGATGTGGATCCCCCTCTTCCTGTTATTTTTAGTTACTATACTATTTAGCATTTATATTTCATTACAGACATAACTATATCACATTTTCTCCTGATGAGTGGAAGTTATTTACGAAACGTGTGTAGAGCTTTCTATCAATGCATTGTCACAGCTACTATGTGTCTACCATGAGACTACCTTGAAGAATTTTGAAACAATTTTATAATATCATGTGTGCAATCAATCATGTCTATATGCAAGATTGGGTTACATTTAATACATTTTTACTATATACCATGTACTATGTAGGAACACTTATATGTGTGTGTGTATATATATATATATATGTATTTATTTCATGTTATTTATTATATGCAATTTATTGTCCCACATTCATGTGTATCATTAAATGATATATACTAATTGATTCATGTGGTCCTGGTGGTGTGCTTCATATAAAGTTCCAACCCTCCCCCATTCCCCTTCCCTCCTCTCTCTTTAGTATATAGTGCAGGGGTCAGGAGTATGTAATGTACAACATAGAGTATATAGTGCAGGGGTCAGGAGTATGTAATGTACAATATAATTTATATAGTGCAGAGGTCAGGACTCATAATATTGGTATTCAGCAATCAGTGGAATCTTTCTTCCTTTTGGTAATGGTTTTCATATCTTCGCCAATCATTCATTGTGTAGTCACTTTGCTGATACACTTTATTTTTTCACAGAAGCCCTATGGGCCTTTACTCAGCAATTATTACAACCACAGTTATTTATTGGGGATGATATCTCTATTGATGCTCTCTTCTTGTTCTCTATTCACCCCCCGTGTTGAGTATATAGTGCAGGGGTCAGGGGTATGTAATGTACAATATCAATTATACAGTGTAAGGGTTAGGACTTATAATATTGGTATTCAGTAATCAGTGGAAGATTAAATATTTACACAAATGGTCCCACACTGCTGCCTCCCATCTCCTGAGACTGCACTCAGTGACTTGGGTCTGAGACTATATAGACATATCCCTCCACCCGGCACAACCAGCAAATAACAGAACAAGTAATCCTGGAAGAATTGTTCTGTCAGAGATCATGCCATACCCGAGTATGGGGCAGAAGACCCAAAGCACATACCCCAGGTGCCTAGGTCTAGTAACATCTATGGTGAAAATGAACATTTTGCTGCCAGCTGAACCCCAGAATCTCCATAAATCCAGTCTAGATACATAAATTGTGTCTGCAGCACAGAGAAGGAAGATTATCCGAGAGAAATACAGGAATACAGGACGGGGAACACAGCTCAGGAAAGTGACCAGGAGATTACAGGCTGATATCACCCAGTCCCCGCCCTACTCTGGACCAATCAGTGAGCAGTATGGGTGGAGGAATGTATTCAGTGTTAGTGGCCCACCTGTACTGATCTCTGTAAGAGTGCCATCCTCTAGAATTAGCCTCAATATTCCATCCTCCTCCATAGAATGCTGATGTTTGCTCACATAAGTCTCTTCTTCTTTCACCTCAACTTTAGAATCTCTCAGGTTTCCGCTCTGAATATATAATAAAAATGACATCAATGGTAACAATGCAGATAATGTACAGATCCTAATGATACTATCAGTGATTGTTCCTCATCTACCTGATGATGGTGGGGGATGGTGTGATCTTCCTGTGTGGAATCCCGGGAATACAGAGGACGGGGACATCTCTCTGGTGGGTTCCTGGTATTAGGTGGCTCCATCATATCCTTGTGTCCTTCTGAAAACTCCATCACTCCATACTCCTTATCCTCCTCTTTATACTCTTCTTTAATTTTCGTATGATCATCCCCGAGGTTTCCACTCTGAATATATAATAAAACATTAATTGTATCAGACACACATGTGTATAAATCATAAATACCAATAATTGTCAATCATCTACCTGATGATGGTGAGGGATGGTGTGATCTTCCTGTGTGGAATCCCGGGAATACAGAGGACGGGGACATCTCTCTGGTGGGTTCCTGTAGCTGGATGACTCCACCATGGTGTCCTGGTACAGATCGTTGTGTTCTTTTGGAAAATCTGACTTCTCCATCACCCCATCCTCATCATCCTCCTCTTTTATCTCTTCTTTAACCTCAACTTTAGAATCTTTCAGGTTTCCACTCTGAATATAGAATAAAAATGACATCAATGGTAACAATGCAGATAATGTACAGATCCTAATGATACTATCAGTGATTGTTCCTCATCTACCTGATGATGGTGAGGGATGGTGTGATCTTCCTGTGTGGAATCCCGGAAATACAGAGGATGGGGACATCTCTCTGGTGGGTTCCCATTACTGGATCCATCTGTAGGAAACACACACACTGACTGAATACATTGTTTCTATGTGTTTGTCAGATGATGGGGGATCTAGGTGTACCCTCCGTACTGCTCTCTCCTTTACAATAAAGTCTCCTCTTACCCGGTGATGTGAGGGGCGGCTGATTGTCCATCATGACGTCCTTGTAGAGATCCTTGTGTCCTTCTAAATACTCCCACTCCTCCATGGAGAAATAGACAGTGACATCCTGACACCTTATAGGAACCTGACACACACAATGATACAGTCACCATCCAGACACATCCCTTGTCTGTTACTGGATAATGTCCCAGAATTCCCAGCACCGCTCACCTCTCCTTCATGATCTCTCTGGTGACTTCTAGAATCTTCTTCTTATTTCTCTATTCTATCAGGGAGGGAGGTGGAGGCAATGTGATGGTCATATGATCTCCAGACTTCACAGGAGGAAAACTCTAGATCTGAACACAAATAGTAAAATCAAATGATATTCCCAGAATCCTCCTCACCTCACAATTCAGGTTTCCAGTTTATTAAAGCCCCACTTCAGACTGAGATATGATTTACCTACACAGGACCCCCACACTACGCAGGTTAAAAGCTTGTAGCAGGCATTCTTATGGTATTACATACAATGCAGGACCAACAGTCTTTGCTAGAGAGGATGCCAAGGGTCCGCCCATATCCTAAGAGTATCAGAGAAAAAAAGCCAGATAGAGGGACATTGGGAGGAGGAGCTGTGAGGTCAGTGTGATGTCATAGGACATATAGACTCTGGATGGAGGGACTTTGGGAGGAGGAGCTGTGAGGTCAGTGTGATGTCATAGGACATATAGACTCTGGATGGAGGGACATTGAGAGGAGGAGCTGTGAGGTCAGTGTGATGTCATAATAAATATTAACTCTGGATGGAGGGACATTTGGATGGGAACATTTGAGGGGTCCTCTATATGAGCCTCCTGTGCAAACTAAACCATTGTTCCTGGGTGTGTCCTACCTCTCCTTAACTGAAGAGTGAACTTTGACCTTTATCATACAGAAATCTGTCAGGAATCAGTGAAAGTAAGTTCTCATGTGAGCGAGTGACGTGCGTGTAACGAAACGCCCCAAACTCCGCTTCAGTGCTTTGGTAATATACCGCTTCCTCCCAGTCTGAATATAGATATCAGATATTTCAACCGCTCACAAGCACAAAACAATACGATACTTGTTTAGTTGCTGAACATGGACTCTTTTATCAGAACCAAAATACAAGTCTTATATACAGTAGAAGAGGAGGTTCTTCCCTCCTGCTCATATTATTCTAACAATACATCTGTAACCAGAAACCTAATTAACATGAGCTAGTTTACTAAATCATTTACCCAGACTAGGTGACTCAGAGATATGACCCCTCAGTTTAGACTTCACGTCTCCTAGCTCCCTGACTATACAATACACATTATCATAAATATCAACACAGAACTCCTTCATACAATTGCAGGGTTAATTAGCACAAACAACAGTGGGTGAAAGACTATGGCAAGCCAGACCAGACATATTTACATTATAGCAGACAACAGACAAGTGGCTGGATTTGATGATATTAGCATCTAACAGTATGTGTCTCAACAGTCACTATTTGTAATATGGCATATACAGGGTCCCCAGAGTCTGTGTGTCCTGGGGGGATATGGACCTGAATCCAAAGTAACGCCACCTCAAGGGTCCCTAGGCATACAGCTCACAAAGAGCACCGTTCCCCCAAATGCCAGGGCCCATAATCGGTAAGCAAGAGGCCAGCATTCAGTCCCCTCCAAAAGCCTCTGTCCCGGCTAGGTCTGTCACAGTGCGGGGAGCAGAATATGGAATGAAGGGTGCAGCACACAGTACATGGGATGCAGGACATGGGGTGCAGAACATTGCAGGGCATGGGGTGCAGAAAAAAGGACATGGGGTGCAGAATGCGGGATAGTAATGTAATCCCCCCTCCCCCGTGTCCTCCTGCATGTCCTGTACATCTCCCCCAGCAGTGTGTGAGAGCAGAGTGGATGGAGAGGACATCTTGTGTACATAAAGCAGCATGTCCCTCCCTGGCTGGTTTCTTAGCTGGCTGCTTTGCAGGCTTGTCCTGGTTACTCCTGTAAGGACTCTGTAGTCCTGTTTCTCAGCACCTTGTGGGGATCTTTGTGGCAGTGCCGAGGTGGCGCCATGTTGGAGATTCGGTCCCGCTCCTTCCTCTCTGTTCTGCCGGAGGGCTCTGCAGGGACACAGGCAGCTGTGGGTGGAAGCAGGAGCCGATGGTGACAGTAATGCAGCCGCAGAAAGGAGAAAGATCGGCAGCGGGAGCTCAGTGAGATGAGTCCTCTCATGTCCTGTCCTGTCCAGTCCACCCCTCACTTCACAGGTTGGGTGCCATCATCTCCTCCTCCTCCTCCCCCTCCCGCCTGGCCCCGCTCCGAGCCACATTCCTGTCTGAATAATGTGTCCGGGTTTCAGGCAGAAACATTATTCAGACCTTACATAGTTACATAGTAGGTGAGGTTGAAAAAAGACACAAGTCCATCAAGTCCAACCTATGTGTGTGATTATGTGTCAGTATTACATTACATATCCCTGTATATTGCGGTCATTCAGGTGATTATCTAATAGTTTCTTGAAGCTATCAATGCTCCCCGCTGAGACCACCGCCTGTGGAAGGGAATTCGCATCCTTGCTGCTCTTACAGTAAAGAACCCTCTACGTAGTTTAAGGTTAAACCTCTTTTCTTCTAATTGTAACGAGTGGCCACGAGTCTTATTAAACTCTCTTCTGCGAAAAAGTTTTATCCCTATTGTAGGGTCACCAGTACAGTATTTGTAAATTGAAATCATATCCCCTCTCAAGCGTCTCTTCTCCAGAGAGAATAAGTTCAGTGCTCGCAACCTTTCCTCATAACTAAGATCCTCCAGACCCTTTATTAGCTTTGTTGCCCTTCTTTGTACTCGCTCCATTTCCAGTAATCCTTCCTGAGGACTGGTGCCCAGAACTGGACAGCATACTCCAGGTGCGGCCGGACCAGAGTCTTGTAGAGCGGGAGAATTATCATTTTATCTCTGCAGTTGATCCCCCTTTTAATGCATGCCAATATTCTGTTTGCCTTATTAGCAGCAGCTTGGCATTGCATGCCATTGCTGAGCCTATCATCTACTAGGATCCCCAGGTCCTTTTCCATCCTAGATTCCCCCAGAGGTTCTCCCCCGAGTGTACAGATTGCATTCATATTTTTGCCACCCAAATGCATTATTTTACATTTTTCTACATTGAACCTCATTTGCCATGAGAATGGGCTACAATGAGAATGGGCTGACAAGAGCCCAGGGGCCAGGACACCATTTCTAGTCACCATGATGACCTGGGATTTGTTGTGCCCTGACTTATGGTGACCATAGATACATGGAAATTCAGCTGGTTCAGCAGGGATCGGTCACATTTCCATCCATGTGTGGTCACTGCCGGATAAAAGTCACTCGATCAGCAGCTGCAGCCAATAGCTTTATCACTGATCTGTGTATTCTGAGAGCGGAGGAGCGCCCCCCATTGTCAGAATACAATAGTGCAGCGGGGAGGATTCCCCCATCCCCCTCCAATGTGTGGATGGGGGAATCACTTCAGTTTTTTCCTCTCATCCCGCTGGATGAACGATAAAACTGTACCATGTATGGCCAGCTTTGGAAGCAAGATATATTCATCATTAGTGATGGGCTCTGGTGTGTTGGAAACCCCACATTCCCGATCCTGACAGGAAGCCGACACTTCACAGCGCTAATCACAGACATTGAGACATTTCCCGATCTGTGCAACTGAGGAGCAGGAAATATCTCACGGTCTGTGATTAGCGCTGTGTAGTGTCGGCTTCCTGACGAGATCGGGAATGTGAGGTTTCCAACAACCCCGAGCCCATCACTATTCATCAACTGCTCCTCCCTGAAGGGGTTAATCTAGGTTCCCACACTATATATGTGTGTATCATCATCTGCTGGAGATAAAAGACATCACAGTGACTATGGAGGAAGAGGACGGACATGACGGGGGGGTTACTGGGTGTAAATAGAAAATAAGATCTTATTACCTCCTCTGCTGCCACTTCCAGCAACGTCTCCTCTCTACTTCCTCCCGACTCACCTCTCACCCGGAACTTCCTGTCTGTACCCAACATCACTTCCTGTCTGTACCTGATATCACTTCCTGTCTGTACCTGACATCACTTCCTGTCTTCCAAGCTCCACCGTTGACAGGAAGCATGTGGCCTCCACTCCACTTTTTTTTTTACCTGAACTTTATTGTTAATCTCTGCAGCTGGAGCTCCACTGTCACAGGAAAAATGTGTTCCTGTCGCATCTTCATGGCAGCATACACGTTGGGTTGTGACTCCGCCTCCACAACCTGATAGGACCACATAGCTATAAATTAGTGAGTAGACACCCGTCCCAGTATTCTCTTATTTTTCCTCACCTGTCAGGACCGCACGGATCAGCACCCCCTTACCGCTTCGCCCCAGCCAGGTTCTAGCCTCTCCTGGGTGGAAGTCCTTCTTGTACAGCCTCTAAACGAGCTAAATGGAAGGAGCCCCACTCTGGTGATCTCAGGGGCACTCTCTCATCTCACTCAACTGTCTGCCACGATATAAGCCTTAAACATGCTTCAGGTGCAGCAGCCCACAAAAGCCTTAAACAGGCTTGCTGGAGGATTGGCCAGGGAAGCTTCAGTATGGCCTCATGAAATAAGCCTTAAACAGGCTTAGTTGTGTGCAGCGGTCTCCATCCCCCCTCTTTCCCCCTCTCCTATCGGTTTTCTGCACTCTGCTGGGCTCATTGGTTCCACAGCTGCTGTCTGTGAGCGCCGAGCGTTCTCAGCGTCCTCGCGCATGTGCAGTCCGGCACTCTGGGCGCCTCTATGCCGTTTTCCAGCTTCCAAGATGGCGCCGGGTGTCTCGCGGCGCTACTGTGCATGCACGAGCGTCCGACGCTGATGGCGGTGAATTTAAAAACCCAGCACTAGCTGTATGTGCTGCTGCTGGTTGCTGCATGTGTCAGATCGCTTCTCACTGCAAGGGGAAAAGGGAAAACGCTCTACAAAGGTGGGCGACCTTCTCCTATGCAGCTTCTGTGTCAGGATCCCTGCTCTCTCTCTCTCTCTCTCTAGCTCTCTGCATTGCTGCTTGTTTTTTTCTCCCTGCAGGTTTCCAATCACCATGGAGACCGCTGCCCCAGCAGATCACCGCCAGCCTATTAGGTAAGGGGGGAAGACAAGGGTAAGTAGTGAAGATTGAAAAAGAGAGCACTTTTAACGCTGCCTAAATTGGTCAGCCCTACCAGGTCCACAAGAACGTCTGCGTCAAGACAAAGAGAGTCCTCACGCAGGAGAAGCCGCTCCAGACATAGACGGAGCCGCTCCTACCACAGAAGAAGCCGCTCAAGGGGAAGCCGCAGAAGAAGCCGCTCCAGGTCGCATTCCCGGCATAGTCGATCCCACCATAGAAGGTCGTCCTCACGCAGACATCGTTCCCCTGCACGCCACTCCCGTCCCGCCGGGAACGCATGCTAAATTTGCAGTGCAGCGGCTCTTCCGGATAAACTGGCTTGTAAAAAATGCCTGGAAGAAGCCACAAGAGAGAGAGCCTCGGAAATTGGAGACTCAGCCCCTCAGGCTTCGATATCAGATGTGGATTTTTCCACCACTACCTCTCCAGCCCGGGCTAGTACATCAAAGGAGCAAGACTCCCTGTCTCATAATGAGGGTCTGGAGGTGTCGGCTGGATTTGACTTCTGTCTGATAGAGCCGTTTGTTAAATCGGTTAAGGAAGCAATAGGATGGGAGGAACCCCAGGAAGTCCAGCCAAAGCAAAGTAAGTATTTTCCCCAGCTTAAGAAAGACCCAGAAGCTTTTCCGTTCATTGACGAACTGGAAGACTTAATCAAAGAGGAATGGCAGAGACCAGAGAAAAAGTCTAGTCTGAATAACAGACTCCTGAAGCTATACCCACTCAAGGAGCCTAAAGTGAACCCTCTGGTGTCCCCTCCGGTAGTGGACGCATCCTTGATGCGCCTTGCCAGGCATGTTACCCTCCCGTTAGAAGACGCGGTAACGTTTAGAGATGTCCTCGACAGAAAGATCGACATGGATCTTAAGCGGGCTTACCTGTCAGCTGGTGCCGCCTGCAGGCCTGCGATAGCACTCGCTGCAGTAGGAAGGGCCATCTCGAGCTGGTCTACAAGCACAGAGAAGCTGGTATCAGAGGGTGCAGACCAAGATAAAATAGTGAAGGCATTACAAGAGCTAAGCTTGGCTGGTGACTTCGTGGCGGAAGCCTCGGTCGACACCATCAGGTCTGCATCAAAGTCTATGCTGGCCTCAGTGATGGCCAGAAGAGCCTTGTGGCTGAAGCCCTGGACGGCGGATCCAGCATCCAAGTCTAACTGGTGCCGTATTCCGTTCGACGGTGAGCACCTCTTCGGAACAAAATTAGACACGGCCATCTCTAAGGTAACTGGTGGCAAGTCCGGGCTCATCCCCTCGGATAGGAGGCCTAAACAGAGACCTCCTCCCTTTAAGCAGAATCTCCCAGAGAGGTATAGGGACGCGAAAGCGTACAGACCAGGGAAGGAGTACCGAAGGAACTGGAAGAACCCTCAAACCTCCTTCATGAAGTTTCAGAAGCCTAAGACTCCCGCTTCCAGTGACCAGAAGCCCTTTTGAAGGTGCGCCCGTCCGGCCAGCGGTAGTGGGAGCAAGACTCTCCAGTTTCAAGCTGGTCTGGGCGGAGACCATACACGATACCTGGACCCTGGCCACTGTCAGTTTCGGCCACAGATGGCCCTTCAAGAACCCGGCCCCCAAGGGATCAGTTCTGCCCAACCCGTATTCCTCCACCTGGGGAAAAAAGGTTGTCCCTTCTAAGCTACGTCCTAGAACTTCTCCAAAAACGAGCGATAATAGAGGTTCCGCCAGCACAATGAGGCAGGGGATTCTATTCTCCACTATTTCTCGTCAAGAAGAAGTCAGGGGACTTTTGACCAGTTCTAGACCTAAAGAACCTCAACAAGTCCATCAGAGTGGAGTCATTCAGGATGGAAAGCTTGCAGTCTATCCTCCAGGCCATAAATCTAGGAGACTGGATGCTCTCCATAGATCTCCAGGACGCCTACCTGCACATACCAATCCACGTGGCATTCCAGAAATTCCTGCGATTCTCGGTGGGTCAGGGGCACTTCCAATTTCGAAGCCTCCCCGTTGGAATCTCAACAGCCCCCAGAACGTTTACGAAGGTTCTGCTTCCAGCGATAGCCCTTTTAAGGGAGAAAGGTCTAAGGGTCCACCATTACCTGGACGACATTCTCCTCCTCTCAAACAGCCAGGAATCACTCGTGCAACATCGCGAGGTCCTAGTTTCCACCCTAACGAGTCTGGGTTGGATAATCAACTGGCAGAAGAGCAACATTCAGCCTACCCAAAGGATGGTGTTCCTGGGAGCCGAATTAGACACCCGAGCCAACACGGTGGAACTGCCAAGGGAAAAGTTGTCCCTACTAGTCCAAAAGGTGAAGGATGTCATTCCAGTGTCATGCCTGCCAGCCAGAGCATACCTCAGCCTCCTGGGTTCCCTATCGGCGACCATTCCGATGGTCAGATGGGCACAATGGAATTCCAGACCCCTGCAAACCTCCTTCTTACACCAGTGGGACGGATGGTCCATGTCCCATTTAATTCACATCTCAGAAGAAGCCAGGTTATCTCTACGGTGGTGGACTCACCCCGACAACCTCAGCAGATGCAAACAGATAGTCATCCTCCACCAGGAGGTGGTAACTTCAGACGCCAGTCTGGAGGGATGGGGGGCACATTATCTACATTAAGCAGCTCAGGGCCGCTGGCACTTCAAAACCAAGGATGTAGTATCGAACGTTCTAGAGATGAAGGCAGCCTTCCAAGCCCTCTTAGCATTCAGTTCACTTCTGAGAGGGAAACAGGTCCTCATTCGAATGGACAACCGAGTGGCTGTAGCCTACATCAACAGGCAGGGGGGTACCAAGAGCATCTCCATGATGCGGGAGGTCGGTCCGATAATGCGTTGGGCCCAACTGAACTTGTGGAATCTGAGGGCGGCCTACATTCCGGGTGTTCAAAATCTCCTGGCGGATTCTCTCAGCAGAAAATTTGTTTCCAACAACGAGTGGTGTCTAAGCCCACAAGCATTTGCCCTTATATGCCAGACATGGGGTCATCCAGACATAGACCTTGCGGCGACGCCGGAGAACAAGAAATGTCAGAGGTTTCTGTCAAGGAACCCCTTCCCCTCGGCGGAAGGAACAGATTGTCTCCAACACCCCTGGAACTTTCGCCTAGGCTACATTTTCCCACCAACTCCACTGATAGCCAAGTTCTTTCTGAGGCTCAAACACTCAGCAGCTCTAGTATTAGCTGTAATTCCCTTCTGGCCACGGAGACCTTGGTTCACCACCCTCCTGCAGCTAAGCACAACGGATCCACTTCCGCTCCCGGTGACAACAGATCTGCTAACCCAAGGTCAGCTCCTCCATCCGAACCCAGAGAAATTACACCTAGCGGCCTGGAGGCTGAAAGGTCTAGGTTCCTAGTCCAGGGCTGCTCTCAACGGGTAGTCGATACACTACTCCAAGCTAAGAAACTCTCCACAAACAACACCTACGGGAGAATCTGGGGAAAGTTCTCTTCCTTCGCCCAGGAACAAGGTTGGGACCCTTCTTGCCCATCAGCAGTACAGGTGCTCGAATTCCTCCAGTCAGGTCTGGACAAAGGCCTTAGGTCCAACACCCTAAAGGTTCAGGTGTCTGCCATCTCCGCTTTGACAGGGGTTAAGTGGTCCCTTAACCCTCTAGTGGTCCAATTTCAGAAAGCCTGCCTGAAGCTGAGGCCTCCTAGAAAGCCTTCGTTTCCAACATGGGACTTATCGACTGTCCTAGAGACCCTATCCGGAGAGTCATTCTTCCCACTCGAAGACGTCTCCCTCTGGGACCTGACTCTGAAGGTATCATTTCTAATTGCTATCACATCGGCAAAGAGGGTCTCAGAAATGCAAGGTCTACTGATCAAGGAACCATATCTGATGATTTACCCAGACAGGCTAACCCTGAAGCCTTCAGACAGATTCATCCCAAAAGTCTCCTACTCGTTCCACTTTAACCAGGAGATTGACCTCCAGGCCTTGGTCACAGATCAGGGCACTCCCCATCCTTTGGATGTCAAGGGCAACATTCTGCAATACCTCTCTGTAACCAAACCTTTAAGAAAATGTGAAAACCTTTTAGTCATTCCACATGGGTTCAGGAAGGGCCAGGCAGCTTCGGCCCGTACCATCGCCTCATGGCTCGTGAAAGCCATCAAGAAGGCCTACTCCTTAAGCTCCTCGCAAATTCCAGAAGGGCACCAGGGCAATGGCGACTTCATGGGCAGCTTACTGCAGAGTCTCAGCGGAAACCATTTGTAGAGCGGCCACTTGGTCGTCCAGAAACACCTTTGTTTCCCATTATAAAATAGACGCTGCACGCTTAGCAGCAGTCGAATTCGGGAGGGCCGTTATACAGGCCAATTCTTCTGTTTCTTGTCAATAAATTTATTTTGCATTTCCCACCCAGTTTGGCGAGTTACTCCCCAACGTGTATGCTGCCATGATGCGACAGGTAAACGGAAAATTGTATACTCACCTTTCCGTAATTTTCCTTTCCTGTCGCATCTTCATGGCAGCATACAATCACCCACCCTCTGAGGTGACATGTGTATATATATATACAGAGAATACTGGGACGGGTGTCTACTCACTAATTTATAGCTATGTGGTCCTATCAGGTTGTGGAGGCGGAGTCACAACCCAACGTGTATGCTGCCATGAAGATGCGACAGGAAAGGAAAATTACGGAAAGGTGAGTATACAATTTTCCGTTTTCTCCACAACTCCACTTTTTTTTATTTTCAAATAAACTTATTAATTAATTAATTAATTAATTATTACTAATTTAACAACCAACAAATAGACGATACTACAGGAAGTAGAGGTCACATGATTTCTGTGTAGAGTGGAGCTCCAGTAATTGCAGTCTGCAGTACGTACTGAGCCATTCTGTTGTTCTTATTCATTGAGCCCGGGGATTTCCAGAAATACAAGAAGATATTTTTGGTAGGTTTTGTACTTTCTGTTAAAGTTCTGTCCTCAATCACTTCAATACCGGACACTTTCACTCCCTTCCTGTCCAGGACAATTTTCAGCTTTCAGTGCTCTCACACTTTGAATGACAATTGCGCGGCCATTATACATTGTACACATGTGAGTTTTTAATCATTTTCTTCACACAAATAGAGCTTTATTTTGGTGCTATTTAATCACTGCTGGGTTATTTATGTTTAACTTAATTAAAAAAAAAGTTTTTCTTAGTTTCTGTCAGTACATTTTGTACACAGGTAATTTTTCTCCTTCACTGATGTGTGCTGATGAGATTGCACTGATAGGCAGCACTGACTGGCATCACTGATGGGTACTGATTGGTGTCACTGATGGGTACTGATTGGTGTTACTGATGGGCACTGATAGGCAGCACTGACTGGCATCACTTATGGGTACTGATTGGCGTCACTGATGGGTACTGATTGGTGTCACTGATTGGCGTCACTGATGTGTACTGATTGGTGGCACTGATGGGTACTGATTGGTGTCACTGATGGGTACTGATTGGTGTCACTGATGGGTACTGATTGGTGTCACTGATTGGCGTCACTGATGGGTACTGAATGGCGTCACTGATGGGTACTGAATGGCGTCACTGATGGGTACTGATTGGTGTCACTGATGGGTACTGATTGGTGGCACTGATGGGTACTGATTGGTGTCACTGATGGGTACTGATTGGTGTCACTGATGGGCACTGATTGGTGGCAGTGGGGGCTTTACTGTAATCAGCGCACTGATGATCAGTGCCCTGATTACCTGTCTGGGTGTCCCCTGCGAGGAGATGCCACTGATTGGCTGTCCTCACCACACACTCTGCCAGTGTGAGGCGATGAGAGCCGATTACCGGCACTTCAGCATTTACATGTGACCGGCTGTGATTGGACACAGCCGATCACATGGTTAAAGAGATGAGGGTCGCGCTGTGTCCTATGAACATGGTGCGGCCGTGATCGCCGCGCGCGCAGACATGCAAGAGCAGCCATTCTGGGGTGACTTCATATGACATCCACCCAGAATGAGACCCGCACCGCTCCTCTGTCATTCGACGTTGGGTGGGCAGCAAGTGGTTAAGTTAACTTTGTAAACTGGATTTGTTTGTAAAATTGATTGTTTAACATTTACCAATTTACATTTTTGGTGATGATGGAAGTTCATGTTTATGTTGGAAGAAGAATACAATCCATGTCTCTAATCACAATCTCATTGTCCTTTTTTGCTCCACCTTCATATCAACTAACAGGACCAAGACTGAGACACACATCAATCTCCACACAAAAAATGTTTACAGTTCAATGGTATGTCGGCATTAAACCTCCATCTTCTTGAAAATCATATCTGTTCTGCTGCAAATAAAATCCATCTAACGATCGCCCGGCCGCATTGTACTGAGGACGGGGGGCGCTGTACTGAGGACAGGGGGGGCGCTGTACTGAGGACGGGGGGCGCTGAAGGCAAAGCGATGTGCTGGTACGTCTCTGCCTACTCCCAGGTTTAGGGCGTGCTCATGTTCGGCCCCACCCCCGGCTCCCGCTGTGATTGTACACAGAGTCTGTCAGTATGTCCCGGCCAATGATTCACACCTGGGACCAGCTGATGATCAACTGTGTCCAATCACAGCCCAGAGCCATGTGTTGGGTTGTGTACAGAGGGAGTGATCTGTCAGTGATCATTAGTATAAAGCAGCACACTGTGCACACATTACACCGAGTTATGGAACATATTTAACCCCTTCATCGCCCCTAGATGTTAACCCCTTTCCAGCCAGTGTGATATTTTTAGTACTGATCACTGTATTAGTGTCACTGGTGATGTCAGTGGTAATTAGTCAATTCCCCCCAGTGTCAGTTAGTGTCAGATCACACTATCACAGTCCCACTAGAAGTCATTTATCTCCGCAATTTGTAGTATTAAAAAAATAAAAATGACATATCCCAAAGTTTGTAGGCGCTATAACTTACAAGCAAACCAATCAATATACACTTATTAGGATTTTTCTTTGTACCAAAAACATATTAACCACTTTAAGACCGCCTGCCGTCTTTTGACGGCGGCAGAATGGCACTGCTGTGCAAATTGCTGCAGCTGTACAGCGCTCGTGCCCGCGGCTAGTGGGCGCACTCATGCCCCCACAGTGCCCCTGGTCGATCGGATTCGCTACAGAACCGATTAGTCTTCAGGTCCAGGCCAATGATTTCTGGCCTGGACCTGCTGATTGGTTCTGGCAAATGAAAATGCTTCCTCTGCATGTAAATGTAAACACAGGCAAAGGAAGGGATGTCACCTCCCGTTCTGGAATTCTTTTTGGTTCCAGAGCGCAGAGAGAGGACATCTTTACACTGACACAGTACACATAGGCACACTTTTCACCCCCCGATCGCCCCCCCCCCAGTTAACCCCTTCACTCCCTGTCACTGTATCACCAATTGCAGTTTTCAGATTTTTTCACTGATCACTGCATTGGTGTCATTTGTGACACTAATCAGCGTTAAGGCAGTTAGTAGTAGGCCCAGGTGACCCCCTAAATCCCCCCTAATAAAAGTTTACCGCTTGATCGCCCCCCCAGTTAATCCTTTCACCCCCTGTCCCCAGTGTCACTAATATAGTGTACAGATCTCTTTTCTGATCACTGTATTTAGTGTTACGGGTGATGCTAGTTAGCTAGTTACTGTCACCATCAGGTTTTTATAGCGTCAGGGTAGCTGCCATATATTGTTGAATAAAGGTTTAACCCCCTGATCACCCCCCAGTACAGGTTTTAGCATCAGGGTCAGCGTCAGCCCCAAGGAGAGTCAGATTAGTGCCAGTAGCGCCTAACAACCACGCACGCACCATAATGCCTCGTACACACGATCGCACATTCCGACAACAAAATCCATGGATTTTTTCGGACGTATGTTGGCTCAAACTTGTCTTGCATACACACGGTCATACAAAGTTGGTCAGAAATTCCGAACATCAAGAACGTGGTGACGTACGACGGCACTAGAAAGAGCAAGTTCAATACCAAGTGTGCCACCCTTTGGGCTCCTTCTGCTAATCTCATGTTAGTAGAAGTTTGGTGACAGACGATTCGCACTTTTCAGCCTCCTGCTTTTCTGATCATTACTGCTCTTCGGTTTGTGCTTGTGGGTTTGTATTTCTATTACGTATTAGTTTTTCAGTGCATTCTTGTCCGCTCGTTTCTGATTTTCAGTTCCGGCCTTTCTGTTTTTCAGTGCTTTCTGTTAGTTCATTCTGACCAGCCGACCGTTTTGAAGCCATGAGGACCCTCACCCCGGGCCAGAGGGTTTATAACTACCGTCTGGCCAGAGCCAGAAGAGTGGTGGAGAACGTTTTCGGGATAATGGCCAGCCGGTTCCGCCTATTCCTTACGCCAATCAACATGGCGGAATATAAACCTGTTCAGATATCGAATATCTGGAGTCTGGAGTTCCCCTTGAACTACAGTGCCTTGCGAAAGTATTCGGCCCCCTTGAACTTTTCAACCTTTTGCCACATTTCAGGCTTCAAACATAAAGATATAACATTTGTATTTTTTGTGAAGAATCACCAACAAGTGGGACACAATTGTGAAGTGGAACGAAATCTTTTGGATTTTTGAAACTTTTTTAACTAATAAAAAAATGAAAAGTGGGGCATGCAAAATTATTCGGCCCCCTTGCGTTAATACTTTGTAGAGCCACCTTTTGCTGCGATTACAGCTGCAAGTCGCTTGGGGTATGTCTCTATCAGTTTTGCACATCGAGAAACTGAAATTCTTGCCCATTCTTCCTTGCAAAACAGCTCGAGCTCAGTGAGGTTGGATGGAGAGCGTTTGTGAACAGCAGTTTTCAGCTCTTTCCACAGATTCTCGATTGGATTCAGGTCTGGACTTTGACTTGGCCATTCTAACACCTGGATACGTTTATTTGTGAACCATTCCTTTGTAGATTTTGCTGTATGTTTGGGATCATTGTCTTGTTGGAAGATAAATCTCCGTCCCAGTTTCAGGTCTTTTGCAGACTCCAACAGGTTTTCATCCAGAATGGTCCTGTATTTGGCTGCATCCATCTTCCCCTCAATTTTAACCATCTTCCCTGTCACTGCTGAAGAAAAGCAGGCCCAAACCATGATGCTGCCACCACCATGTTTGACAGTGGGGATGGTGTGTTGAGTGTGATGAGCTGTGTTGCTTTTACGCCAAACATATCATTTTGCATTGTGGCCAAACAGTTCGATTTTGGTTTCATCGGACCAGAGCACCTTCTTCCACATGTTTGGTGTGTCTCCCAGGTGGCTTGTGGCAAACTTTAGACAAGACTTTTTATGGATATCTTTGAGAAATGGCTTTCTTCTTGCCACTCTTCCATAAAGGCCAGATTTGTGCAGTGTACGACTGATTGTTGTCCTATGGACAGACTCTCCCACCTCAGCTGTAGTTCTCTGCAGTTCATCCAGAGTGATCATGGGCCTCTTGGCTGCATCTCTGATCAGTCTTCTCCTTGTCTGAGCTGAAAGTTTAGAGGGACAGCCAGGTCTTGGTAGATTTGCAGTGGTCTGATACTCCTTCCATTTCAAAATGATCGCTTGCACAGTGCTCCTTGGGATGTTTAAAGCTTGGGAAATCTTTTTGTATCCAAATCCGGCTTTAAACTTCTCCACAACAGTATTACGGACCTGCCTGGTGTGTTCCTTGGTCTTCATGATGCTCTCTGTGCTTTCAACAGAACCCTGAGACTATCACAGAGCAGGTGCATTTATACAGAGACTTGATTACACACAGGTGGATTCTATTTATCACCATCAGTCATTTAGGACAACATTGGATCATTCAGAGATCCTCGCTGAACTTCTGGAGTGAGTTTTCTGCACTGAAAGTAAAGGGGCCGAATAATTTTGCACGCACCACTTTTCAGTTTTTTATTTGCTAAAAAAGTTTAAAATATCCAATAGATTTCGTTCCACTTCACAATTGTGTCCCACTTGTTGGTGATTCTTCACAAAAAATTAAAATTTTATATCTTTATGTTTGAAGCCTGAAATGTGGCAAAAGGTTGAAAAGTTCAAGGGGGCCGAATACTTTTGCAAGGCACTGTATATATACTTCATTGGTTCTTAGGAGTCTGGAGTTCCCCCTCTCATATGTTCCAAACTGTTTTTGTGTATTAGAAAATATTGCGAAAGAGACCTGTGTCCTGCCAGATGTTTGTCTGGACAAATTTGGCTGTACATCGGCCCATTTCTGGGAAAGAACAAGATGCAATAACAACCCTAATGGGAAAGCACCCTATGTGTCACTATAAGATTGATTAAATATGACAATATAATCTAGGGGTCAGTATGACCATATGTAATGTAGAAATAATTAGTTAAAGATGATTTGTAGGAGGTGACTTGTTTGTTGGTATCAGGCCATACATAGGCTGCCATTTTTAACTGTATCTGTATAAAAAGCTGAAGTTTTATTTGTGTCAGTGCCACACCCTTCCGAGTCGTGGACCGATGTACACTGTGATCCTGTAACCTGTATCCGTATGTATATGACATCTACTCTGGAGTAAACCTGCTATTGAGAGACAATGCTTCTGTCCTTTATTTCAAAGGGCTAATACAAGGCTAACTAAAAAGGTTAACTGAACAGTGGTGACCCCGATACGTGTCTTCTACTCTGTACATCAATCTCTGGCTCTCATCCCATTACAGGAGGGACATCTAACAACGGCACCTAAGGTGAGATATTTCCCCCGTGTTATTATTGTCTCTGCTGTGTGGGAGTGAGATGCTGGGGGGGAGATGTTAAAAGAGATGTCAGAAGGTAACACGCTTTAATTATTTTAATAATACATTCTGCTTGTGCATGTTTACTGAGAGTCATTTGTTCTCGGATATATGGTTGGTTAAATTGTAAAGTAATTAAGTGCATGTCATGTGTTAATGTGCTAGAATAATAAGAGTACTCATTTTTCCTTGCCCCTTGAAATAACAATATAACATATATTTGAACTAGAAAATGCATTTCCTGGGGAAAATGCGTGGGAATGCTGAATTGCTAAAACGGCCCCCAGCAAAATTGCCCCCATCATATTGCCATCAAAACTGTCCCATCATATTGCCACCATCAAAACTGCCCCATCAGAATTGCCCCATCAAAACTGCACCATCATATTGCCACCATCAAAACTGCCCCATCAAAAAATATTTTTTTTTTTCAAAAATATTTTTTTTTTTCAAAAATATTTTTTTTTTTTCAAAAATAATTTTTTTTTCAAAAATTATTTTTTTTTCAAAAATATTTTTTTTTTCAAAAATTTTTTTTTTCAAAAATGATTTTTTTTTTTCAAAAATAATTTTTTTTTTCAAAAATATTTTTTTTTCAAAAATAATTTTTTTTTTTTCAAAAATAATTTTTTTTTCAAAAATATTTTTTTTTTTCAAAAATATTTTTTTTTTTTCAAAAATAATTTTTTTTTTTTTCAAAAATAATTTTTTTTTTTTCAAAAATATTTTTTTTTTTTTTCAAAAATATATTTTTTTTTCAAAAATAATTGCTGAATAGCTAAATTGCTAAAATGACCGCCATCAAAACTGCCCCATCAGAATTGCCACCATCAAAACTGCCCCATCATATTCCTCTATTATAATCAGTACATGGTGTGTCTGTCCCCTCCCCCCGGGCTCTGTAATTAAAGCTGAGATGCTCCAGCCACCTCCCCCCCCCTGTGTATAACAGAAGCTTTGGTAACCATGGCAACAAAACACACACAGTACACTCTGATTAATGGCTAAAATTTCCTGAAATGACCTCTAAACAAAAAGCTTTTTCTCAAAAACTGTAAAAGATATCAAATTGAAAAGCTATAGCCAGATAGCTGAATATTTTGTGAACATTTTAAAGTTTGTTTGGTGTCTCTAGGTGAAAGTATGAAGGAGCTGAAACTTTTGGGAGCGGAAGAAAAATTTAAGGATTTCAAGCATGCTCCCATTGACTTCAATGTTAAAAAAAAGTGATAAAAAGCTTAATATTTTAAAAAGTATAAATGGTAGAAAAAAAGTTGAAAAAGAGCACACCTCAGCTAAAAGAGACGAACATTTTGATAGTTGAATGGTTTTAATAGCTGAAAGTATGCAGAAGTTACGCATTACCGAAAAACGTACGGAATAAAATTAAAAATAAATAAAATCGAATAACAATAGTGGGACTGCTAAAGCATTCCCACTAACTAGAAAATGCATTTCCTGGGGAAAATGCGTGGGAATGCTGAATTGCTAAAACGGCCCCCAGCAAAATTGCCCCCATCATATTGCCATCAAAACTGTCCCATCATATTGCCACCATCAAAACTGCCCCATCAAAAAATATTTTTTTTTTTTCAAAAATATTTTTTTTTTTTCAAAAATAATTTTTTTTTCAAAAATATTTTTTTTTCAAAAATATTTTTTTTTTCAAAAATATTTTTTTTTTCAAAAATATATTTTTTTTTTCAAAAATAATTTTTTTTTCAAAAATATTTTTTTTTTTCAAAAATATTTTTTTTTTTCAAAAATATATTTTTTTTTTCAAAAATATATTTTTTTTTTTCAAAAATATTTTTTTTTTCAAAAATATATTTTTTTTTTCAAAAATTATTTTTTTTTTTTTTTTTCAAAAATAATTTTTTTTTTTTCAAAAATAATTTTTTTTTTCAAAAAAATTTTTTTTTCAAAAATAATTTTTTTTTTTCAAAAATATATTTTTTTTTTTCAAAAATAATTGCTGAATAGCTAAATTGCTAAAATGACCGCCATCAAAACTGCCCCATCAGAATTGCCACCATCAAAACTGCTCCATCATATTCCTCTATTATAATCAGTACATGGTGTGTCTGTCCCCTCCCCCCGGGCTCTGTAATTAAAGCTGAGATGCTCCAGCCACCTCCCCCCCTGTGTATAACAGAAGCTTTGGTAACCATGGCAACAAAACACACACAGTACACTCTGATTAATGGCTAAAATTTCTTGAAATGACCTCTAAACAAAAAGCTTTTTCTCAAAAATTGTAAAAGATATCAAATTGAAAAGCTATAGCCAGATAGCTGAATATTTTGTGAACATTTTAAAGTTTGTTTGGTGTCTCTAGGTGAAAGTATGAAGGAGCTGAAACTTTTGGGAGCGGAAGAAAAATTTAAGGATTTCAAGCATGCTCCCATTGACTTCAATGTTAAAAAAAAGTGATAAAAAGCTTAATATTTTAAAAAGTATAAATGGTAGAAAAAAAGTTGAAAAAGAGCACACCTCAGCTAAAAGAGACGAACATTTTGATAGTTGAATGGTTTTAATAGCTGAAAGTATGCAGAAGTTACGCATTACCGAAAAACGTACGGAATAAAATTAAAATTATTAAAATTAAATAAAATCGAATAACAATAGTGGGACTGCTAAAGCATTCCCACTAACTAGAAAATGCATTTCCTGGGGAAAATGCGTGGGAATGCTGAATTGCTAAAACGGCCCCCAGCAAAATTGCCCCCATCATATTGCCATCAAAACTGTCCCATCATATTGCCACCATCAAAACTGCTCCATCAGAATTGCCCTATCAAAACAGCCCCATCATATTGCCACCATCAAAACTACCCCATCATATTGCCACCATCAAAACTGCCCCATCAGAATTACCCCATCAAAACTGCCCCATCATATTCCTCTATTATAAATCAGTACATGGTGTGTCTGTCCCCTCCCCCGGGCTCTGTAATCAGAGCTGAGATGCTCCAGCCACCTCCCCCTGTGTATAACAGAAGCTTTGGTAACCATGGCAACAAAACAAACACTAACAGTACACTCTGATTAATGGCTAAAATTTCCTGAAATGACCTCTAAACAAATGGCCGTATTTTAAAAACTATACATCCTACAGCGAAGATCTTTATATTGTGAGAATCACAAGACCCAGACCTAGATTTTGATACATAGTATGTCTCTGAAATATTAAAATTGAAGGCACGGTCACAGTTTAGAAATTGCCCTTCAAATTTGAAGGGGCTAGAGTGTAGTTTCAATGAATGTCAATGGACGGTGTGAGTTGCAAACAAATGGTCATATTGTGAAAACTGTCAGGACTATGGCTTAGCCGTGGACATGTTTAGTGGCAGCAGGGATAGCTGAACGTTTTGATATAAGATTTGTGTAGGTGGGCTTGAAAATGAGGGAGTGGTGGCAGTTTAGAAATCATGTTCTGATTTTTCAGATTTTGTCCCCTCCCCCCGGGCTCTGTAATCAGAGCTGAGATGCTCCAGCCACCTCCCCCCCTGTGTATAACAGAAGCTTTGGTAACCATGGCAACAAAACATACACAGTACACTCTGATTAATGGCTAAAATTTCCTGAAATGACCTCTAAACAAAAAGCTTTTTCTCAAAAACTGTAAAAGATATCAAACTGAAAAGATATAGCCAGATAGCTGAATATTTTGTGAACATTTTAAAGTTTGTTTGGTGTCTCTAGGTGAAAGTATGAAGGAGCTGAAACTTTTGGGAGCGGAAGAAAAATTTAAGGATTTCAAGCATGCTCCCATTGACTTCAATGTTAAAAAAAAGTGATAAAAAGCTTAATATTTTAAAAAGTATAAATGGTAGAAAAAAAGTTGAAAAAGAGCACACCTCAGCTAAAAGAGACGAACATTTTGATAGTTGAATGGTTTTAATAGCTGAAAGTATGCAGAAGTTACGCATTACCGAAAAACGTACGGAATAAAATTAAAATTATTAAAAATAATAAATAAAATCGAATAACAATAGTGGGACTGCTAAAGCAGTCCCACTAATAAATAAAAAAACGAATAACAATAGTGGGACTGCTAAAGCATTCCCACTAATTAAGGGATGTGTACTAAAGCAGGTACCACAATTTCTAAGAGTGAATAGAAGTTTCTGAATGGTGAATTTTTGTATGATTTTTTGTACACCTGTGGTTCTAGGGCTGGGATGCCCTCAGGAGAATAGACACAGTGAGTGAGAAAACCTGCTGTCTGTTCTTGGATATAGGTAAGCTAGTCAGGGATTAGATCCTGTTATCGCTCAGACGTGGGGACGCCCCTCTGAGGAATCTTTTCTCTCTGTCGAATCTTTTCTCTCTATGTAGAATAATCTTGGACTAATAGAGTTAAGGTTAGGCACATTCGACCGCAGGTTCGATGGACACAGATCGCTATTGTCAGCGTCATGTCAAATCTCCTATCTATATCAAACTGTTGTCGCAACGAAAAGGAAAATAAAGCATTTGTTTATGTCGGATCTTTCGGTTTTCGTATTCTGCACGTTCGTTATCGTTTGTTAAACGAAAATGCATTCGTACAAAAATAAATGCACATGTCTATTAAGAAATCCTTCAGCTTTATCATCGATTTGGCAGAACTGATGGATAATATTACTGCTTTATATGATAGAAACTTTGTAGTTCTTGCTACTGAACTAAAAATGATAAAAAAGGAGTTACTCCAACACCGATTAGTGTTGGACTATCTCACAGCCAGCCAAGGAGGAATGTGCGCCACAGTGGGAACAGCATGTTGCAATTTCATTGGAAATGATACTAAGGCTGAGGACGCCATCATTTCCCATATAGAAAGAGTACAACAGTTAAAACTAGGTTTTAGGAAAGAACATACTGAAACCAAAATAAAATGATAAGGGAATACAGACGGCGCTGCCCTCAATGTGATTGGGTGAAGTAAACTAAAGTAATAAGTGAACCCAAACTGTGTGTTCGTGATACAATCTACTGCATATACAAAACGTGATCCAAACAAATTCAAACAAATCACCAAACACAAGGCGATTCCCGTAGTACATGCAACACTACTGCTACAATGAAGAAAAAATAATAATAAAGTAGAATACTCACAGTGAGTGAAGTAAACAATAAAGTGAAAGACTAATATGTGGTATAACACATCAAAATTAAAAAATATATAATTCCTCAGAACTCAAAAGTTTTGGGACAAAATGGCGCCAGGGGTAGTAATAAATGTGGTAATCGAAAATAATTAATACATGTGTATATGATAATTCTGTGGTCCCGTGTAGCATTACCATATGTGTATAGGATGATTCCTACAATTTCCAAAAGTATTGGGACACCATAACATAAGTAAACCACTCCAACTTCTTGTGGATCATGAAAGACTATTAGTGACAACCTATTGACACACTCCTAGTGGGTTATCTGTCAGTTGTATAAAGAAGAGTATGCAACAGCCATAAATCCACATATGCAACAATCATTAGTTCATAAAGAGTCCATACAGGGGGTCATACATTGATGACCAGATAGAGAAGACAAAGTTCAAACACTCTGACTGCTGTTGATTATATCCTTGGGGACACACTGCAGTGACTTCCGTGCTTAACACTCCAACAGTGACTTTCAGATGCTTACCCCCCAATGATACCCCACTCACCAGAGATGAACACCCCTACAGGGGTACCGAGCGACAGAGTGGGTTTCCCGGGGCAGGTGATATTCACTCCAAGTCTCCTTCCGCTCCTCTGCAGCATTCAATCCTCACTGCTGCTCCAGGGGACGGGTGTGCTCTCAGGCTACTGCAGCGTATTACCACCTTCAGCTCTTATGTGTTTTTCCACTAGTGGCTTCCTGCAACAATCCAAAGACCAGTCTGAAAGCTCAAGAATTGGCAATGAAACTGGAAATGCCAGTTTCATTGCCAATTCTTGAGCTTTCAGACTGGTCTTTGGATTGTTGCAGGAAGCCACTAGTGGAAAAACACATAAGAGCTGAAGGTGGTAATACGCTGCAGTAGCCTGAGAGCACACCCGTCCCCTGGAGCAGCAGTGAGGATTGAATGCTGCAGAGGAGCGGAAGGAGACTTGGAGTGAATATCACCTGCCCCGGGAAACCCACTCTGTCGCTCGGTACCCCTGTAGGGGTGTTCATCTCTGGTGAGTGGGGTATCATTGGGGGGTAAGCATCTGAAAGTCACTGTTGGAGTGTTAAGCACGGAAGTCACTGCAGTGTGTCCCCAAGGATATAATCAACAGCAGTCAGAGTGTTTGAACTTTGTCTTCTCTATCTGGTCATCAATGTATGACCCCCTGTATGGACTCTTTATGAACTAATGATTGTTGCATATGTGGATTTATGGCTGTTGCATACTCTTCTTTATACAACTGACAGATAACCCACTAGGAGTGTGTCAATAGGTTGTCACTAATAGTCTTTCATGATCCACAAGAAGTTGGAGTGGTTTACTTATGTTATGGTGTCCCAATACTTTTGGAAATTGTAGGAATCATCCTATACACATATGGTAATGCTACACGGGACCACAGAATTATCATATACACATGTATTAATTATTTTCGATTACCACATTTATTACTACCCCTGGCGCCATTTTGTCCCAAAACTTTTGAGTTCTGAGGAATTATATATTTTTTAATTTTGATGTGTTATACCACATATTAGTCTTTCACTTTATTGTTTACTTCACTCACTGTGAGTATTCTACTTTATTATTATTTTTTCTTCATTGTAGCAGTAGTGTTGCATGTACTACGGGAATCGCCTTGTGTTTGGTGATTTGTTTGAATTTGTTTGGATCACGTTTTGTATATGCAGTAGATTGTATCACGAACACACAGTTTGGGTTCACTTATTACTTTAGTTTACTTCACCCAATCACATTGAGGGCAGCGCCGTCTGTATTCCCTTATCATTTTATTTTCGTCATATTGGACCTCTTGGGGTACCAATTAGGAATAGGCAGCAGCTCTCACACTGTCCTAAGCGCGGACTCTTCTACTTAAACATACTGAAACCGCTTGGGTTGAAGGAAGCTGGGAGAACTGACTCTCGTGGCTCAATCCCCTCAACTGGTTTTCAGGACTTGGAGGATGGCTTTCTGGCATATTACATGGAATATTATATATAGTGGGATTTATTGTACTTATTATCCTTGTAATCAAATGTGCACCAATGATGTGCAAATGTTGTTTGAAAATGATTGCAAAAACCGTCCTTCTGAGCCCTCAAGGTCACGCATGATGACTGCATATGAGATGGTATCTCGTATACCTCATACACCGGAAGAACGGCCTAAAGACATAGGAGGAAGTTTAAAGACACAGAGGGAGCCTAATACCGAAAAAGTTGGAACTTCAGGAGGGATTGATATCGAATATCTGGCGTCCAGAGAAATAGATTTTTAAATCTTTATAAAATGTCAAAAATCAATCTCCACATAACCTTTAACTTGGTCTATAAAAAAAAACCTATAAAACATCATGAACCGTCAAACCTATGTCAGACCTCACCAGACTTCATGGCTATTCATGAGATATATGTCTTCTTATGCCCCGTACACAAGGTCGGACATTGATCGGACATTCCGACAACAAAATCCTAGGATTTTTTCCGACGGATGTTGGCTCAAACTTGTCTTGCATACACACGGTCACACAAAGTTGTCGGAAAATCTGATCATTCTGAACGTGGTGACGTAAAACACGTACGTCGGGACTATAAACGGGGCAGTTGCCAATAGCTTTCATTTCTTTATTTATTCTGAGCATGCGTGGCACTTTGTGTGTCGGATTTGTGTACATACGATCGGAAATTCCGACAACGTATTTTGTTTTCGGAAAATTTTATAGCCTGCTCTCAAACTTTGTGTGTCGGACAACAAGGTCCTATCACACATTTTCCGTTGGAAAATCCGACCGTGTGTACGGGGCATAAGAGTGTCTTCCCCACACAATTACTGAACTCTGACATATCTTGGGAGTTAGGTAATATGGGACTAAAGACCTCATGTATTATTTCACGAGAATTCTCACTCTCAGAAACTCCATACATGTAGACTTTTTATAATATTACAAACAAGCTATGTCCATATGAATAAAGATATACCAATATATTTTTATGAATATATCCAAACGATATATCATGAGTAATATTTTATATACAAAAAAAACAAAAAAGGGGGCGTGGCCTGGCAATGGAGGAGTGAGGACGTGTGTCTCTGCAGCTCCGTCCCACCGCCGCACTGTATCAGTGCTATCCGGGAAATATTTATAACCGGCAGACTTCTAATATGTTCCAGAGATACCGGGCATCCTCACAGCCACCGCGGAACGACCGATCCAAGCAGGGACAGCTGGATTCTTTCTTCCCGGGGACCCGAGGGCAGAACCGTGAGGCTTCCAAAATGGCGTCGGCCGGGAAGGCCCAGAAATCTACTAAGGCCTCACAGAGCGCCACCGCCCGGTCGCAACAGCTTGCAGGCTCCCCTATACCATCCCCAAGGTCGGTGAGTGAATCAGCCCCCCCTACCTCTCCAGGCTCCCCCGCATCCCTGGACAAAGGCCCTTTAGCCCCTGACCCTCTGGATGATGTGGACATTAGGCGCCATATTTGGTCTCTCCCCACCAGAGATGACCTGGAGAGATTTGCAGACAGGGTAGAGAAGCCTCTTAAAGAGGATATAGCGCAACTCAAGGCTGATACCTTACACCTTGGAGGCAGAGTGGAATCCCTGGAGCACAGATTTGAAGAAACCCTTCCTGTTATCTCCATGCTGCAGGACAAATGCACTGCACAAGACCATCAGATTGAAGCCCTGCTCTGTCAGTTGGACGACATGGAGAATCGCAGCCATAGGGCCAACATCAGGATTAGAGGCCTGCCTGAAGCGACAGGTGCTAAGGACATTGTTCCTACCCTGGAGGGCATCTTTAAGAAGATACTAGGCCTGCCAGCTACAACTACCACTGAGATAGATCGGGCACACAGGGCTCTTAAGCCCCCCTCCCAGAATGTGAATAACCCCAGAGACATAATATGTAAGTTACATAAATACACGCTAAAGGATCGAATTATGCAGAAAATGCGTAGCAAGCCTTATTTTGATTTCGATGGTGCGCAGCTATCATTTTATCAGGACATTTCCAGGCGCACTCTTATGCAGCGCAGCGCACTCCGCCCACTTCTGGTAGCCATTCAAGATGCAGGCTTGCCGTACCGCTGGGGTTTTCCGTTTATCCTCCAAGTCACCAAAGATGGCAAAACAGTGACCCCATGCAACAAAGACGACCTGCCTAACTTCTTGTCCTCCCTCAGACTAGACCCTGTGGACTTCCCGGACTGGAGAGGAACATCAGACCTCCCAACCAAAGGCTCCCACCACCCCAGCCGTGGATACCAGCCAGGCGCAGAAATCACAGAAGGGACCGTAGACGCCATCCTTCTGATGCCTCGTCAGGTCCAGCTCCCACGAGAGACTGATAGTATATTCCAGCCGGTTCCGCTGCACTGGTCCTACCCTTTTTTCTTTTTTTTTCTGAGAGGAACTTTTTGTACTTACCATACCTGAATTATCCAGTGATGCCAGAGATGAACCTTACCCAATACACCTGCTCTACCTAAAATTCCAGTCTATCATTTTGTTTCCATGACTGGCAGAGAAGGATTGGGACCCGCACACATTAGTTGCTCTCTAACCAATTACACTATACCTGACTAAGCCCACTCTATCTGGAAACTGCTACGGGTGTATAACCCTACATTTCCCACCCTTGCCGCACATTGCTAGATGTGGTGGACAGGAGTGGAGGCCCTCCCATCTTCCCACCCCTTGTTGGCCCACGTACCCCACATAGGCCACCCTTCTTTTTTGGGTAACGATCCCTATTGGGATCCGGGTCAGTGTTCCGTTCCCCCCCCTATAGGGGACGGGGTTCCGAATGCAACCCTTAGATGACTCGCATGTTGAGATGGCTTCGGCCATTTTTTTGTTTTGTTATGCTTCTAAGGCCGCGTACACACAAGCGGACCTTCCGGCATACTTGGTCCGGCGGACCGGAGTCCGTCGGACAATTCGATCGTATGTGGGCTCCAGCGGACCTTTTTTTCTCAAAAGTTTGACGGACCTAGAAATGAAACATGTTTCAAATCTGTCCGACGGACTCGAGTCTGGTCGAAAAGTCCGCTCGTCTGTATGCTAGTCCGACGGACAAAAACCGACGCTAGGGCAGCTATTGGCTACTGGCTATGAACTTCCTTGTTTTAGTCCGGTCGTACGTCATCACGTACGAATCCGTCGGACTTTGGTTGATCGTGTGTAGGCAAGTCCGTTCATTTGGAAAGTCCGTCGTAAAGTCCGTCGAAAAGTCCAGTTGTGTGTACGCGGCATTATACTTACCTCACGTGTCTTTGTTTTTGTATTTCTTCCCCACTCCTCTACTCTTCTTTCTCCCTCTCTTTACCTCTCCCTTTCCCAGGAGTGATCTGCTATGTCGTCCTCCCCGCCGGGCGCACCATCTACCTTTGCCAACCTCAACATCCTCAGACCCATACATGGCTGCTCTACAGGTAAGCTCATATAACGTTAGGGGACTCTGCTCCCCACACAAGCGTAACAAACTATGGGGGGAATTAAAATGGTTAAAGACACAGGTGGTCTTCCTACAGGAGACCCATTTCACGCCCCAGTCGCTTCCCAAACTACCCACTCATCTTTTCAACCAGTGGTTCATCAGCACCTCCCCGGTTTCAAAATCTAGGGGAACTGCCATCGCAATACACAAATCTTGCCCCTTCCAGTCTACCGACAGCAAAATTGATCCCATGGGTAGATATGTCTTTCTGAAAGGCAGTATAGCTAGACAGACGTATACGTTTGCAACGATCTATGCCCCCAACGCCAACCAACTCACTTTCATTGACTCTACCCTGGAGCAACTGGCCGACTTTAGAGATGGCCTCTTGATCATAGGGATTTTAATATTAGCCCAGACCCCTTGCTTGACACTTCACATGCAAGACCCCCACACTCCTATACTTTTCTCAAACATTTCCGCAAGACACTCCAATCTCACCGGATGTTAGATAGCTGGAGAGTGTTACACCCCTCAGATAGGGACTTCACTTATTACTCCAAGGTGCATGATGTGTACACACGTATAGACCACATATACGTAGACCATGTTACCTTGGCACTCCTGCAGTCTGCGTCCATTGGCAACATTACCATCTCCGATCATGCCCCTGTCACGATTGCCATCACCCTACCTTCAGGCACTCAGAGGCCCTGGACGTGGAGGCTAAACGAGAATTTGCTAGACGATGTGGTGGTGGTGAAGGAAGTAACTGACACCTTAACCCACTACTTTGGAGAGAACTCCACAGATGACATCAGCGAGGGTGTAGTATGGGAGGCCCATAAAGCTGTGATTAGGGGAGCACTGATCTCACAGGGGTCTAGACTTAAGAAGGCACACCGGGCAGATTTCCAAAGAGTACACACAGTCCTCCAAAAGGCTGAACTTCAACATAAGGCAACCGGGGGCACCAAGGCTCTGAAGAAATTAACTGAGCTGCGGGAGTTGTTCCTGCGCCTCTTAGATCGCCAATCCCGTAAACAGTTTAAATACATGTCCCACAAATTTTACGAACAGGGAAATAAATGTGGTCGTATGCTCGCTAGGGCACTTAGGAAGACGCAAGCACAGACATACGTACATAAATTAAACTCACCCTCTGGGGAAATTACAATGCACTCTTCTAAGATTGCAGCGGGACTTCGGGACTACTATGCTAAGCTATATAATTTAGATTCTGAGCTTCCACCTCATACACACGACCCCAGAGAAAAGGCAGTACAAGAATATCTGATTACAGCAGGCGTCCCCCCCCCCCCTTACAGAAGACCAATGTTCCGCTCTAGAGCTGCCGATTACCCCAATTGAGCTTGTTGCGACAGTGGAGTCCTTGCCCAATGGGAAAAGCCAGGGCCTGGATGGGTTTACTAAGGCATATTATAAAACTTTCCTCCCCCATCTAGCGGCACCCATGTGCAAATATTTCAACTCTGTAGCAGGAGGTAAAGCCATCCCTCCAGAGGCACTCTTGGCTCACATTACTGTGATCCCGAAGGAGGGCAAGGACCCCACTGCCCCCCAGAGTTACCGCCCCATCTCCCTCCTCAATGTGGACATAAAATCTTGGCAAAAATTCTGGCTAACAGACTTAAGCACCTTATGCCTGGGATTGTCCATCCTGACCAAACAGGTTTCATTGCAGGCAGGGAGGCAAGGGACAATTCCCTCAGAGCAATTCAACTCATTCACTGGGCCCGTACCCGCTCAGACCCCCAACCTTATATTATACTATCGACAAATGCAGGAAAAAGTGTTTGATCGCGTAGATTGGTCATATTTAAATGCAGTACTTAGGTCCCTGGGGTTAGGGCCACGAATGCTGGCCTCGATCATGGCCCTATATTCTACTCCCTGTGCACAGGTAAAGGTGAACAGGACCCTTTCATCCAGCTTCCCAATCAGGAACGGCATGAGACAGGGGTGTCTCCTCTTACCCCTCCTATTCGCTCTAGTGTTGGAGCCACTGCTCCGCACCGTGCGAACCAATAAAGATATTAAGGGCTTGCAAGTTGGCAACGTGGAACATAAGCTCTCGGCATATGCCGATGATGTCTTATTTCACCTTTCAGACCCCTGATCTCTGCCTCAACCTGATGAAGGAACTTAACCATTTTGGATCACTTTCCAATTTTAAAATAAATTACACAAAGTCTGAAATCCTGCCCATCTATTTGCCCCCTTCCCTAACCACAAATCTCCGAGCTGCCTTCCCTTTTGCCTGGGCCTAATCATCTTTGCGATACTTGGGTATACAACTTACGGATCGCTTTGACACCCTGTACACGGCCAACTTCCCCACACTGCTTACAGCGATCAAAAAGGACCTCTCGCAATGAACGCAGACTGCTTTTACATGTCTGGGGCAGGTAAACATTATAAAAATGAACATATTACCACGCATACTCTTCTTCCTACAGATGTTACCGATTCCCCTACCTAAACTTTTCTTGGACCGTCTGTCCAGCTTGATGTCTGAATTTGTATGGAATGTACGGAAACCTAGAATAGCCTTAAAGGTGTTGAGACGCCCAAAACGTGAGGGCGGCCTGGGGGTCCCAGATATTAGACGGTATTATCGTGCCATAGTCCTCCAGAGGATACTCAATTGGCGTTTTCACACCTGCTCAAAACTCTGGGTTTCCCTGGAGAAATGTCTGGCAGGCAGAAATTTATCCTATGCCCCGTGGTTGCAGAGGGAACACAGGGGGCTATCTGAAACGACCTCCCCACTGACGGCCCAGGTGCTTTCAGTATGGGACCGGATCAATCCACTCTAAAAAATAGCTCCCCCTGTGTCCCCGCTGGCACCGTTGGATGGGTTCCTATGGTTCCCCCCAGGTGAACAGATGGCCTTTTTTGGGCCTTGGGTGGTAGACAGAGACACCAGCTGTGGTAAACTTATGAAAGATGGTAAACTCCTGAGCTTTGACGCATTACAGGCCAGTCATCAAGGCTCACAAATGAACTTTTGGAGGTATAGACAACTACACCACTTCTTTGAGATACACGGCTGCAAAATCAGAGATCCTCTGTCCCTCACCCCGTTTGAGCAACTCTTCGTGAATGATTAACCCCTCCCTCACATGGTGTCAGAATTATATCGACTCTTGGGTTCAGCTGCCCATCAATCCAAGCCTGCTTACATTTGGAAGTGGGAGAGAGATATGGGGCGAGAATTCACTAACTCGCAGTTATCCCACCTGTACTATTTCACACACTCATCCTATAAAGATTCCAAAGCCCAAGAAACAAACTATAAGATAATGTCTCGCTGGTACGGGTACCTGCTGACCTAGCATGTATCTATTCTTCTGGGTCAGAGCTATGCTGGCGAGGCTGTGGACTCAGATGCACGCTTATCCATATATGGTGGGAATGTCCCCTGATTGTACCTTTTTGGGAGGATGTAAAAGACCAAATAAAAAGCATAACAGGGATAGAGGTCTTTCTCTCCGACACACTTTCTCCTGCATATCCCCCTGATCCCACTCAATCAATATAAAAAAAATGTACTGCCCCATTTATTGAATGTGGCAAGGCGACTGCTTCCGACTTATTGGAAGCAGTCCAGAGTCCCCACCAGGGAGGAGTGGATCAGCAGGGTGAATGCGGACCGAGAGGCTGAGGATTGGATAGCAACCTGCAGGGGGTCTAGAGGCCGGTTTATCGAAATCTGGACTCCCTGGACTGAATACGCCACAGACTCCAGAGATATACCCTCTAGCCTGGACATAGCTTTATTAGAACTGGCAGACCCAACCCTTAAAACACATAGGCCATCAAGAACCTAGAGGATGGGGAGCTACCTCTTGACACATGGCGACTACTGGAGATAAAAGAAGCTGATTGGATCATTCAGGGATGGTGTGCTCGGTGGGGACGCGACTAAAGCCGTTAACAGGATTGCAGGTATGCTCAGATTGCTCCTTCCCCTTCCTCCTCCCTCTTCTTCTCCCCCCCTCCTTCTTTTTCTAATGAGCCCATGAGTTGAACTTAACTTCTGACATATCGATACCGGTTTAAGGATTCAATAGCATGTAGGTGTGCAGTGGACTGATATATATGCCTAGAGCCTCTGCACTCATGGGATGGACCCCCTGCTTATAGGGGACACTTGAGGTCCCACCCGGGGGTGCGGGGTGATCCTCTGGTGCTCCTGGGGCATGCGGGGGGTAGAGGAAGGTTAGTTGGAGGCAACTGGGCCCCTCTCCTGGGGCATGCGGGGGGTAGAGGAAGGTTAGTTGGAGGCAACTGGGCCCCTCTCCCTCTTCCCCGGCCATGGCCGGGAGAACAAATCCTTACTATGGTCCTGCGGACGGCCCCCTCTGGTCTGTTACTGGGGGTAGAGCAATCGTGCAAGAGACCTGTGTACCTTATCTACCCTGCACACACACTACAGCTACCCACAACACCGCCACCAAGGCAAAGCTTATAGCCTATTAACCAATGATAACCCCCTTGTCATCTCACACAACTCACACATGGTAATTATTTAATTAAATGTTGTATTCTATTTATTTTTTTTCTATGTTGTATTTTATTTTTCATCTGTTCAACCGGATTAGTTGTGCAGTACATGCATGGCAGACCCATCTGGGTCAGCAATTTCATTTTCATACAAAATGTTGAACATGTCTTGTTATACTGTATGTACTTTTAAAATAAAATAAAGATTATATAAAAAAAAAACAAGAAAAACAAATAGGTCACATTGTCCAATTAATGTTGCATATAATTACTCCAATATAATGTAATAATATAATATAATGAGAATTATTGCTTATATAATTATTAAAATGGCTGTCCACCAACGTTTACCATCCAACCTGACAGAACAGGAGAGGATCTGCAAGGAGGAATGGCAGAGGATCCCCAAATCCAGGTGTGAAAAACTTGTTGCATCTTTCCCATTAGAATTAGATCAAAAGGGGCTTCTACTAAATACTGAGCAAAGGGTCTGAATACTTAGGACCATGTGATATTTCAGTTTTTCTTTTTTAATAAATCTGCAAAAATGTCAACAGTGCTGTGTTGTTCTGTCAATATGGGGTGCTGTGTGTACAATAATGAGGAAAAAAATGAACTTAAATGATTTTAGCAAATGGCTGCAATATAACAAAGAGTGAAACATTTAAGGGGGTCTGAATACTTTCCGTCCCCACTGTATATATATACACAGTATCTGGCAAAAGTAAGTACACCCCTCACATTTGTGTAAATCTTTTCTTCTATCTTTTCATGTGACAACACTGAAGAAATGACACTTTGCTACAATGTAAAGTAGTGAGTGTACAGCTTGTATAACAGTGTAAATTTGCTGACCCCTAAAAATAACTCAACACACAGCCATTAATGTCTAAACTGCTGGCAACAAAGGTGAGTACACCCCTCAGTGAAAATGTCCAAATTGGGCCCAAAGTGTCAATATTTTGTGTGGCCACCATTATTTTCCAGCACTGACTTAACCCTCTTGGGCATGGAGGTCACCAGAGCTTCACAGGTTGCCACTGGAGTCCTCTTCCACTCCTCCATGACGACATCACGGAACTGGTGGATGTTAGAGACCTTTCGCTCCTCCACCTTCCATTTGAGGATGTCCCACAGATGCTTAATAGGGTTTAGGTCTGGAGACATACTTGGCCAGTCCATCACCTTTACCCTCAGCTTCTTTAGCAAGGCAGTGGTGGCCTTGGAGGTGTGTTTGGGGTGGTTATCATGATGGAATACTGCCCTGCGGCCCAGTCTCCGAAGGGAGGGGATCATGCTCTGCTTCAGTATGTCACAGTACATGTTGGCATTCATGGTTCCCTCAATGATCTGTAGCTCCCCAGTGCCGGCAGCACTCATGCAGCCCCAGACCATGACACTCCCACCACCATGCTTGACTGTAGGCAAGACACACTTGTCTTTGTACTCCTCACCTGGTTGCCGCCACACACGCTTGACACCATCTGAACCAAATACGTTTATCTTGGTCTCATCAGACCACAGGACATGGTTCCAGTAATCCATAGTTCTGACAACCCCCCCAAAAAAAAAAAAAAATCTGAGCCCCCACTCCCACATATACACATGTACTAACATAAACTCACACATCAGGGCGCCCATGCCTGAAAACGTTGATTGTGATACACAGGTTACATATTGCTGGAATGAGATCAATAATTCTATCACCAGACCTCCTCTGTAACACTAAACTGATGACCTCTAGGGGGCTTTTAAAGCCTCGCCTATAGAAAATATAGGATACTGAAGGATGTCACCATTTCACAAGTGCACAAACAATTAAGGTTTGACATTTATTCGGTGCAACCTCGGCTTTTATATTTTACAAAAAAATTGGGTAATTTATTGTGTTTTTGTGTCCCCTAAAATGGACTTTAGTGTGTTTTTTACTGAAATTTTGCAATAATATCGTGTTACATAAAAAATAAACTACCACTATATTATTCTCTAGGGTGTCTGCTTTCAGAGAATATATCATGTTTTTGGGGTTTTATATAATCTTCAGAATTACATAAATGAAAAATATTTTGATGATATGCGTAGATCGGGATAAATGTGGGTAACAACTGAATATAGTCCACCAAAATGTCCCATCAAGTGAAATTAAGTATAAAATAGTGACTCCAAAATAGCCCGCAAATAATCCAAGTGATAGTTGATAAATGATCCGTGGGGTTGGTTCTTACCAGATGGCCATGACCCCCCACTACAGAGGATCACAGCAAGCAGGCAAACTTGTAAGGCAAATAATGGAAGCTTTTGCCGGCATCCACTAGAGGTCGTCACACCATCAGCCAAACCCACAGAACTCGTGGCAGGGATACACTGCTCTGAGCAATGGTATTGCACACAACGGCCCCAAACCTCCTCCTCTGGGGTCTCCTCCCTGCTGCTGCTGTCGAACCCCATGATGGGGTACCACAACCAAAGCTCTATTTGTGGGGAAAAAAGGTAAAAATGTCATATGGGTACAGTGTTACATGACCGCACAATTGTCATTCAAAGTGTGAAAGCGCTGACAGATGAAAATTGTCCTGGGCAGGAAGGGGGTGAAAGTGACCATTATTGAAGGGGTTAAACATGTGGGCAAAAAAAATACAAAAACATCTATGGCATTGGAAGGGTTAAAAGGAAATGTTCACCTTCGGGAAGATGTTACATGTTCTTGTTCCTGCAGCGGCTCAGAGATCCGAGCCCTCTGTGTGACAGCAATGCGGGGAGAAGTTCCCTGTACCGGCTGTCACTTTATGAAAAGAGCGCGGCCGTGCCATTCATTCACGGAGTTCTGTCTTTTGTTCTGACCTTTGTCGGCTTTTCAATCATCTCCCATTGAAGCTTCCTTTGGGCTCTCTGGTAGATGAGGAACGAGGGGATCGTCATAAGGAACGAGGAGATCATCGTAAGAGACGAGGAGATTGGGACCCCAATTTAGTCCCTTGGACAACTTTTTTTTTTCAAAAAATATCCACACCCCTGGAACAGTTTCTTACATGATGAAGATCAGCTATGGAGTATATCTGAGGTGGATATCAGGGTGTGCTTCTTCCCCACATGAGAGCTGTGCTGTCCAGCAACATTCATATAGAAGACATTTCCCACACTCAAGACACTAATACACCTCGAGGGTTGTGTGGGATCCCTGATGTACAGGAAGACAGGACTTCAGTGAAGAAGAATTTCCTCACTCAGGACAGGAATACGGCTTCTTCCCCGTGTGAGATCTCTGATGTTGGTAAAGATTGGACTTATCTGAGAAACATTTCCCGCACTCAGGACAGGAATACGGCTTCTCCTCCGTGTGAGATCTCTGATGTGTGGAAAGATGGGACTTCTGTGAAAAAAATTTCCCACACTCAGGACAGGAATACGGCTTCTCCCCCATGTGAGATCTCTGATGTCTGGTAAAACTAGACCTGTCTGAAAAACATTTCCCGCACTCAGGACAGGAATACGGCTTTTCTCCTGTGTGAGATCTCTGATGTGTGTGAAGAATGGACTTCTCTGAAAAACATTTCCCGCACTCAGGACAGCAATACGGCTTCTCCCCTGTGTGAGATCTCTGATGTGTGGAAAGATGGGACTTCTGTGAAAAACATTTCCCGCACTCAGGACAGGAATACGGCTTTTCTCCTGTGTGAGATCTCTGATGTGTGTAAAGACTGGACTTCACTGAAAAACATTTCCCGCACTCAGGACAGGAATATGGCTTTTCTCCTGTGTGAGATCTTATATGCGCATTAAGATTGGATTTAGAATTATAACACTTCCCGCACTCAGTACAGGAAAAGCTCTTCTCTGTTGGAAGGACGGCACCGTCCCTCACAGTCTGAGGTTCCTCAGGATAAGAGGAATATGATGGTCCATCTACACTGTGTGGTGCCGGATGGACATTTGAGGTAGTCGGGTTTTCTCCTGGACTATACTGTGTGATGTCCTCATCTTCTACTTTACAGTCTGGAGACAAAGTGAGACAATCCTCTGAGGTTTTCCTCATCTCCCGTCCATCTACTAAAATAGAAATACAAAGATTATTACTAGACATGAGCAGATTGGTTCCCCTAAACCAGGACTCCGCCCACATCAGGCAGCTTTGTCTCTGAGGATCTTACAAATCCCCCCTCAAGGTAACTAGTAAATGGGTCCTCTGATCTCCTACCAGTTCATTTCTTTATTCATAGACCTTAGTCAGAGAGTGAGGAAACAACCAGTACTGTCTTTTATAGAAGTGACAGTGATGAGGGGATTATAGGACGAGTGTCCCCTCCCCCTCTATCACTCATTACCATCTTCCCAACACAAGAAGTCCTGCACTTCCTTATTTAGTCCATGATTTAGTCATGAATAACAGCGGGGCTGAGCCCCACCAGAGGTCAGAGAGTGAGGATGGGGGAGAACAACCAAGATGAAGACTGAACTGATCCTGAAGACCACCATCATTGGGTTACTGACTCCTCCCTCATTATCAATTTCTGTTTAAGGTTCAAAAGTGTGAGGATGTTATCACATTATTATCAACATGTAAAGGTCTGTGCTCCAATCAAATTATCAGATATAAAATGTCCAGCTGGTAGGAAATGGTTGTAACAAAAGAGAATACATATTATGTGTATATATAGCAGTGGGTAGAGGGGAGAGAGCAGAAGTCAGGACTATGTAATGTATAACATATTATATAAGATACAACAGATAGGACGATATAGTATCAGAATAATGTAATCAACAATTTAAAGTATATAGTGCAGGGGTCAGGAGTATGTAATTTACAACATAGAGCAGGGCTTGACAAATTTGCTTGGAATCTAGGAGCCAGCTAAAAAAGTTAGGAGCCAGGTTTTTTTTTTTTTTTTTTTTTAAACGACCGACAAAGCTTTATTTTTAATATAAAAATTAACCAATCTTAAATGTACACAGAGACGACTAGAACTAATGTGACTGCTTTTATTTCCTGCCATGCAGGGACACAAGACCACCATATTCCCGCTAAGGATCCAATCAGGTCCGCCTGAAAAACTGACAGGTGAACCTGATCAGACAGCCCGTGTGAAAGGGGCCAAGCAGGGAGATGACAAATAATAAATTCATTTTAATTAACCACTTCCTTCCCGCAGGACGACTATATACGTCCTGTCTTTGAAGAGAAATACCATTGTTATCGTAGCAGCTAGCTCCATAACCCCGGTATCTTCTTCAAGAGCCGGCAGTTCTCTTTCGGATAAAAGTGGTCTCTGCAGCAGATTAGCAGCAAGATCACTTTTAATCGGCGGCAGGAGAGGGCCCCCCCTACCGCCGCTCTCCGGTGCCCTTCACCGCTTACCGTGGCCGTCGGTAACGGCGGAGGCGATCCGGATCTGTCCCTGGCCTGACATGGAGACGAGTGAGAGGAAGATGCCCCCCCGCCCATCTCCAAGTCATTGCAGGGCGGAAGCGACGTCAAATCGTCACTTCCACCCATAGCTCTTAAAGGGACATTTTATATATTTTTTTTTTTCAAATGACAATTTTTTTTTTTAATGCATTTTAGTGTAAATATGAGACCCGAGGTCTTTTTGACCCCAGATGTCATATTTAAGAGGACCTGTCATGCTTTTTTTCTATTACAAGGGATTTTTACATTCCTTGTAATAGGAATAAAAGTGACTTTTTTTTTTTTTTTTAAAAGAACAGTGAAAAAATAAAAGTTAAAATAAATAAGAAAAAAAAAAATTTTTTAAATGTGCCCCATCCCTTGTAATAGAAATAAAAGTGACACAATTTTTATTTTTTTTTAAAAACAGTGTAAAAATAAAAAATAAAAAGTAAAATATATAAGAAAAAATAATAATTTTTTTAAATGCGCCCCGTCCCGCCGAGCTCGCTTGCAGAAGCGAACGCATATGTGAGTAGCGCCCGCATATGAAAGCGGTGTTCAAACCACACGTGAGGTATCGCCACGATCAATAGAGCGAGAGCAATAATTCTAGTCCTAGACCTCCTCTGTAACTCAAAACATGCAACCTGTAGAATTTTTTAAACGACGCCTATGGAGATTTTAAAGGGTAAAAGTTTGTCGCCATTCCACGAGCGGACGAAATTTTGAAGCGTGACATGTTGGGAATCCATTTACTCGGCGTAACATTATCTTTCACAATATAAAAAAAATTGGGCTAACTTTACTGTTTTCTTATTTTTTAATTAAAAAAAGTATTTTTTCCCAAAAAAGTGCGCTTGTAAGTCCGCTGCGCAAATACGGTGTGACAGAAAATATTGCAATGACCGCCATTTTATTCTCTAGGGTGTTAGAATAAAAAATATATATAATGTTTGGGGGTTATAAGTAAAGGGAAGGAGATGAGCAGGCAGTGAAAACATGTAGGGAAGCTCCATTAGCATTGGTGGATGTCTTGTCATACCAACGGCCACCACCAGAGGGCGCCCGATTGCAGAAGGAACCAGGAACCATAGGACTGCAGTAGGCCGCAAAGCCGGGGCCTCAATTACCGGCGCGGCCCAGCGCGATCGCGGCGGGAGGGGGGGGGTGTCGAACGGACACAGGATACCCCAGCTGTGCCGCCCCATGCGCCAGGTCGCTAATTCTAGTCGCAAATGCGACCTGGCGCCCGGGGTTTGTCGAGCCCTGACATAGAGTATATAGTGCAGGGGTCAGGAGTATGTAATGTACAATATAAATTATACAGTATAAGGGTCAGGACTCATAATATTGGTATTCAGTAATCAGTGGTGGATGAAATGTTTACTGGAGACAAGTTGCAGAGATCCCACACCGCTGCCTCCCATCTCCTGAGACTGCACTCAGTGACTTGGGTCTGAGACTATACAGACATATCCCTCCACCCGGTACAACTAGCAGACAACAGAGCAAGTAATCCTGGGGGGATTGTTCTGTCAGAGATCTTACTAGACTCAGGCATGGGGAGACAATCCAATAATCATACCCCATGTGCCTAGGTCAAGTAAAGTCTATGATGAAAATGAACATTTTGCTGCCAGCTGAACCCCAGAATCTCCATAAATCCAGTCTAGATCCATAAATTGTGTCTGCAGCACAGAGAAGGAAGATTATCCTAGAGAAATACAGGAATACAGGATGGGGAACACAGCTCAGGAAAGTGACCAGGGTATTACAGGCTGATATCACCCAGTCCCCGCCCTACTCTGGACCAATCAGTGAGCAGTATGGGTGGAGGAATGTATTTAGTGTTAATGACCCACCTGTGCTGATCTCTGTAGGAGTGTCCTCCTCTATAAATGTCCCCGTTATTCCATCCTCCTCCATAGACTGCTGATCATCCCTCATATACCTCTCTTCTCCTTCTGCTTTAACCTCAAATTCTATATCGATTGGATCTCCACTCTAAATCAAGAAAATGAGAGAGAATATCATCTGTAAGATATAAGCTTTATTATTGTGACATCACATAAAAAATCCACACATTGTCTCTATAAATGTTTTAAAGGCTCCGTCCCACCAACCTTGTAACAGTGAGGGATGGTGTGATCTTCCTGTGTGGAATCCTGGGAATACAGAGGACGGGGACATCTCTCTGGTGGGTTCCTGGTATTTGGTGGCTCCATCATATCCTTGTGTCCTTCTGAAAACTCCTCCATCACTCCATACTCCTCATCCTCCTCTTTATACTCTTCTTTAATATCAATATTATCATCCCCGAGGTTTCCACTCTGAATATATAATAAAACATTCATTGTAACAAACATGCTGTGTATAAATCAGAACTACCAATAATTGTCAATCATCTACCTGATGATGGTGAGGGATGGTGTGACCTTCCAGTGTGGAATCCCGGGAATACAGAGGATGGGGACATCTCTCTGGTGGGTTTCTGTAGCTGGATGACTCCACCATGGTGTCCTGGTACAGATCTTTGTGTTCTTTTAGAAACTCTGACTCCTTCATCACCCTATCCTCATCATCCTCCTCTTTTATCTCTTCTTTAACCTCAACTTTAGAATCTCTCAGGTTTCCACTCTGAATATATAATAAAAATGACATCAATGGTAACAATGTAGATAATGTACAGATCCTAATGATACTATCAGTGATTGTTCCTCATCTACCTGATGATGGTGAGGGATGGTGTGACCTTCCTGTGTGGAATCCCGGGAATACAGAGGACGGGGACATCTCTCTGGTGGGTTCCCATTACTGGATCCATCTGTAGGAAACACACACACTGACTGAATACATTGTTTCTATGTGAGGCTCATTGTGAGGCTGTAGGAACTTAGACCAAGTGGAACTGGTCTAAGTGGTGATTTAAAAACCAGAGTTAGAGTGAACAAGTCTTGCTTTTTGTTTGCTGGGTTGCATTTTTGGGGCTTTTCCTTTTAGTTTATCAATCACCTTTTTCTGTCACTTTTTAAATAGCTTTTTTTTTTCTTCTTTGGTTCCTTCAGGCTATCAATTAAGGGGAGTGGTTAATTGCTCACAGGTGCTTGCAGCCTATATACTGTAACTGTGTGTAGGACTCATCCTGAGCCTGCTCATTGTGAGGCTGTAGGAACTTAGACCAAGTGGAACTGGTCTAAGTGGTGAGTTAAAAACCAGAGTTTAAAACAGGAGGTTATAACAGGGGTCATAGTACCTGTGTAGTGTGAGTACCTGAGTGTTGTCTGAGTAGTGTGTGTGGATCGTTAGTACTTGTGTATTGTGTACTGTATACTTGAGTATTGCGAGTGCACGTAGGTCTGCGAGTACCTGTGTATTGTCTTGTTGTGTACCTGTGTATTGTCTTGCGTACCTGTGTAATGTCTTGAGTATTAGTGTCAGGAAGCTAGCTGTTAGGTAATTTGGACAGGGTAAAATCTCCAATCCTCACTAAATTTAATAGGTACGATGCCCGGCGGGTGTGGAGAGGCGACTCTTTGTACATCTTGCGGCATGAATGCGTTAATTGATCATCCGATCGAGGGCGAATACTGCTGTGCAAAATGTTAGCACATTGTTTCCCTGGAAGCCCGGGTTCTGAATCTGGGGAAGCAACTGTCAGCACTGAGAAGTCCCTCCATACTAAAGGAGAGCCAGGAACGTACACGGCAGGGGCCGGCAGGGGCCAGCACAGAGGCGGGTGGAGACAAAGAGGCGCAGGCACTAGCAAAGAGTAGATGGGTGACAGTCAGGAGGGGTAGAGGGGGAAGTGCCAGAGAGGCCGATCCAGGACTGGAGCATCCCAATAAGTACACTCCATTGAGTGACATTGGTGAAACCAGTCAGGGACCAGCACTGCTGGAGTTGAGGGACTCTCCTAGCTGCCGGGGGAAGAACTCCTCCAGTGAGAGTGGGGGGGCAGCAAAGGGAAAGGAAAGACAGATTCTGGTGGTAGGGGACTCAATTCTTAGAAGGACAGAGAGGGCAATCTGTAACCAAGACCTGAAGCGCCGAACAGTATGTTGTCTACCGAGCGCTCGGGTTCGGCACATCACGGATCTTGTGGACAGATTACTGGGAGGGGCTGGGGAAGACCCGGCTGTCATGGTGCACGTTGGCACCAATGACAAAGTCAGAGGCAGATGGAGTGTCCTAAAGAACGATTTTAGGGACTTAGGAGCTAAATTGAGGAAAAGGACCTCCAAGGTAGTATTCTCAGGAAAACTACCGGTACATCGAGCCACACCAGAAAGGCAGAGGGAGATTGGGGAAGTAAACAAGTGGCTGAAGAGCTGGTGTAGTAAGGAGGGCTTTGGGTTCCTGGAGGACTGGGCCGACTTCTCAGTCGGTAATCGGTACTATAGAAGGGGCGGACTGCACCTAAATGAGGAGGGTGCAGATCTGCTGGGAATGAAGATGGCCAAAAAGTTAGAGGGGTTTTTAAACTAGGCGATGGGGGGGAGGGTCCAGAGGCAGAGATAGCCAGCGCGGAAGATATTCCAGAGGGTAGTATTGGAGGCATTAGTGGTAGGTTAACCAAAGCACAAAAACACAAGGTAAGTATAGTAGCAAGTCCTAGTTGCAATCTCAAAACACCCAATACGAGGACAATATGCGACCGGTCTAAACTATGTGGCATGTTCACTAATGCCAGGAGCATGGCGGACAAGATGGGTGAACTAGAGATACTGTTGTACAAGGAGGATTTGGATTTTGTGGGAATTTCAGAGACCTGGTTCAACAGCTCTCATGATTGGCTGGCAAACATTCAAGGGTATACCCTATATCGCAAGGATAGAGAGGGTAAAAAAAGGGGAGGGGTATGCCTATATATCAAGAATAATGTATAAGTGAATGTGAGAGATGACATCACTGAGGGAGCTAGAGAGGAGGTGGAATCCTTATGGGTAGAGCTCCAAAGGGATGAAGCTAAGGGGAAAATAATACTGGGAGTATGCTATAGGCCCCCTAACCTGAGGGAGGAAGTGGAGACGGATCTCCTATCACAAATTGGATTAGCAGCAAGGATGGGAAGTGTTATCATAATGGGGGATTTTAATTATCCAGACATAGACTGGGCGGAGGGAACCGCGCATTCATTTAAGGCTCGCCAGTTCCTTAATGTCTTGCAGGACAATTTTATGGGTCAGATGGTAGACACACCAACTAGAAATAAAACATTACTGGATCTACTGATTACCAACAATACAGACCTGATCACGGATGTGGAAATACGGGGCAATTTAGGTAACAGCGATCACAGGTCAAATAGTTTCAGTATAAATCACACAAATAGGAAACATGAAGGGAACACAAAGACACTGAATTTCAAAAGAGCCAACTTCCCTAAACTACAAACCTTGCTAAAAGGCATAAATTGGGATAAAATATTAGGAACAAAGAATACGGAGGAGAGATGGGTTTGCTTTAAAAGCATATTAAATAAGGGCATTAGCCAATGTATCCCATTGGGTAATAAATTTAAAAGAGTGAACAAAAGTCCTGGATGGCTTAACTCCAATGTAAAAATGCATATAAAAGCAAAGGAGAAGGCCTTCAAAAAATACAAGGTTGAGGGATCATCCTCGGCATTCAGACTTTATAAGGAATGCAACAGGAAATGTAAGGGTGCAATTAGGACAGCTAAGATAGAACATGAAAGACACATAGCGGAGGAGAGCAAAAAAAAATGCCAAGAAATTCTTTAAGTATGTAAACAGTAAAAAAGGGAGGACAGACCATATTGGCCCCATAATAATGAGGAAGGACATCTGGTTACAAAGGATGGGGAGATGGCGAAGGCATTGAATTTATTCTTCTCAGTTTTCACAAGTGAATCGGGGGGGCTTCAGTAACCAAAACTGCAGTGTTTATCCTCATGACACAACACAGGAAGCACCTCCATGGTTAACAGAGGACAGAATTAAAATTAGACTTGAGAAACTTTACATTAATAAATCACCGGGACCAGATGGCTTGCATCCAAGGGTACTTAGGGAACTCAGTCAAGTGATTGCCAGACCGTTGTTCCTAATTTTTCAGATAGTCTACTGACTGGAATGGTACCAGCTGATTGGAGAAAAGCCAATGTAGCACCAATATTTAAAAAGGGCCCAAAATACATCCCTGGGAATTACAGACCAGTTAGCCTAACATCAATAGTATGTAAACTCTTGGAGGGGATGATAAGGGACTATATACAAGATTTTAGTAATAAGAGCGATATCATTAGCAGTAATCAGCATGGGTTCATGAAGAATCGTTCTTGCCAAACCAATCTATTAACCTTCTATGAGGAGGTGAGTTGCCATCTAGATAAAGGAAGGCCCGTAGACGTGGTGTATCTGGATTTTGCAAAAGCATTTGACACAGTTCCCCATAAACGTTTACTGTACAAAATAAGGTCCGTTGGCATGGACCATAGGGTGAGTACATGGATTGAAAACTGGCTACAAGGGCGTGTTCAGAGGGTGGTGATAAATGGGGAGTACTCAGTATGGTCAGGGGTGGGTAGTGGGGTTCCCCAGGGTTCTGTGCTGGGACCAATCCTATTTAATTTGTTCATAAACGACCTGGAGGGTGGGATAAACAGTTCAATCTCTGTATTTGCAGACGATACTAAGCTAAGCAGAGCAATAACTTCTCCGCAGGATGTGGAAACCTTGCAAAAAGACCTGAACAAATTAATGGGGTGGGCGACTACATGGCAAATGAGGTTCAATGTAGAAAAATGTAAAATAATGCATTTGGGTGGCAAAAATCTGAATGCAATCTATACACTGGGGGGAGAACCTCTGGGGGAATCTAGGATGGAAAAGGACCTGGGGGTCCTAGTAGATGATAGGCTCAGCAATGACATGCAATGCCAAGCTGCTGCTAACAAAGCAAACAGAATATTGGCATTAAAAGGGGGATCAACTCCAGAGATAAAGCGATAATTCTCCCGCTCTACAAGACTCTGGTCTGGCTGCACCTGGAGTATGCTGTCCAGTTCTGGGCACCAGTCCTCAGGAAGGATGTACTGGAAATGGAGCGAGTACAAAGAAGGGCAACAAAGCTAATAAAGGGTCTGGAGGATCTTAGATATGAGGAAAGGTTGCAAGCACTGAACTTATTCTCTCTGGAGAAGAGACGCTTGAGAGGGGATATGATTTCAATTTACATATACCGTACTGGTGACCCTACAATAGGAATAAAACTTTTTTGCAGAAGAGAGTTTAACAAGACTTGTGGCCCCTCATTAAAATTAGAAAAGAGGTTTAACCTTCAACTACGTAGAGGGTTCTTTACTGTAAGAGCGGCAAGGATGTGGAATTCCCTTCCACAGGTGGTGGTCTCAGCGGGGAGCATTGATAGCTTCAAGAAACTATTAGATAAGCACCTGAATGACCACAACATACAGGGATATACAATGTAATACTGACACATAATCACACACATAGGTTGGACTTGATGGACTTTTTTCAACCTCACCTACTATGTAACTATGTGTTTATCAGATGATGGGGGATCTAGATGGACCCTCCGTACTGCTCTCTCCTTTACAATAAAGTCTCCTCTTACCCGGTGATGTGAGGGGCGGCTGATTGTCCATCATGACGTCCTTGTAGAGATCCTTGTGTCCTTCTAAATACTCCCACTCCTCCATGGAGAAATAGACAGTGACATCCTGACACCTTATAGGAACCTGACACACACAATGATACAGTCACCATCCAGACACATCCCTTGTCTGTTACTGGATAATGTCCCAGAATTCCCAGCACCGCTCACCTCTCCTGTCAGCAGCTCCATCATCTTCTTGGTGACTTCTAGAATCTTCTGCATGTTGTGTCTCTCATGTTTTAGGGAGTCACATGGAGGCACTGTGATGGTCATATGATCACCTGACTTCACAAGAGGAAATCTCTGTATTGAGGAACCAATAGGAACATCATGTTAGAATCCCAGAATCCTCCTCACCTCTCCGGTCAGGTCTGTGTTTTATTAATAGAGATAAGAGTGATGTCATGTGACCTCCCAGAATCCTCCTCACCTCTCCGGTCAGGTCTGTGTTTTATTAATAGAGATAAGAGTGATGTCATGTGACCTCCCAGAATCCTCCTCACCTCTCCGGTCAGCAGGTAGATGATCTCCAGGGTGAGGTTTAGTATCTTCTCAGTCATGTGACTCCGGTCCTCCTCCATCCTCATTGGTGCTGTCATTTGATCTATACAGGTCTCCTTGTAGACGGATAACTTTGGGAAATGAAAGTAAGAATTATTTGGATGGTATTGGTCACACAATAATAGGATGTGGATGTGAGGGGGTAATAAGAGGGTTGCTTTATATTTACGAACTACTCCCCCCCATGGGAACACATTTAGTCTGGACTGTTTAGTGTTTGTTACATCTTGGAGGACCGGGGGCCCTCTTGACATACTGGATCAGATATTCCCTTTTCTCTGTTGGGATTGTTTCCTTTCTGAACTGGTTTGCAGCTCAAACATAATCCCCCAATGAGTGAAGGAACTCCCTTCTTCATCTTACTTGATATTCCAGAACAAATCACGTGACCACTGAGACAAATGAGATAGTTAAGGTTGCCAGTTCTGTAAGGTCTGAATAAAAGATGCAATTGGGGTGGGAAGACCATCACAGACCCAGAGACCCCCCTCTTTCCCTTCAGAGTCCCCCTGAGCCCTCTATCCCCTATTCCCTCAGAGCTCTGCAGACTGACTACCCCCTCAAGGGTCTCAGAGTCCTTTAGCTACATTACCCCTTCAGAGGCCCCTGAAGTCTTTCAGCTTTACTAAACCTCACAGCCCCTCAGTTCCTCTACTTCCCTCAGAGATCTCAGTATTTTCCTCCCTCTGACACCAATGATCGATCATATTCTTCATGGAAGGCTGGGGAATGTTTTCTTCCTCCTGACCAGCAATGTAAGGGTCTCTATGCTCCATATTCCTGACCCCGGCGCCCCATCATTGTGTTGGCTGCATATTGTAATTATTGCCCATTTGTTGCCTGTGTAGTGTAATAATTGTCCTTTGTAGGCCATGTATGGTCAGGATGGTCATTGTCTTGTCTATTTATTGTCAGTGCTGTTTGTTTAGAGGAACATATTGTTAGAATTTATCTCCAAAATGAAGAGAATGTTCCGGCCTCATAAATGGGGAAATGTTCTGACCCTGAAGGGGTTAATCTACAAATAATAAATATTCGGGCAGTGCTTGCACTATGGACAAAATATCTGAATCCACAACATGATAGTTCCAATAAGACTTTCTGATAACAAAGTGTCAGACAACTCCTGGGGTAACCTGGCAGGACTTACTCAGAACCCCCCCCCCCCCTGGCTGTAGATGACTAGGTGTGCTGAGCTCTGTAGTCCCACAGAATTTGTGGTGCCTGTGAACCAATAGACGCCTCTATAGCAGTAAATGGTGAATACCAGCATTAGGAGCAGAAGAGCTAATCCACTGCCAGGGTCCTGACTGCAGATACTCTGGTGGATGGCGGGCCGGATACCACTTAGATGTAACCAGAGAGGGCGCCTCACCTAACCTGGTGACATCCGATGTGTTTGTATTGGAAAATGACAATCTGTGTCCAGAAGAGCTATTGGCAGGCGAAGAGATCCTAAAAAACACTCCTACCTCTGCCCAGATTCCTTACCCAATTATAGCCCAGAATAGCTTAAAGAGGAAGTAAACCCTGGTGGGTTTTACTACCTCTTTTTTTCCCCTGCAAAGTAAAAGCATAATGAGCTAGTATGCATCGCATACTAGCCCATTATGTGGCACTTATCTGCAAACGAAGCCAGCGCTGTTCCCGTTGGTGGCTGCATCCATGTTCGCCCCTCTTCCTTCCAGGGCCGCGGACTTTTGTTCTGTGACTGGACGGAGTCACGTGACGTCACTCCTGCCCATGCACACAGGAGCAGTCAGTCATAGCACTTGCTGGTGAAGAAAAGGCTCGGAGGGTGCCGATGATGTCAGTGCAAGAGTATATGGTAAATATCTCCTAAACCCCATGCAGGTTTAAGAGATATTTACAGTACCTACAGGTAAGTCTTATTATAGGGTTACCTGTATATAAAAGTGGTGTAACTAGGATTACAACCCCTTTAATACATCTTCTATATCATCATATATCACTAAACTCATACAAAACTTTATTTATAATCATCAATATGTGGTAACATAATATAAAAATACTATAAAAATGTATAAAATAGATGAATCAAAAGCAAACAGCTCAATATCAATATTCAGTCCAGCCGGAACAATTGTATTCAGCTCAAAAATCTATTTTAATTCCCATCTGGATGTCTTTTTGATAAAATTGCCCCCTCCCCTCAATCTAAGTTCACATCCCATCCCCCCAAAATCCAGTTCCTTTCAGACTCCTATTGTGAGACTCATCATAGTGTCTCTGGAGGGGCTCTGATCATTCCTGTGTATATGGGGTTATTCTACATTTCCACACTATATATGTGTGTATCATCATCTGCTGGAGATAAAAGACATCACAGTGACTATGGAGGAAGAGGACGGACATGACGGGGGGTTACTGGGTGTAAATAGAAAATAAGATCTTATTACCTCCTCTACTGCCACTTCCAGCAACGTCTCCTTGCTACTTCCTCCCGACTCACCTCTCACCTGGAACTTCCTGTGTGTACCTGACATCACTTCCTGTCTGTACCTGACATCACTTCCTGTCTGTATTTCATACTTCCTGTTTCAGTAGAAGTCAGACCACCATCTTGTGGAGCTCAGAGGAACTGCAGCCCAAGAATGTAAACATCCCTTGTAATAGAAAAAAGCATGACAGGTCCTCTTAAATATGAGATCTGGGGGCCACAAAGACCACAGATCTCATATGTACACTAAAATGCAATAAAAAAAAAAAAGTTGTCATTTGAAAAAATGGCAAAAAAAAAATGGCCCTTTAAGAGCTATGGGCGGAAGTGATGTTTTGACGTCGCTTCCGCCCTGCTATGGTATAGAGATGGGTGGGGTCCATCTTACCTTCACTTATGTCCATACCCAGCCACAGGGAGGACCTTATCGCCTCCATCGCTACCGACGACTCTGGTAAGCGGCAGAGGGCACGGGAGATTGGCGGGCCCGCCGCAGTGACCACCATTATCATAAACTGGACCACTGGCTGAAGAGATGGATACCTGGGTTATGGTAGCTAGCTGCTGCCATAACAGAGATATCCCTCTTTAAAGTGCCGACGTATATAGTCGCATGGCGGTCCGGAAGTGGTTTTAATGTGTCACCCATAGAATATATAGGGTACTGAAGGTTGTCACCATTTCCCAAGCGCACACAAATTTAAGGTTTGATATGTTGGCTATCTATTTACTCGGTGCAACCTCGGATTTTATATTTTACCAAAAAATTGGATAATTTATTGTATTTTTGTGCCCCCTGAAATTAAAAATTTAGTGTTTTTTACAGAAATTTTGCATTTCATAGACTTTTGCGGTATTTTAATGTGACATAAAAAAATTGGAACTACCACTATTTTATTCTCTAGGGTGTCTGCTTTCAGAATATATATCATGTTTTGGAGGTTTTATATAATCTTCAGGCATAAAATGATTTGTTAACTCCTTCCCCCCCGACCTATAGCAGAATGACGGCCAGGCGGAAGTTCCATTAGCCTGACTGAATGTCATATGGCATCCATAAAAATAAGCTGCTCGGGTGCGTGGTGATCGGTGGTGCGGTGTGTCGCTCTGACACGCCGCATCTCCAATCTCAGTAAAGAGCCTATGACGTAGGCTCTTTACCATGTGATCAGCTGTGTCCAATCAAAGCTAATCACATGGTAACCAGGAAGTGTCAGTTATCGGCTTTCCTTTATTCATGGTGACAAGGTGCGAGTAGAGGAGAGCCGATCATTGGTTCACCTGACAGGGGGAGTCTGCACTGATATTCAGCATTGATTATCAGTACAGACCCATCAGTGATGATCACCAGTGATGACCACCAGTGCCCATCAGGCATACCAATTAGTGCCCACCAGTAATGCTTGTCAGAACCTCCTCATCAGTGAAGGAGAAAACATACTTATTTACACAATTTTATAACAGAAACAAAGAAAAACATTTTTTTTGCTCAAATACCACCAAAATAGAGCTCTATTTGTGGGGAAAAAACATAAAAATGTCATATGGGTACAGTATTACATGACCGCGTAATTGTCATTCAAAGTGTGAGAGGGATGACAAATGAAAATTGGCTTGGGCAGGAAGGGGTAAAAGTGTCCTGCATTGAAGTGGTTAAACACGTGGGCAAAAAAAAATAACTATGGCAGTGAAAGGGTTAAAGGAAATGTTCCCCTTCGGGAAGATGTTACATGTTCCACCACCCCCTCCCTTTTAGAATGTAAGCTCTACGAGCAGGGCCCTCCTGTACCTTTTGTATTGTACTGTAATTGTGTTGTCCCCCTTATACATTGTAAAGCGCTGAGTAAACTGTTGGCGCTATATAAATCTCGTATAATAATAATAATAAGGAGTCCTCTGTGTGACAGCAGTGCGGGGAGAAGTTCCCCGTATCGGCTGTCACTTTATGAAAAGAGCGAGGCCATGCCATTTATTTACAGAGTTCTGTCCTTTGCCGATGTCGGCTTGTAGTTTTTAATGAACTCCCACACCACTGCTGGGCTCTCTGGTAGATGAGGAACAAGGAGATTGTCATAAGAGACGAGGAGATTGTCATAAGAGACGAGGAGATTGTCATAAGGGACGAGGAGATTGTCATAAGAGACGAGGAGATTGTCATAAGAGACGAGGAGATTGTCATAAGGGACAAGCAGATTGTCATAAGGGACGAGGAGATTGTCATAAGAGACGAGGAGATTGTCATAAGAGACGAGGAGATTGTCATAAGAGACGAGGAGATTGTCATAAGAGACGAGGAGATTGGGACCCCGATTTGGTTCCTTGGACAAGTCCTTTTTTTCAAAAAATCTCCACACCCCTGGAACTGTTTCTTACATGATGAAGATCAGCCATGGAGTATATCTGAAGTGTATATCAGGGTGTGCTTCTTCCCCACATGACAGCTGTGATGTCCAGCAACATTCATATAGAAGACATTTCCCACACTCAAGGCACTAATACACCTCGAGGGTTGTCTGGGATCCCTGATGTACAGGAAGACAGGACTTCAGTGAGGAAAAATGCCCTTACTCAGGACTGGAAAGTGTCTCTTCCTCCATGTGAGATCGCTCATGTGTGGAAAGAATGGCCTTCCGTGAAAAACAATATGGCTTCTCCCCTATGTGAGATCTCTGATGTTTGTAAAGACTGGACTTCTCTGAAAAACATTTCCCACACTCAGGACAGAAATACAGCTTCCCCTCCGTGTGAGATCTCTGATGTGAGTAAAGATGGCACTTCTGTGTAAAACATTTCCCGCATTCAGAACAGGAATACGGCTTCTCTCCTGTGTGAGATCTTATATGCACATTAAGATTAGATTCAAAACGGAAACACTTCCCGCACTCAGTACAGGAAAAGCTCTTATTTGTTGGAAGGACGGCACCGTCCCTCACAGTCTGAGGATCCTCAGGATAAGAGGAATACGATGGTCCATCTACACTGTGTGGTGCCGGATGGACATTTGAGGTAGTCGGGTTTTCTCCTGGACTATACTGTGTGATGTCCTCATCTTCTACTTTACAGTCTGGAGACAAAGTGAGACAATCCTCTGAGGTTTTCCTCATCTCCCGTCCATCTACTAAAATAGAGATAAAAAGATTATTACTAGACATGAGCAGATTGGTTCCCCTAAACCAGGACTCCGCCCACATCAGGCAGCTTTGTCTCTGAGGATCTTACAATTCCCCCCTCAAGGTAACTAGTAAATGGATCCTCTGATCTCCTACCATTTCTTTATTCATAGACCTTAGTCAGAGAGTGAGGAAACAACGAGAACTGTCTTTTATAGGAGTGACAGTGATGAGGGGATTATAGGACGAGTGTCCCCACCCCCTCTATCACTCATTGCCATCTTCCCAACACAAGAAGTCCTGCACTTCCTTATTTAGTCCATGATTTAGTCATGAATAACAGCGGGGCTGAGTCCCACCAGAGGTCAGAGAGTAAGGATGGGGGAAAACAACCAAGATGAAAACTGGACTGATCCTGAAGACCACCATCATTGGGTTATTGACTCCTCCCTCATTATTACTTTCTGTTTAAGGTTCCAAAGTTTGAGTATATTATCACATTATTATCAACATGTAAAAGTATGTGCTCCAATCAAATTATCAGATATAAAATGTCCAGCTGGTAGGAAATGGGTGTAACAAAAGAGAATATATATTATATGTATATATAGCAGTGGGTAGAGGGGGGAGAGCAGAAGTCAGGACTATGTAATGTACAACATATTGTATAAGATACAACAGATAGAACTATATAGTATCAGAATGTTGTAATGTACAACAGAGAGAATATAGTGCAGGGGTCAGGAGTATGTAATGTACAACATAGAGTATATAGTGCAGGGGTCAGGAGTATGTAATGTACAACATGGAGTATATAGTGCAGGGGTCAGGAGTATGTAATGTACAATATGAATTATATAGTGTAAGGGTCAGGACTCATAATATTGGTATTCAGTAATCAGTGGAAGATTAACTACTGTATTTATCGGTGTATAACACGCGCCCCAAGTTTAGGAGGGAATTTTAAGGAAAAAAACTTTTAGGAGGGGAGGTTTAAGGAAAAAAACTTACATTTAAATGTCCATCAATGAAGCCTTATCAGTGTCATTGCAGCCTTGCAGTTTAAATAGGGCGTCACAGAGATACACAGAGATGGATGTCCTGTGTATCTCGGCTGCTCTCGCAGTCCCGCCCAGTCCCGCCCTATAACTTACATAACACAGGTCCAATGGCGGGACTGGGCGTGACTGTGAGCCGATATACACATAGACAAGTGTACTCAGCTAGGCTCAGCTCCGCTTACATACAGTCACGCCCAGTCTCGCCATTGGACCTGTGTTATGTCCATCATAGGGCGGGACTGGGCATGACTGTGAGCGGAGCCGAGCCTAGCCGAGTACACTTGTCTATGTGTATATCGGCGGTGCTCACTCCGCTCACAATCAGCGGAGATCTGCGTGGATTGGCAGTCCCATGATTTTCCCCTAATTTTAAGGGGAAAAAGTGCGTGTTATACTCCGATAAATACGGTATTTACATGAGAAAGTTGCAGAGGTCCCACACCGCTGCCTCCCATCTCCTGAGACTGCACTCAGTGACTTGGGTCTGAGACTATACAGACATATCCCTCCACCCGGCACAGCCAGCAGACAACAGAGCAAGTAATCCTGGGAGAATTGTTCTGTCAGACATCTTGCCATACCCGGGTATGGGGCAGAAGACCCAAATCACATACCCCAGGTGCCTAGGTCTAGTAACATCTATGGTGAAAATCAACATTTTGCTGCCAGCTGAACCCCAGAATCTCCATAAATCCAGTCTAGATACATAAATTGTGTCTGCAGCACAGAGAAGGAAGATTATCCGAGAGAAATACAGGAATACAGGACGGGGAACACAGCTCAGGAAAGTGACCAGGGGAATACAGGCTGATATCACCCAGTCCCGCCCTACTCTGGACCAATCAGTGAGCAGTATGGGTGGAGGAATGTATTAATGTTAATGACCCACCTGTGCTGAACTCTGTAGGAGTGTCCTCCTCTATAAATGTCCCCGTTATTCCATCCTCCTCTATAGACTGCTGATCATCCCTCACATACCTCTCTTCTTCTTCTGCTGCTTTAACCTCAAATTCTATATCGATTGGATCTCCACTCTAAATCAAGAACATGAGAGAGAATATCATCTGTAAACTATTTATATAAGAAAAGGGGAGAGTAATGATGGGACTTTAAATGAGGTATGGCAGGGCCGTTCAAGTCCCCTCCTCCATCCCGGCACAGTAATAATGGTAGAGAAGCAATGGTGGGACTTTCCGTAAGCACACGGGAACAATAGTAGGGTGAAGTAAAATTAGCTTTTAATTGTCATAAAGTTTTCATATCAAATAATCTTATGCATTATGCTATATATAAATATTAGTATAACTTTACAATTCATAAAAGCCAGAAAAAACAAATAAATAAGCGTTCCAACAAGGAATAAATACATGATGGGAAATACATGAAATGATTAGAACATGATTACATAAATTAATTGGATAGCTAAGCAGATTAGGAACAGGCAAAAAATACCAATGAAATAAGGTCCAAAAAGGAACAAGGATATAGGAATGGCCACAAGGGATTCAGGAATGTGTACACTAGGTTGTTGTTGGCTCTATGCGTTTCAAGGCCTTCATGCCTATCATCAGGAGCAAAAAAACATGCGGGGCGATGTTCATGTTGGTCTGTTGTTGGCCGCACCGCGTCCCCTCAGCTCCCGTGTGAGACTATTGTGGCTTGGTCTGGGGACTTCATGGCCGCACCACCGCTGCGAGGATCCTCATGTAAGTGTATGGGCAGGCTGGGTCCGTGGGGCGACCTCTCCTGTCCAGGGTTTTCTAAACATTTTTTATCTTTATTTTCCAATTTTAGACAACTACTATGGTTTTTTGCTTTATGAGCAATGACAATCGAAACTAATTAAAAGCTAATTTTACTTCACCCTACTATTGTTCCCGTGTGCTTACGGAAAGTCCCACCATTGCTTCTCTACCATATTTATATAAGATTTTTGATATAAGATTTAATATTGCGACATCACACTAACAATCCACAAATTGTCTCCATGAGTCCTATATTCACCTCGTGTAGTCACTTAACAATGTATTTTGTCAGCTCCATAGTAGTGCTTTACCCTAAATACCCCCTAAAATGTTGAAAATTGTGATGTGTGCTTTAAATTCTGGCAGAGTGCCAGAAGCTTGTTTTTTTGGGTCCCAAAATCATTTGGAACCCTCCCTCCCCCCAACTGCTAACTCAGCTGATACCAATCCTCTATCTGCTGACTTTGCCAAACCCATACACACTATACCCACCTCTTTTGTGGTCAGATTTATGGATGAATTCCCCAAAGCATGTAGTGCAAGGGCCTGCCTGAATACTTTCAAATGGTGCTGTTTAAAGTTTTTGTATCCTATTATTATCTTGATAGGTAATAGCAGAATGTAAAAATGTGCTAAAATGTGTACAGTGTGTATTTATATCTTTGTATTATGATACTTCTTACCTGTCTAGTGGGCTGCCAATAGTGTAATTAAGGAGGGGCTGGCCAAAGTAATACATATTATTTAGGCATTCATCTCTCAATGAAGTGGAGAGGGTTACCTGGCCAAAACATATCCCCCCCCATAAAATTTCAAAAATGGCCCATGGGGGGGGGGGGGGAATCTGATAGGTGGACCTTATACCTTTGTCTTTAAATAGTCCCTAAAATAAATGTTATACTGATGTTGGCCAAGAATGTTTGTGTCTAATCTGCTTTCAATGTTTATGTACAAAATGAATAATTTTTTATTCTTGTTTGACTCCACAGTTTCTTTCCAACCCACAGGAATGGCAGACTGTGGCCTACCACTTTGCCCAGCGGTGGGACTTTCCTAACTGCGGAGGGGCAATTGATGGGAAACACGTCCACATCGTCCCACCACCCAACTCGGGGTCATACTATTACAACTACAAGGGGTTCAATAGTATTGTGATGTTGGTGGTGGTGTTGGCTACTTACGAGTTCCTGTATGTAGACGTGGGGAAGAATGGCCGGATGTCAGATGGTGGAGTCATCGCCCAGATGGAGTTCTACAGGCGTCTCCAGAATGGCAGCTTGGGCTTGCCACCTCCAGAAGACAATGCGGAAGGACTCCCATTCGTCTTCGTTGCGGATGAAGCGTTTGCGCTGGGGGACCATCTTATGTGGCCATTCCCTATGAGGACCCTCACCCCGGACCAGAGGGTTTTTAATTACTGGCTGGCCAGAGCCAGAAGAGTGTGGAGAACACATTTGGAATAATGGCCAGCCGGTTCCGCCTATTTTTTACACCCATACACATGGCGGAGTATAAACTGAATCACATCATCCTGGCTTGCTGTGTTCTCCACAACTTTTTAAGGAGAAATTCTGCCAACTATGCTGGATCAGTTGGGCCTGAGGCCGGAATTCATGTAAATGAACCAACCCTGATGGTGCTTGAAGCTGGCCGTCCTGGCTTGCCCCCCCTGAGTGCCCGCGAGGTCCGTCTAAGATACATGGAATACTTTGCGGGTAAGGGGGCCATCAATATGCCAGACAATGTCTGAGACATTTTTTAATAAAGAAAAAATTCTACTAAAATATTTGCTGTCATTTACTGCTTGTGTTTCTTTTAGTTGACCATGACTGAAATGTGGGGAGTCCTGAAAATGACGTGATTGTGTAACATTAGAAAGCACTGTTGGGTGTTATTTCCTAAAGGCAAAGACACTTTGCACTACAAGTGCACTTGAGCCTTCACTGAAACTGCACTTGTAGTGCAAAGTGGATTTGCCCTTAGGAAATAACCCCCATTGACACAGAAAACCACAATTTAACCTCAAAAAAGTTTAATACCAGCACAATCACATGTGCATTTCTAAAAGGTTTTTTTAAAACAAACCAACATATTTGTTGTATAACAATTTTTGGGGTCACATAAAAAAAGTAGAAATGTCCATTTTAGGTAAAACAGGCATGTTTCAAACCAACAGGAAATACACAAATCTGGAACTTACAAAGTTCAACTTTTGTAGAAATTGAAGGCAATATCAGACATGAGTATTTATAAACTGTGTTTGATATTGCGTTTAGATGGGGTGAAGTCACCCCTGGAAAAGCCAAATTTTGAAGATGCACACAAATTGCCGAATGTCAACATGTGCTAGCTGCCATGATGGGGGATCAAGGGACGTGTTTTGGGGGTGCAACCCCTTCCTCTCAGCTACTTTATTATTGAGGAAGGGGTTGCACTCCCAAAACGCATACATTGATCTTCTGTGATGGCAGATAGCACATGTTGACACACTGTGTGCATCTTCAAAATTTGGCTTTTCTACAATATGTCATAACATAGGAAAAAATTTTAGATTAAAAAACCACAAAAAAGGAAGGGATTTGGAGGTGTTTTAAACTCTCCCTAAAACATCAATGATGTTCTTCATTTTGATTTTAACATCATTGATGTTTTTCTGGATGTTTTCCAAGTCCCTATTACACCCCATGATCTCCCCGATCAGGATCTGTGCACTTTCACTGGTGAAATGACCTGGATCCACAACATCACGATCACCTAAAAATATAGAAACAAAAACATACCATGTATTATAAATATGCCGGCATCCATCTCTTACCTTAGCCTGTGGTCGCAGACCCTCACCTGTTGTGGAGACAATTTCTACCACGTCTCCCTCCTCCTCCTCCTCTGCTTGTCTTTGGGGGTCCGTGGTCTCCTCAGATGAGGGGTGTCCTCCGAATCTTTTCTCCCCTATGTAAAAAAAATAGGTATACTTAGCACACAGATATTTGATGGCAGAAATAGGAATATGAAACATTGCTTGGAAGTGGGGTACAATTGTCTGTTTTGGCAGAGTTCCAAGATGAAGAAAATTTTTTGTCACTTTGTCAAGTTTGAATACTTACCAGTTTTGTACAAGCTTCACAGATGGAGACACCCCTATAGTATACACTGGAGCACCTGTGTGGGCCCCCTAATAAAAAGGGTGTTCTTGTGTCCCACACTAGTGTTACAGCGTCCATATGTGTAAACAGCTGCTGAGTGTCCTCTCCTTACACAGAATCTAGTTTGCAGTTCATTCTAGTTACTAACCCATCTAGACACCAAAATTTAGTTAACAGAAGTATGCCTGAAAAAATGTTTTGAAATGTATCTGGACAAAACATGGTGTTTTCTATGCCGAACGATCGAATAATGTGCCCATGAACATGAAAGTTGGCATTTTAAACTGTACAACAGTAAAGCAAAGCACATGGAGCAGCATGAACATTAGAAAAATCAAGAATAGGAACACAGGACAACTACTTACTTTTTTGCAGCACTCTCCTGATCCTTCTATACTGATCGTGCTCCCTTAATTTGAGGTCCGACCACCGCTTCCTCAGTTGATCCTTGTCGTAAAATTCTTCTGCAGACTCTTCACAACTTCCACCATGATCTTGGCCTTTTTGACATTGGGGTTGGGGTAAGGTCCATACTTCCCGTCATAGTCGACCCTTTTCAATATGTCGACCATTTGAGGCCTTAAATCGTCTCCTCCGGGATCGGGACGTTTCTGGCTCCGGGCTTTCCTCCCTCTCCTCCTCGTTGCTGTAATTAGCATGCACCTGTTGTGTCTCCGCCATGTGCTCTCACCCACTGCGCCGAATGAGAAAGGGCGGGGAATAGACTAGAAAGAACGTCAGGGGTGGGCGGAGTTTCACAAATGCACAGTGTATATAAAGCGTAACACGCGTGTGTAGTACGTACAATCTGTGAGCGGAGGAAGGAGTATCGGAGGCGCCGATCGTGAGAACGAAGGTAAGATTTCCTCCCCCTGTTCCTTGACAAATACAGGGAGCTGCCCTGTCTGTGGCAGATCAAACACCTGCAGTATAATCATAAACAAAAGAGGCAGGCAGCGCTGGAGAAACTGCTGGAGTTGGTGAAGCCGGTGGTCCCCACGGCAACCATCCCCTATTTAAAAGCCAAAATTGGTGGCCTGAGGAGCACTTATCTTAGGGAGCGCAAGAAGGTCCAGGGTTCCCAGAGATCCGGAGCTGCAGCAGATGACATTTATGTACTATGAGAGACTTTGTTTTCTGTCAGACCAGACTGGAGTCAGGGAATCCCTCTCAACCCTTCCTTCCACTCTTCCTTCCACCCTATCTTCCATCCCAGCTGAGGCTTCCGATGTCCAACCTGGGACTTCCAGCCAGGAAGAAGTGGAGGAACCCAGCTGGAGCCAGGTATAGCATTCTTCTACAGATTTCTGGTCAATAAATAAATGATGTTTACTAGATGTTTTTATTGATCACTAATTGCTGATTTAATAAAGTGTTTTACATATCAATAGACAGTAGTGGGCAAAAATAATTGGGACAAGAATGAAAAGTGCTGGGCTCAGAATGATAATCTGTTATATTTGTTAACATTCAATTTTCAACAGTCATGAGATGTAAATTGTGTGTGATAGATGAAGAAAAAACTAAAACTATGTCCCTTTTTCATACACAGGAAGACCTCAGCCAGGAGGAGGCTGTGGAATGTGGCAGCCAGGAGAAGGCGGGGTTAGTGGCAGCCAGGAGGAGGCGGGGCTAAGTGGCAGCCCAGAGAAAGCTGGGCCCAGTAGGAGCCTGACCGAATCGCAGGTTCCTCCCCTCCGCCTTCCAAACAAAAGACCCAGGAAGGGGAGTAACGTACAGGATTCAGCACTCAGGCTGATTCAGGAGGCTTCTGCGTCCCACAGAGCCTTCCCCAATCGCGAAGAGGCCTTTGCCTGTATGGCTGCCACCAAACTGAAGGACATGCAGGAGGGCCAACGCCTCATGTGTGAGGACATCATTTATAAAACCTTAACTAGGGGGTGAGGGGCCAAATCACACCCAATACCCACCTGTGTGAGTTGGACCATCCTCCTCCTCCTGCCACAACTCCACCACAACAGACACAGCGTGGAAGGAAGCGTAGAAGGAAGACCAGAGAGTGATGGCCTGGGTTCAGTCTGGTCTGACAAAAGATGCAGGCTCTTGCATGACCACAGCCTGTGGACACAGATGTCATCTGTTGCTGTTCATGATCTCTTGAAATTCTGGACCAGATTGAACTACCTTAGATATGGACTCCTCAGGCCACCAGTTTTGCTGTAAAATAATTGATGTCTGCCCTGGGGGCAAAAGGCTTCGCTAATTTCTGCTGTTTCTCCAGCGTTGCCTCCCTCTTTGTTAGGTTATGAACCCTTAATACATTTTTTGTTTGATTTATTATACTTGCCTATGTGTGTTTTCCTTCAAAAAGGACAGTTTGTTTGTGAGGAGGCAGGTACATTTCAAAAATACAAAGTGAAATTAACAAGAGACACCAACACCAAACAATCTCCTTGAGATTAAATAATACAAGATAATAATGGCGTTGTGGTAACTTGACACACAAAACACACCCAAAAATATTATGAAGTAAAAAAAGAAAAAAAAAACAAAAAACAAGATCAGGCTTGAAAAAAATACAAACAAAAAAATTTTTTAAAAAAATGAAAATGTTATAGTCAGCTGTGACAAATCAAAATATATTGAGGAAATCACGGTAAAGAAGTTTGTGAGAAAATGAGCAGCAAAACGACTTCATTCTTCTAGCATTATAAAGAAGAAGAGAATGTGCTGCATTAAACAATTTAAAACATTGCAGCCTGACGAAAGTGCTAGATCCATTCCGAATGCTAATTTTACCAGACCGAGCTGTTCTGTCTCGGAATTTATTCTGAGCATGCATGGCACTTTTTGCATTGGAATTGGCCACACACGGTCGGAATTGACGCGATCGGATTTTGTTGTCGGAAAATTTTATAGCCTGCTCTCAAACTTTGTGTGTCGGAAAATCCGATGGAAAAAGTCCGATGGAGCCCACACATGGTCGGAATTTCCGACAACAAGCTCCGATCACACATTTTCCGTCAGAAAATCCGACCGTGTGTACAGGGCATATGTGTTTGTGAAAGCTTACACCACAAAATGTACTCAGTCAATGAAAGGCTCATGGTGCCTAGGTGCAGCTCAGCTTGTCTGAATGTCCCACACTGGTCCAATAGGGAGGCATATTGGACATTGGGAGGGAACCTGACAAGTGAGGGCACAGGCATTGTTACAGCCCTGGTAATTGGCAGAGGAAAGTGCCTCGTTGCATGCTGGGTAACTGTATAAATGCTAAGGGCACATGTGCTTGGGGTCTTTTAGCTGGAGAACTTAGAGCCTGAAAGATAGAGAGGAGCTGAACCCAGAGGTCCTGCAAAGCTGACTGGAAGGGAGACCCCAGCAAGGATCTGATTCTGCCTACTGGGAGTACAGATCTGTGTCATGGGGCCTGTCATCTGAGGGCCATGCCTTCAGCTAGTAGAGTCAGTGGATGGGTGTCAGTCAAGAGGATGCTAGAGATCATCCTGAAGATAAAGTAGTTGTGTCAAGTCTGCTGCTAGAGAAAGAAAGAAGACTTAAATCCTCCATACTTGTGGCTGTATGGATAAAGCAGTGTGCCTGATTCCACAAATAAACCGGTGAGGCCAAGTGAGAGTTGTCCTTATCTTCTGTGAATAGTTCAGTTGGAGTATCCTACTAATCCCTTCTCCCATCCGAGTTCCACAATAAATATAAAAAAAACAAATACCCTGGACTGTTTTTTGAGTAACAAGCAAATGGGAGTAAGGAGGGATATGTGAAAACCCCCAGCAATGGTCTGCAGGTAATCAGAGGGAGGCCTAAGAAGTCAACACACAGCAAGCCCTACGGGGACAGCGCTACAGATGTAATCAATATGTTTGGATCAGACATCCCAACCTGCAAAAACTAAATTCAGGGAGAAGGCAAACTCATTTCCGGGAGGTGGAAAAATCATGTCAGGGAGGTGGTGCTCCACATCCAAACCCCACCACCACCAATTTAATATAACTAGAGGATGATCAAATGAATTGGAATCACTATACAGAGGTTTACTTCTTCTGATAAATATTAAAGGAAAACTCTAACCACCATGACAACTTCAGTGATTTGAAGTGGTCATGGAGGTAAAAGTCAGGGTGTGCAGTTTTTCTGCTTGAAACAGGTAGGAGGGCTGAGAGAGAGAGAGGGGCTCAGAGAGAGAGAGTGGTTAACAGAGAGGGGGCTGAGATAGAGAGAGGGCAGGCTGAGAGAGAGAGGGTGGTTGAGGGATGGTGGTTGAGAGAGGGGGGCTGACAGAGAGGGTGGCTGAGAGAGAGAGGGAGGGTGAGAAGGGGGCACCTGACAGAGAGATTAGGGGCTCAAAGAGAGGGTGGTGGACAGAGGGGGGGCTGAGAGATAGAGGGTGGGCTGATAGAGAGGGAGGGGGCTGACAAAAAGAGGGGCTGAGAGAGATAGAGAGAGAGAGAGGGGGAGTTGATAGAGAGAGAGGGGGGCTGAGAGAGAGGGGGCTGACAGAGAGGGTGGTTGAGAGAGGGAGGTGGTTAAGATAGAGGGGGGCTGACGGAGAGAGAGGGAGGGAGGCTGGGAGAGAGGGAGGCTGAGAGAGGGTGTTTGAGAGAGAGAGAGAGGGTTGACTGACAAAAAGAGGGGGATGACAGAGAGGATGGATGGACAGAGAGAGGGGGCTCAGAGAGAGAGAGAGAAGTGGGGCTGAGAGAGGGAGGGCTGAGAGAGATGGGGGTGGACGGAGGGGGGTTGAGGGGGAGGTGAGAGAAGGGGGCTAAGAGAGAGGAGGGCTGAGAGAGAGGGGGATTGAGAGAGAGGAGGGCTGAAAAAGGGGAGCTGAGAGAGGAAGGGCTAAAAGAGAGAGGGTTTGAGAGAGGGAGGGCTGAAAGAGAGGGGGGTTGAGAGAGGGAGGGCTGAAAGAGAGAGGGGCTGAGAGAGAGGGGGGCTGAGAGAGAGGGGGGTTGAAAGAGGGAGGGCTGAAATAGAGAGGGGCTGAGAGAGGGAGGGCTGAGAGAGGGAGGGCTGAGAGAGAGGGGGGCTGAGGGGGAGTTGAGAGAAGGGGGCTAAGAGAGGGGAGAGCTGAGAGAGAGGATGGCTGTAAAAGGGGGGCTGAGAGAGGAAGGGCTAAAAGAGGAGGGGGTTGAGAGAGGGAGGACTGAAAGAGAGGGGGTGCTGAGAGAGGGGAGGGTTGAGAGAGGGGACTGAGAGAGGGGAGCGAGGGGGGAGATGAGTGAGACCCCTAGCCCTGTCCCTATCTGCAGTCCCTCCTTTGTCCCATTGTACTAGAATCTGTCTGCAGACCTGTGTGTGTATGATGATGATGTGATGGTACGGTACCTTCCATTCAGTGCCAGTCTGTCTTCTTGTGAAGATCCGCTTAGATCCTTTCAGCCAGTCAGCTGCTCCTGGCTGTCCTCTATGCTCCAAATCAGCCTGTCCTTAGAGGACAGTCCTCGCTCCGGGCCTCACCTGATGATAGAGAGTGGAGGAAGTTGGAGCAATTCATGATGCTCTGGAAGCACGGGGAATGGTACGCTGCGCCTGCCCAGCTCCTTCTCGCCTCTTCGGGAGGCGGGGTCTAAGAGGAAGAGGTGGTGCCGGAGGAACTCTTCTTCCGAGTCCTGGGCTCTCTCAGATCCACCCACCTATCTGCCCTCGGATCGCTGATTACTGCTGTACGTGGTGATGGATGCCCATTTTCACTCCAAGGGTGATGCAGATTGCTGCCGTAGTGCCACTAGTGCTGCGCCTATTTGCCCCCGCTAAATGACCATCACACTGGGAACAGTACAACAGAGCCCCTTTACATTCTGAACCTAGCCCCAGGGCGGTGCCCCGCCTGCCTCCCCCCATGCTATGCCACTGGTCACATAGCCGCCGGGTAGGGGAGGGGTAGAGGATAAGGCACAGCGGCACAGGCACTCACAAGCATCAGATGCATTCTATCCTCCCAATGGAGAGTAGGTAAGCCAGCGGTTGTGGCTGTACCCTAGGCGACTGCCTAGTTTTGCCTAGCGGTAGTGCCGGCCCTGGGTGCACCCTGCACACCCGCCTAGAATCAGCCCTGCAGCCGGGATATTGCGCGGAACTTGCGGGTGTCAGGGAGCCACAGCCGAAATGTGGGAGAGTTGGGATGTCTGTTGGATCTCACCAGTCAGGAGCCTTTCCTGTCATCCTACATGCTCCCTTCTGAGGATTGTTCTATCCTTCCAAACAAATGTATGAAATCACCGATGCATAGTTCCCAACTGTTCCTGATTTCGAGGGACTGTCCCTGATTTGGAACAATGGCCCTCTGTCCCTCTTTCCTCCTCATTTGTCCCTCATTTTGGTCTGATCTTTATAATTGTATATAAAATGAACTTTTTATCTTTCAAAAATTGTTTCCCAGTGCTAAACCTTTCATCCAATTTCTAAATTGCTGCATTTGTAAATTTTAACAGCCAGTGTAAAGGAATAGTAGTGGTAAAAAAGCACTTGTGGATTTAACCAATCATTTTTTTGTATGATTCTCCTTTAAGGGGGCGTGGCAGGGGGTGTGTCTGATGCCTGCATACTTTTGCTAATAGGTGTCCCACATTCCCATCTCAAAAAGTTGGGACGTATGTCTATGAGTCCTCCATTAATGTGATCTAGAAGATCTTGAATAGGAATGAGCTTCGTGTTCGGGTCGAACGTATGTTCGACTCGAACATCGTGTGTTCGGTTGTTCGCCAAATTACAAACGATATGGGCCGTTCGCGCCAAATTCGAGTGGCGTGTCATGGCCCATAATTCACTGCGGCATCACAGTGCATTGCTGGCTGATGATTGGCCAAGCATGCACTATGACCCGCATGCTTGGCCAATCACAGCGCCGTCTATACAGAGAGCCGTATTTGTCCAAAGCCAGGGTGGCTTTGGCCAATTATGGCTCAGGGGGTTTAGTACATGCCCCACACTATATAAGGCCGCCTGCACATCGGCCCTGTGTAGTGTGTTGTGGCTTGAGAGAGAGATAGACAGAGAGAGAGACAGACAGTGTCACTTGATTTAAGTTAGATAGAGTAGGCAGGTCGAGTCAGTTAGCTGCACTTACAGTGTATTGTGTATATATATGCATCCCAGGTGTTGCATATATATATATATATATATATATATATATATATATATATATATATATATATATACACACACTGTATTCAGTTTAGCTAGATCCTGTTCTTCTCTTCCTAATATACTGACAGGCAGGCAGGTGTTTTTACAGTATTTCCAGTTACTGTACTGTGTACCCTGCACAGTTATACCTACAGTATAGCTACCTGAATCCAGGTGCTTGTGTAGGCTCTTGACGTATTTCCAGTTACTGCACTGTGTACCCTGCACAGTTGCAACTACAGTATAGCTACCTGAAGACAAGTGCAGGTGTTCTCATACTAATAATACTACAGGCAGGCAGTTGATTCTGCTAGCTGCAGTATAATCGGTATATTGGTATATCCCAGTTTTGTGCAGCTACATCTCACTGCTGGCCAATAGTATGTCTGGAAGGCCAACAAGGAGAGGCAGACAGTCACAAGCCAATAAAAGAGGGCAAGCAGGCTCTGTGTCTAGAGGCAACAGTGTTGGTCATGGACATGGTGCATCCTCATCAGCACGTGGCCGTGGGAGGCGCTTGGCCTTTTTTTTGGCAACTGGCCGCGTTGAGCCGCAACATGCGGAAGACTTGGTCGAGTGGATGACCAAGCCGTCCTCATCCACCTCATCCTCTCTCACCCAGGCTCAGGGTACTTTGTCTGGCAAAGCAGCTGCCAACGCGGCCTCTTTCCTCGGCTCAATGGCATCAGTGACTCCTTCTCTAGCCCCACCATGTCCTCCTGAGGAGTCCCTCAAACTGTTTGACCACAGTGTTGGGTACATGCTCCAGGAGGATGCCCAGCGTTTTGAAGGCTCTGATGATGGTACTCAGCTAGAGGAAGGCAGTAACGTGAGCCCAGACAGAGGGGGTGCCCAAGAAGGACAGCAATCTGGCAGTCATGTTCCCCCTGCTGCAGCATACTGCCAGGTTTGCTCAAGTGACGAGGAGGGAGGGGATGATGAGGTCACTGACTCCACGTGGGTGCCTGATAGGAGAGAGGAGGAGGAGGAGGAGGAGGAGGAGACACATCACCAACGAGGCAGGATGCCCTCTAGGGGCCAGCCTAAGGGCAGCACACTGACTGCATCACACCGCAGAGCTCCGCATGTGCAGGGCGCTGCTGTCTCTGCGCGTTATTCCAAATGTTCTTTGGTGTGGGCCTTTTTTGAGACGAGTGCATCAGATCGCACCTCTGCTATTTGCAACATATGTCTCAAGCGTATCTCGCGTGGCCAAAACATCTCCCGCTTGGGCACCACATGCTTGACCAGACATATGTTGACCTGCCATGCAGTTCATTGGCAAGCGTACCTAAAAGACCCACACCAAAGAACAAAGAGGACCTCTCCTTGCTCCTCATCAGCTGGGATCTCCAACCCCAGTATACCTTCAGTCCTCTCTGAGATGCACTGAGAGGAATGAAGGTGTAGAATTAGGTGTGTCACAGCCAAGTACTAGAGGGCAATCTGCTATCGGTACACCGACATCAGATTGTACCAGGCAAATTTCCCTGCCCCAGCTGCTGCACCGCAGAAAGAAGTTCGCTCCCAGCCATCCACATTCCCAGCGGTTGAATGCTAGCTTGGCAAAATTGCTAGCACTTCAACTGCTTTTCAGTTGGTAGACTCTGCCCCCTTCCATGAGTTTGTGGAATGTGCGGTTCCTCAGTGGCAGGTTCCCAAATGCCACTTTTTCTCATGGAAGGCGACCTCTACCGGCACGTGGAAGGCAATGTCTTGGCCTAGCTGGACGGGGCGGTCAGCGGTAAGGTGCATATTACCGCTGACTCATGGTCCAGCAGGCATGGACAGGGACGTTACCTAAGTTTCACGGCACATTGGGTGACTCTGCTGGCAGGTGGGAAGGATGCAGGACAAGGTGCAGTAGTGTTGGAGGTTGTTCCGCCACCACGCCTTCAAAATGCCACTACTGGTGATTCTGGCACACCTCTCTCCTCCACCCCCTCCTCTTCTTCTTCCTCCATGGCCTCTTCCTGTGCTTTGTCCTCGGAACCAGCGGTGCTCCATAGGCGTTCAAGGGGCTACGCAAGTACGCAGGCCAAAATATGCCATGCAGTGCTTGAGCTGGTGTGCTTGGGGGACAGGAGCCACACAGGGGCAGAGATTATGTCAGCTCTGCAGGGGCAGGTTCAGAGGTTGTTGACGCCACGCCAACTTAAGCCAAGAGTGGCACCAACAATGGCACCAACCTCCTCTCCGCCCTCCGACAGGGACAACTGACCCATGTGCCCTGTTTGGCTCACGTCTTTAACTTGGTGGTGCAGCGGTTCTTGGGCAGGTACCCGAGCTTACAGGATGTCCTGAGGCAGGCCAGGAAAGTCTGTGTGCATTTCCGCTGGTCATATAATGCCAGTGCTCGGCTGGCTGACCTCCAAAAGGAATTTAACCTGCCCAAGAACCGCCTCATCTGTGACATGCCCACCAGGTGGAACTCAATGTTGGCCATGCTGCAGCGGCTGCACACGCAGCAGAGGGCCAACAATGAGTACCTGTGCCAGTGGGCCATGATCAGGGATGCATGCACTGTCCTGTCACCATTTGAGGAGGTCACGAGGATGGTGAGCAGTGACAGTGCATGCATCAGTGACACTGTCCCCCTTGTCCACCTGTTGGAGCACACGCTGCGTGGAATAATGGACAGGGCACTTGAGGCAGAACAGAGGCAGAAAGAGGAGGACTTCCTTAGCTCTCAAGGCCCCCTTTATCCAGACAGTGTTCCTGCATGCCCACCGATCACACAGGAAGAGGAGGAGGAGGATTGTGTCAGCATGGAGGTGGAGTAGGGGTGCAATGGATCAAAAAATTCATGGTTCGTATCGTTCCTCGGATCAGGAGTCACAGTTTGGATCATTTTCGGATCAACAAAAAAAAAATCTCCCCCACTGTAATATCCACATCATCTCCCCCACTGTAATATCCACGTCATCTCCCCCACTGTAATATCCGCAATCTCCCCCACTGTAATAATATAATTGCAGGATATTGACAGGGTATTGGCAGGGTATTGGCAGAGTATTGGCAGAGTATTGGCAGGGTATTGCAGAGTATTGGCAGGGTATTGGCAGTGTATTGGCAGAGTATTGGCAGGGTATTAGCAGGGTATTGGCAGAATATTGCAGGGTATTGGCAGAGTATTGGCAGAGTATTGGCAGGGTATTGGCAGAGTGTTGGCAGGGTTTGGCAGAGTATTGCAGAGTATTGGCAGGGTATTGCAGAGTATTGGCAGGGTATTGCAGAGTATTGTTAGGGCATTGCAAAGTATTGTCAGGGCATTGCAGAGTATTGTCATGGCATTGGCAGGGCATTGCAGAGTATTGGCAGGGTATGGCAGAGTATTGGCACTGCTGCCATCTGATCTCTCCCCTCCACTGTACAGATCAGTACACAGAGGGGAGAGAGAGGAACCGGCGTCATGAAATGTTTGTTTACAAGTGATCGCTCCGTCATTTGAAGGAGCGATCACGTGGTAAATGGCCGCCGGGTGTACCAAGATGGCCGCTGCTCCGGAGCTAGGCCGAAGCCGCGGCCTTTCCTAAGGCCGAGGCGTCGGCCGCCATTTCGGAGCTAGGCCGAAGCCGCGGTCTTTCCTAAGGCCGAGGCGGCGGCGCGCTCCGCGGAGCGCATGTGTGCCGATCCGAACAGGCTGAACCGTTCGGATCACGGATCGGTGACGATCCGTTGTACCCCTAAGGCGGAGCCTGGCACTCAGCATCAGCAGCAGTCTTTAAGGGATCATTTACAGTCCCAAGAAACGCATGGACTTGTACGTGGCTGGGAGGAGGTGGCTGCGGATGATGTCATCCTTAGTGAACCAGAGGACTCCAGACCGAATGCCTCAGCAAACCTACGCTGCATGGCCTCCCTGATCCTGCAAAGCCTGCAGAAGGATCCTCGTATTCGTGGTATCAAGGAGAGGGATCGTTACTGGCTGGCAACCCTCCTTGATCCACGTTACAAGAGTAAGGTTGCAGACCTTATCTTGCCATCGCAGAGGGAGCAGAGGATGAAACATCTTCAGGAGGCCTTGCGGAAAGGTCTGTGCAACGCATTCCCAGAGACTGGGAGGTTACAAACTCCTGTTCCTGGACAACGTGTTGCTGAGGCTTCGGTTGGTCAAAGAAGGAGCGGTGGAGAAGGTGGCCATCTGACCGATGCGTTCAGACAATTTTTTAGTCCGCAGCCCCAAGGTATGATCGGTTCCAGCAACCATCGCCAGCGTCTGTTTTATTTGGTGCAGGAATACCTAGGGGCAAGATCTGACTTGGACACCTTTCCCACCAAAAATCCTCTGGGTTACTGGGTCTTGAGGATGGATCACTGGCCAGAGCTTGCACAGTATGCAATTGAGCTACTGGCCTGTCCTGCATCCAGCGTTCTTTCAAAACGCACATTCAGTGCTGCTGGAGGCTTTGTAACCGATCACAGGGCGCGCCTGTCCACCAACTCGGTCGATTGACTGACCTTCATAAAAATGAATCAGTCTTGGATAACCACCACCAGCACCAGTGCCTAAGGCCCAATATTTCTGTCCCTGTTCAACAGGGGCATGTAATTACAATTCTTGATCTAATATTTCACAGCAGGGCCCTGTGAGGGCTTACAGTGTTGTGGCAACACCAACACCTAAGGCCCCAATTTCTGCTGAGTATATAGGGCAGGCCCCTACTTTCAAACATCCAACTTACAAACGACAACAGGAAGTGAAATGAAATCCACCCCTAGGAAGGGAAATTCTCTCCTGTAAGAGTTAATATGGGAAAGACGTTTCTCATTTCCACTGATGCTTTATCACCAATCCTTGATCCACAAAAAAACCCAAATTTTCTAAAAACATTTTGACACATTTTGGCATTGTGACAGAAAGTGAGGTGAAATCTTCTGAAGAGGACCACAGACAGCAGAACAAATGTCACAGGGGTGATAACCCTTCCCTATGTTTTCCAAAAAGCTTAAAAATAGATTTTTTGGCTGGAGCTACACTTTAAAAATGTACCAGTTCAAAATTACACATTCTACGTAACAACAAACCTACAGTCCCTGTCTTGTTTGCACCGCCTGTATACTGCTGTTCATAGTACATAGGGCCTGGGGGCCCCACGCCTTTCCTTTTTTTAATTTGGGTGCGGGGTTCCCCTTAATATCCATACAAGACCCAAAGGGCCTGGTAATGGACTGGGGGGGGGGTACCCATGCCGTTTGTCTCACTGATTTTCATCCATATTGTCGGGATCCGACATTACATTAAAGCCCCAAGCCATTTTAAATGACTTTTAAAACATTTTTAAATTCCTTTAAAAATGTCATTTTATGCAGGGACTGTTCTAAGCACGGGAAACACGCTCCACTTTACAGGCATACTATAGACACCCCCAGGTACGATATTTAAAGGAATATTTCACTTATTTTTTTTTTCACTTTAAGCATCATTAAAATCACTGCTCCCGAAAATCACTGCTCCCGAAAGTTTTAAAACTTTTTTTGCATTGATACATGTCCCCTGGGGCAGGACCCGGGTCCCCAAACCCTTTTTAGGACAATACCATGCAAATTAGCCTTTAAAATGAGCACTTTTGATTTTGAACGTTCAAGTCCCATAGACTTCAATGGGGTTCTAACGTTCGTGCAAATTTTCGGTCTGTTCGCAGATTCTGGTGCGAACCGAACTGGGGGGTGTTCGGCTCATCTCTAATCTTGAATCACAATGCCTTTATGGCTGAAGTGGATGACTCAGTCTATATATTTTTTTATTGTTTTACAGCTTTTTTCACATTAACTATTTTATATAAATATAAGCATATATGAGGAAGTGTTAATGTAGTGTTAATAGGAGTTTTTAGGGGAGCAGCAGTATTTTTTATTTTTAAAACAATTTTTTTAAGGTGGCGCAGAGTTTTCCATTCACATTCACAACATATGCGAGGAAGTTTTCTCCACCACCATTCCTTTGTAAACAATACATCCTTGCAATTTATGTTTAAAATGTTCATTATGAGTGGACTGATATATATATATATATATTAATGATTTTTTATATATATTTGCATTTTCTTCACTAAAAAGTTCCATTTCAGGAGTTATGTTTTTAACTTTGCCCTGTTATACAGGAATGGTTATTATGAGACATTTCTTGGGGCTGCAGTTCCTCTGAACTCCACAAGATGGTGATCTTACTTCTACCCAGACAGGAAATCTCTCTGGAAAATAGGAAGTGATGTCAGTTACACACAGGAAGTTCCCGGGTGAGAGGTGAGTCAGGAGGAAGTAGAGAGAAGATGTTGCTGGAAGAAGCAGCAGATGAGGTAATAAGATCTTATTTTCTATTTACACCCAGTAACCCCCGTCATGTCCGTCCTCTTCCTCCATAGTCACTGTGATGTCTTTTATCTCCAGCAGATGATGATACACACATATATAGTGTGGAAACCTAGATTAACCCCTTCAGAGGCAGAACATTTCCCCACTTATGGGGCCGGAACATTCTCTTCATTTTGAAGATAAATTCTAGTAATATGTTCCTCTAAACAAACAGCACTGACAATAAATAGACAAGACAATGACCATCCTGACCATACATGGCCTACAAAGGACAATTATTACACTACACAGGCTGTTGGTCTCTGATGGTCCTCTCACCCCACCTGCACATACTTTTCTCACCTCCTTAAAGGAGAAGTCCAGCTTGAGATCACTTGGCTGGGCTTCTCCTATGGGTTACAGGAGTACAATTCGTTTTGCACTCTTGTGACCTGTTTTCAGCAGAGAGCGGGATGAAGTCCTCTCTCTGGTGACATCACTGGAATCAGTCCAGGCACCGCATCATCACCACAATGAAGTCTGGATCTTCCAGGTGTCTGGACTGATGGCCATCTCAGCCTCTCAGCGAGCCACTGAGAGACTGAGACGGGCACTCCCCACCCCTCCACATCTCCAGTGAGTGCGGGGGGCAGAGCTGTGAGAACCGAGCCATCGCAGATGTTAGATCGATCGGTTCTCAGTGAAGAGGTGCCGGGGGGCCCGATGCTGCATCCACCTAGGTAAGTATGAATCTGAAAGAAAAAAAAATCATACTTCTCTTTTAAAGACCTTCTGCCAGCAAGTGAAGGAAGCCTTCACCTCACCATTTCACCGTTCTAGAAATACAGTGCCTTGCGAAAGTATTCGGCCCCCTTGAACTTTTCAACCTTTTGCCACATTTCAGGCTTCAAACATAAAGATATAAAATTTTATTTTTTTGTGAAGAATCACCAACAAGTGGGACACAATTGTGAAGTGGAACGAAATCTTTTGGATATTTTAAACTTTTTTAGCAATTAAAAAACTGAAAAGTGGTGCGTGCAAAATTATTCGGCCCCTTTAATTTCAGTGCAGCAAACTCACTCCAGAAGTTCATCGAGGATCTCTGAATGATCCAATGTTGTCCTAAATGAGATGGTGATAAATAGAATCCACCTGTGTGCAATCAAGTCTCTGTATACATGCACCTGCTCTGTGATAGACTCAGGGTTCTGTTGAAAGCGCAGAGAGCATCATGAAGACCAAGGAACACACCAGGCAGGTCCGTAATACTGTTGTGGAGAAGTTTAAAGCCGGATTTGGATACAAAAAGATTTCCCAAGCTTTAAACATCCCAAGGAGCACTGTGCAAGCGATCATTTTGAAATGGAAGGAGTATCAGACCACTGCAAATCTACCAAGACCTGGCTGTCCCTCTAAACTTTCAGCTCAGACAAGGAGAAGACTGATCAGAGATGCAGCCAAGAGGCCCATGATCACTCTGGATGAACTGCAGAGAACTACAGCTGAGGTGGGAGAGTCTGTCCATAGGACAACAATCAGTCGTACACTGCACAAATCTGGCCTTTATGGAAGAGTGGCAAGAAGAAAGCCATTTCTCAAAGATATCCATAAAAAGTCTCGTCTAAAGTTTGCCACAAGTCACCTGGGAGACACACCAAACATGTGGAAGAAGGTGCTCTGGTCCGACGAAACCAAAATCGAACTTTTTGGCCACAATGCAAAACGATATGTTTGGCGTAAAAGCAACACAGCTCATCACACTCAACACACCATCCCCACTGTCAAACACGGTGGTGGCAGCATCATGGTTTGGGCCTGCTTTTCTTCAGTAGGGACAGGGAAGATGGTTAAAATTGAGGGGAAGATGGATGCAGCCAAATACAGGACCATTCTGGATGAAAACCTGTTGGAGTCTGCAAAAGACCTGAAACTGGGACGGAGATTTATCTTCCAACAAGACAATGATCCCAAACATACAGCAAAATCTACAAAGGAATGGTTCACAAATAAACGTATCCAGGTGTTAGAATGGCCAAGTCAAAGTCCAGACCTGAATCCAATCAAGAATCTGTGGAAAGAGCTGAAAACTGCTGTTCACAAACGCTCTCCATCCAACCTCACTGAGCTCGAGCTGTTTTGCAAGGAAGAATGGGCAAGAATTTCAGTCTCTCGATGTGCAAAACTGATAGAGACATACCCCAAGCGACTTGCAGCTGTAATCGCAGCAAAAGGTGGCTCTACAAAGTATTAACGCAAGGGGGCCGAATAATTTTGCACGCCCCACTTTTCATTTTTTTATTAGTTAAAAAAGTTTCAAAAATCCAAAAGATTTCGTTCCACTTCACAATTGTGTCCCACTTGTTGGTGATTCTTCACAAAAAATAAAAATTTTATATCTTTATGTTTGAAGCCTGAAATGTGGCAAAAGGTTGAAAAGTTCAAGGGGGCCGAATACTTTCGCAAGCCACTGTATGTTACAGGATACAAAATAGACCAAGAGAACAAACCCCTCCCCCCTGCTGTCCTCCTACCAGCACTGAAATAAAAACCACACACCAGTAATGTGCACTACAAGGTCCAGCCCAACAGACAGCAGTCTATGGTAACAGCATGATGAGGACAAATGTTCATTCCAACATACAAGGGTCCTGCAGCTTGTCAGATAAAGATCCGGGAAGATCCAAGGAGATTAAACAACAAAGAAATGACAGCGCGAGATCCTCATTAGAATGATGAAGTCATTTATTCCATAAAAACAAATAGTACACTTACATGTTATAATCTCGATAATCAGCATAGATGGCAGATGGGTTGCTATTGGAGAGAGCAAAACTGACTCCTCCCCCCAGTTCTGTACTCCACCAGCAGCATCCTCCTGTTATCCAATCCGATCCCTTCTCTTACTGCAGAGAGTGACAGTGACATCTCTCCGATCAGTCAGCAGGCTGCCGGAGATTGGAGCCTTGCAGCCGGAGTTCTGGCAATTATCCTGATTAGCCGACAACTCCGACCAAAAGTCAGCAAGTTCCCCTTCCTGGACATCATGATGACCCGACATTGTCCTCACATCACTGCCTCAGAGCAAACAAGTCAAAGGAAGGATCGTATTTATCATTCCTTGTCTGCAGATCTAAAACTAATCAAATCCAGTTCAGAAACTAAACAAACCCAACATATAAAGGGGAATATCTGATCCAGCAGCCAAGAGGGTCCCACACCTCAAAAATGTAGCAAACAGTCCAAACTAAATATGTTCCCATGGGGGGGAGTAGTTGTTAAATGTCCAGCAACCCTCCTATTACCCCCTCACATCCACATCCTATTATTGTGTGACCAATAGCATCCAAATAATTCTTACTTTCATTTCCCAAAGTTATCTGTCTACAAGAAGACCTGTATAGATCAAATGACGGCACCAATGAGGATGAAGGAGGACCGGAGTCACATGACTGAGAAGATACTAAACTTCACCTTGGAGATCATCTACCTGCTGACCGGAGAGGTGAGGAGGATTCTGGGAGGTCACATGACATCACTCTTATCTCTATTAATAAAACACAGACCTGACCGGAGAGGTGAGGAGGATTCTGGGAGGTCACATGACATCACTCTTATCTCTATTAATAAAACACAGACCTGACCGGAGAGGTGAGGAGGATTCTGGGAGGTCACATGACATCACTCTTATCTCTATTAATAAAACACAGACCTGACCGGAGAGGTGAGGAGGATTCTGGGATTCTAACATGATATTCCTATTGGTTCCTCAATACAGAGATTTCCTCTTGTGAAGTCCGGTGATCATATGACCATCACAGTGCCTCCATGTGACTCCCTAAAACCTGAGAGACACAACATGCAGAAGATTCTAGAAGTCACCAAGAAGATGATGGAGCTGCTGACAGGAGAGGTGAGGAGGATTCTGGGAATTCTGGGACATTATCCAGTAACAGACAAGGGATGTGTCTGGATGGTGACTGTATCATTGTGTGTGTCAGGTTCCTATAAGGTGTCAGGATGTCACTGTCTATTTCTCCATGGAGGAGTGGGAGTATTTAGAAGGACACAAGGATCTCTACAAGGATGTCATGATGGACAATCAGCCGCCCCTCACATCACCGGGTAAGAGGAGACTTTATTGTAAAGGAGAGAGCAGTACGGAGGGTCCTCCTAGATCCCCCATCATCTGATAAACACATAGAAACAATGTATTCAGTCAGTGTGTGTGTTTCCTACAGATGGATCCAGTAATGGGAACCCACCAGAGAGATGTCCCCGTCCTCTGTATTCCCGGGATTCCACACAGGAAGATCACACCATCCCTCACCATCATCAGGTAGATGATTGACAATTATTGGTAGATTTGATTTATACACAGCATGTTTGTTACAATGAATGTTTTATTATATATTCAGAGTGGAAACCTCAGAAATGATAATTATGATGTCAAAGAAGAGTATAAAGAGGAGGATGAGGAGTATGGAGTGATGGAGGAGTTTTCAGAAGGACACAAGGATATGATGGAGCCACCTAATACCAGGAACCCACCAGAGAGATGTCCCCATCCTCTGTATTCCCGGGATTCCACACAGGAAGATCACACCATCCCTCACTGTTACAAGGTTGGTGGGATGGAGCATCTAGAAAATCTACTAGAGATGATGTGTGGATTTTTTATGGGATATTACAATATTAAATCTTATAGTTTACAGATGATTATCACTTTAATTTTCTTGATTTAGAGTGGAGATCCAATTGATATAGAATTTGAGGTTAAATCAGAAGAAGAAAAGAGGTATGTGAGGGATGATCAGCAGTCTATGGAGGAGGATGGAATAACGGGGACATTTATAGAGGAGGACACTCCTACAGAGATCAGCACAGGTAGGTCATTAACACTAAATACATTCCTCCTCCCATACTGCTCACTGATTGGTCCAGAGTAGGGTGGGGACTGGGTGATATCAGCCTGTAATCCCCTGGTCACTTTCCTGAGCTGTGTTCCCCGTCCTGTATTCCTGTATTTCTCTTGGATAATCTTCCTTCTCTGTGCTGCAGACACAATTTATGTATCTAGACTGGATTTATGGAGGTAAGCTGGCAGCAAAATAATTGATTTTTGCCATAAATGTTGCTCTACCTAGGCACCTTGGACATGTGCTGTGGGTCTTCTGCATCATGCCCAGTTGATCTCTGGCAGAGCAATTCTCCCAGGATTACTTGCTCTGTTGTTTGCTGGCTGTGCCGGGTGGAGGGATATGTCTGTATAGTCTCAGACCCAAGTCACTGAGTGCAGTCTCAGGAGATGGGAGGCAGCGGTGTGGGACCTCTGCAACTTGTCTCATGTAAATATTTAATCTTCCACTGATTACTGAATACCAATATTATGAGTCCTGACCCTTACACTGTATAATTTATATTCTACATTACATACTCCTGACCCCTGCACGATATACTCTATGTTGTACATTACATCATTCTGATACTATATAGTCCTATCTGTTGTATCTTATACAATATGTTGTACATTACATAGTCCTGACTTCTGCTCTCTCCCCTCTACCCACTGCTATATATACACATAATATGTATTCTCTTTTGTTACACCCATTTTCTACCAGCTGAACATTTTATATCTGATGATTTGATTGGAGCACAGACTTTTACATGTTGATAATAATGTGATAACATCCTCAAACTTTGGAACCTTAAACAGAAAGTGATAATGAGGGAGGAGTCAATAACCCAATGATGGTGGTCTTCAGGATCAGTCCAGTCTTCATCTTGGTTGTTCTCCCCCCCATCCTCACTCTCTGACCTCTGGTGGGGATCAGCCCCGCTGTTATTCATGACTAAATCATGGACTAAATAAGGAAGTGCAGGACTTCTTGTGTTGGGAAGATGGCAATGAGTGATAGAGGGGGTGGGGACACTCGTCCTATAATCCCCTCATCACTGTCACTCCTATAAAAGACAGTTCTCGTTGTTTCCTCACTCTCTGACTAAGGTCCATGAATAAAGAAATGAACTGGTAGGAGATCAGAGGACCCATTTACTAGTTACCTTGAGGGGGGAATTGTAAGATCCTCAGAGACAAAGCTGCCTGATGTGGGCGGAGTCCTGGTTTAAGGGAACCAATCTGCTCATGTCTAGTAATAATCTTTTTATTCCTGTTTTAGTAGATGGACGGGAGATGAGGAAAACCTCAGAGGATTGTCTCACTTTGTCTCCAGACTGTAAAGTAGAAGATGAGGACATCACACAGTATAGTCCAGGAGAAAATCCGACTACCTCAAATGTCCATCCGGCACCACACAGTGTAGATGGACCATCGTATTCCTCTTATCCTGAGGAACCTCAGACTGTGAGGGACGGTGCTGTCCTTCCAATAGATAAGAGGTTTTCCTGTACTGAGTGCGGGAAGTGTTTCCATTTTAAATATGATCTTAATGTGCATAAAAGGACTCACACAGGGGAGAAGCCGTATTCTTGTCCCAAGTGTGGGAAATGTTTTTCACAGATGTCCAATCTTTATAAACATCAGCGATCTCACATGGGGGAGAAGCCGTATTCCTGTCCTGAGTGCGGGAAATGTTTTTCACAAAAGTCCAATCTTTATGGACATCAGAGGTCTCACTCGGGTGAGAAGCCATATCCCTGCCCTGAGTGCGGGAAATGTTTCCATTCTAAATCCAAACTGAATGTGCATAAGAGGTCTCACACTGGGGAGAAGCCATATTCCTGTCCTGAGTGCGGGAAATGTTTTTCAGTAAAGTCCAATCTTTACACACATCAGAAATCTCACACAGGGGAGAAGCCGTATTCCTGTCCTGAGTGTGGAAAATGCTTTGTACTAAAGTCACAACTTTTCACACATCAGAGTTCTCATAAGAGGAATAGTCCAGGAGAAAACCCGGCTACCTCAAATGTCCATTCGGCACCACACAGTGTAGATGGACCATCGTATTCCTCTTACCCTGAGGAATCGCAGACTGTGAGGGACGGTGCCGTCCTTGCAACAGAGAAAAGCTTTTCCTGTACTGAGTGTGGGAAGTGTTTCCATTATAAATCCAATCTTAATAGGCATATAAGATCTCACACTGGGGAGAAGCCGTATTCCTGTCCTGAGTGTGGGAAATGTTTTTCAGATAAGTCCAATCTTTGCACACATCAGAGATCTCACACGGGGGAGAAGCCGTATTCCTGTCCACAGTGCGGGAAATGTTTTTCAGTGAAGTCCCATCTTTACACTCATCAGAGATCTCACACAGGAGAGAAGCCGTATTCCTGCCCTGAGTGTGGAAAATGTTTTTCACGGAATTCCAATCTTTACAGACATCAGAGGTCTCACACGGGGGAGAAGCCGTATTCCTGTCCTGAGTGTGGAAAATGTTTTTCAGTGAAGTCCAGTCTTTACACACATCAGAGATCTCACACGGGGGAGAAGCCGCGTTCCTGTCCTGAGTGAGGGAATTGCTCCTCACTGAAGTCCTGTCTTCCTGTACATCAGGGATCCCACACAACCCTCGAGGTGTATTAGTGCCTTGAGTGCGGGAAATGTCTTCTATATGAATGTTACTGGACATCACAGCTCTCATGTGGGGAAGAAGCACACCCCTGATATACACCTCAGATATACTCCATGGCTGATCTTCATCATGTAAGAAACAGTTCATAAGGCGATCAGAAATCACCAAAGACATGGATGAAGTGTTGTACTGTGTTGGCCATTGATAGCTGGAGAAAAATAAAAATGGAGTCATTACCTTTCATTGGCTGAGTACATTTTGTGGTGTAATCTTTCAAAGACATTTAGAGGTCTAGTAAAAAAAAAAATTTGAATGAATGTGAGCAGCATTCACCCGGCTGTGATGAATATTGGATGTATTTTATTTCATACAGTGATTTTCTTTGGCTCCATCTAGTGGCCATAATGTGGTATTGTGCTATTTTTATTGAGGTATTTCAGGAAAAATACCCCATTATGGTCACTAGATGGAGCTGATGGTCATAGGAAATCACTGAGTTAAATTCTGGCTAGTAGAGCCCTTAATTTTCATTTGTCAGGCATGGTTTGATTGTAATATCTGAAATTGGACTCATGCACTTGTGAGTTAAGTAGACACTGAAGGATAAAAGTGCAATGGACGGCATTGGCAACCAGCCTCTGATGCAGACAACAGAGATGGGTGAAAGTGGTCAAGGCCAGCGCGGCCCATCTCTGGACTACATGCCTTTGACCCATATATGGTTCTACACACTTTACAAGACTGCTGTTTTCAAAGACAAGGGAGGAACTCTACAGAGATCGGGGTCACGCCGTGCCCTAGCAACACTGCGCAATCACTGCATGCCCCTGTATAACGTCCACCCAGAACAAGAGCCGCACCGTCCCGCTGTCATTTGACGGTGGGCGCGCGGCAAGTGGTTAAACAAACACTATTAAACCAGCCATTAATTTAAAATGGGAAATACTGCATTTGGCCTTTATTTTTTATCATTATATATTTATTTTTATATTTTCATTTGCATCCATATACAAACACACCAATAAAGTGCAACATGCAAATAAATACAGTATACAATTTCCATCCCTTCACCCAACTACTAAAAAACATCCCCATCCCCCTCCCTTTCTTCTTCTCCTCTATTCCCATCCTTCGCTGAAACTAAATGTCCTTGTTTTGCCCGGTACTCCTAGTTTAGACCATTTGTGTTCCACTTCTAACCTCCGCATATCTCTTGGTTTTCTTAAACACCTTCCAGTCTTTCCATCTGTTTATCACTCCCTCTATTTCTTCCTCTCCACTATATCTCAGATCTTCCATATTATATGTGGCTTCTACTTTTCCAATCCAATCTTTTATTGTAGGACTTTCTATTTCTTGCCAATATCTTGGAATCTGACTTTTAGCCGCATTTAATAAATGAGGTATGAAAGATTCTTTATATTGTTTTATTGAGCCCACTGTCCCATGAAATAAGCACATCCATGGCTCTTCTGAGATTTCCTTTGTAGTCATTTCTTTTATTAGCTGTATTATCTCCCTCCAATCATTTTTCATTTTTGGGCCGTCCACAATAAATGGGCCATTGTTCCCACTATTTAACAACCCCTCCAACAGAATGGTGATTTCTCTGATACCTGCTTACTTTATCCGGGGTTCTATACCACCTTGATAGACATTTGTACTTCATCTCTGCTGTGTTGTAATCCACTGCAGAGGTGTGTGCTAATCTCATCATCTTTTCTAATGTAACTTTATTACTTCTAACTCCTAATTCTTTCTCCCATTGTTTCATGTATGACGGGGCCTCCAGCCCGTCCGCTGCCAGCAAGGTTTTATAGAGATGTCATATCCCAGTTTTTGTGCTTGACACCAAACTCAAGCGCTCCAGCGGTCTGAGATCTTCCCCCGATCTTATTGGTTGAGGTAGAGTACTGACAAAATGTTTCAGCTGGAGGTACCGCCATTCATTAATCCTCATCATTTCTGTCTTGTGTTTTAATTCTTGAAATGTGTATATTTTCTCTTTTGTCATTATATCTTTAATTGTACATTATTGTGTTTAATCCACTCTCCAAATAATTTCCCTTTACCAGGTAAAAAATAATTATTTCCTTTCAGTGAGATTAGTGGTGAATTCTATTTCCATTGACTTTGTGTATTAGATCCCATATTCTGTGTACATTACGTGTCATAATATGTGTATCTTCCCCCAGTGCTCTATATTGTGGTGGGATCCAAATAATGCTACTCAACCCCCCGTGTGTCCATCATTGTCTTCTCAATTTGTACCCATCTTTTCTCATTTACTGCCTTAGACCATTCCATCACCCGTGAAATTAACACCGCCTTTTTATATTTTTGGTACTTTTATCCCTCCTTGCACTTTATCTCTCTTTAATACCGAGAATGCAATTCTTGGTTTACTGTTCTGACCCCATTATGTCTCCCTTCTCTCCCAGGTATAAACCCCACCTGATCCGCATGTACCAACTCCACCATCAGATCTTTCATCCTAGTGGCCAAAACCTTTGCAAATAACTTTGTATCCATACTCAGTAACGATATTGGTCTATAGCTTGAACTTACGGTGCTGTCCCTTCCCTCTTTTGGAAGAATGGTGATTAAGGCTGACAGAGCTTCTCTACCCATCTCATAGTTTATTCCTAGTCCGTTCATATATGAACATAGTCTGTAATAATAGACGGTAAACCCATCTGGGCCTGGGCTTTTCCCTTTTTCAGATTCTTTTAAAGCCCTATTAATTTCTTCTTCTGTTATGGGTGCTTACAATATTTTTCATTTATTTCCATCTTTTTGAGGTCATCTGGCATTTTTTAGGAACTCTTTTATCTTTTCTGATCTTACTATTCCTTGTTGCCCTTTTTGTTTTATTGAGTATAAGGATCCATAATAATACTGAAACACTTTCGCGATTTCTGTGGTTGAATATACCATCTCCCTTTCTTACTCTGTATTTTTTTGATATAGTTTAATGGGGTTTTTTTTTTCCCAACAGTCTTGCGATATGTTTCCCTGTTTTGTTTACCCATACATATCTCTCCTTTGCAACTCTATTGAAATCTGGTCTAATCTCTGCTTGAGCACTTCTTTTAATCCATCTCTCTTGATCACCAATGCCTGATACCCTTCCCCTACTCCCTTTATTTTATGGCTTTGTTCAATTTCATGGATTTCCTTTATTAATATTTCCATCTTTTTTTTTCCTTTCCTTTTTTTTCCTCGATCCTATCTCCATCAAAATACCTCTAATATAGGCCTTATGGGCCTCCCATAGTGTAGCTTCTGTTACCTCCGTAGCATTATTTATTTTGAAATACTGTTCTATTTCTTCCTTTATTTTCTCTTCTACCTCTACATGCTGTATTAGATCTTCATTTAATCTCCATGCATATGCTCATCTTTGGGCCCCAGGTATCACCATTTCTATGATCACAGGGGAGTGGTCTGACAATGTTGTTATTTCGATGCTCGTTTTAATCACCCATTCTATCATCCTGTGTTCCACCATTATATAATCGATCCTTGAGTACGTCGCATGCCCAGGGGAGTAGAATGTATAGTCCTGTGTCTTAGGGTGCTGTACTCTCCAAATGTTCATCAATTGACACTGAAACTATTTCTTTTTTATTGCTTTCCATGGTACCTTCCTTGTCCCATGTGCCTGCGACGTACTGTCCAGACTTGGATCCATACAAAAGTTCAAATCCCCCACAATCTATCTCAAAAAATATGTTTGGTTCTTATTAGGCCAGTAGATATTTGCCAAGGTCCACTCCATATCCTATAATTTACCTCTTAAGAAGAGGTATCGTCCTTCTGAGTCTGTCATCCTTTCCTCCAATATGAACCGTGTCCCCTTGGCAAATCCGATAGCTACTCCCTTAGCTCTTCTTGTAGGAGAGTCACCGTAGTACCAAGTTCGAAAGTCTCTTGAGAACAACCTTATATTGTCCTCACAGAACATAGGCGTCTCCTGAAGGAACACTATTGCTGCTTTTATACTGTTTAAGCTCCTTTAATATCCCGTGCCTTTTTGTTGGTGTGTTTAACTCTCTGGCATTATATGAGATAAATCTTAGTGATGTCATCTTTGATCTTGGTATACTCTTTTTAGGCTGACTGGGCACCACATCCATCTAATAGAAAAGCTTGGATGGGATTTTCCGGGGTCCTCTCTTTTCCTCCTTTCCCCTCCCCACCACCTACCTTCCCACCCCAGGGCCACAGGTAGATCCACTTCCTTCCGTTTCCACCAGTGGCTCCGCAATCATGGGGTGAGACTCCAATCACTAAAAGGGGACGGGGTGCGTCACAGCCCAGACCTTTACCCTTTTCTAAACTTAGGGGGTATGAACAACTTTCCACAGTATATTCTTATCCAGGGACCTGTTATGGGGAAGATTCATATACAGTTCCCTCATTTCAGTAATGGTCACTGAGGCTTTTTCGAAAGTAGTTGACAATCCCACTTCTAGATATTTCATATTGTCGTGAATAATCAGTCAGAATAAGTTGTGCCTTTTTAAGGACAGGTTTCCCGCACAATAATTATCATTGAGTAATTTTTAACGAAGATATTTTTAAGATACAAAATCAATCTATATGACACAGTCTATGCTTGTGAAACTTATTCACGGAGATGTGTGGTCATACGAAATAGAAATTTATTGGTAAACAAACACAAATAATCACATGAAATTAAGATACCGATTGCGTTAAATGAACGTCTTGAAAATCTATAAAAACACTTGCAAAAATGGGCGTACCGTCCCTTTGACCTAATACCACCATGATAACTTCTCGGTAGAATCAATAACCTTGTGAACTTGACAATTAAACAGAACATCTGTATTTCACACGTACAACCGTTACTTTGCTGCAGGTAAGTAAGTGGTTAAAATTGTGAAATAAATTAGACGTTTGTTTTGTCAATAAATGTGGCAACTATGCAAAAAGAAAAATATAATGAAAAATTTGAATCTTTAGAGAAAAATCTACAAGGCGGTTATTGATTCGGGAGAATGATTATCAATTGAATAATATTCAATACATCAATATTTGAGAGAACATATCAATATTTGAGAGAACATACAAGATAAAATCAACATGACATAATTACCCATTCTAGGATGGCTACTGTTCCTATCGGCTGGTTACCAGAGTTAAGATGGCTGCCGTAGTTTCAAAATGGATACTCTTAAAGAGGATTTACTTCTTGTGACCTCCGAGTTCTAAGTATTAGGTGTTGAGGAATCTTCATGAATGTAAAAATATGTATTCATGCATGGTGCATGAGTGTCAGTCTGGGAGTCTGTGTATCTCCCAGTGTCCCCCCTCAGGGTGGATCCCTGAGCTCTCCCCCTGAGCTCTCTTCCTTCTCCTGTGTGTCCCTTTCTGCCATCTTACTTGCCTCTAAATACCATTTCAGATAATAAGACCATAAAAATTATAATGGCTCTGCCCAAAAAGACGTGGCCACTTCCCATTGGGTTAGGAGACTTAATTATTAACCTCCTCTGGAAATTTAGTGAGTTCAATAATACCACCTTCAACCACCAGGTGTCTCACATGTGTTTTGAGTCCATCCTTTAAGTATAATGTGTATAATGGTAAGGATAGTATATACTTTTAAATATTCTGATAATCGGTCTAATGTAAAATACACTCAGTATAAGTTTGATTAGTCACCATTACATAACTTGGTTATATCTGTATCTCTATAAATGTATGTCTATACAGACTGGTCTATCTACGAAATACACACATTGTTATATATTTCATCAATACTACATAAAAATGATTATCTATATGGATACCTGTATAACTTCTGGTATCCCCACTGAATATTTGTTTATCTAAGCATAGGCTACAATCTTATATAATTATAATCATGATTATATGTTTTTCCTAATACTAATTCATTACTTAAAACACTTCTACTTATAAAATCACACTTTCATATACATTTTCTTCATAGCAAAGTTGTTGGGTCCGCAGATGCCAACATTATAATGTCTCTGTGACCTACAATGTCATAGATAGTTTGAAATGACTTATAAAAACCTTATAGATACTTTTAAAATATTTTTAACTGGTACAAAATTCAACTCTTTCTAACGTGTTGAGATGGACCTTGAACATTCCCACTGGGTGTTTAGAAATGACTTGTTTGTCTAAACCATCCTAAAAGTTCATACAATGAGTTTTGTTAGCCAAGGTGTTAGCTATTTAAACAGTCCATCACTTGAACACAATAAGTTTAGCCAGGTGAGGTTATCTCTAGGCGAGAATTGTCTGTATAATCTTGTGTCCTGTGGCAGCTTTCGTTTATTCACAATACCATGTAAATATCTCCTTGTTTTGTGACGAGAGCAGTTTTTTGTTCCAACAGTTTTCCTTACAATACATGCTTGTAAAAGTCTTCAATATTTGAAGTAGTAGTAAAACTTGGAAAAACATGAGAGCGTCTAATTTGTCCTAAAGGTCTCCAAAAGGGCAACAGTTCAATTATTTAACATCACAGTTCATCTACTTTGTGAGGCCTAAGCATCTCTCATGTTTCTGCCAGTAAATATAAAATATATTTCTTCATGAATTCACAACATTCCATTATAAAACAACTCCTAATGATTTTGAGACAGTTTTATAAGTCCAATCATATACTGTAAAAACTATTGTATATAACCTCAGAGCCAGTTCATGCACACTTTTTTTCTTTTTTCAAAGTTCTTTCCCATCTCAGACAGACCCAAAGCAATATCTTCATTTCATCATATAGCAGTTCATGAAACAGTTCTTTTAATTATTTAGAGCAGAGCAAAAATGAATATCTCTCAACCCTTTCTTCTTGTTTCTTCCCATTCAACCAGGTTTACCTCTTCTAATGCATCACTGCCTCTTCCCAGACAATTTGCTCTAGCAGGAGCAGATGAATTCAATTCTAGTATGAGGTGGGGGGCAATAGGGGGCTACACATCAAGCAGTCCATCTGAGGTGTTTAGATAAGCACAGCATGCTCGGTGTACTCGGGGGACCGGTGCTGCGATATCCTCCAATATTCGATAACTCTCCTCCACCTTCGTCACCTTCTCTCGCCCTCGTCCCTCCATTTAAGGCAGATCAGCTCCCTTATTATCTTCTGGCTCGGTCCTCTCACTCCCGGCCGACCACACATCAATCACAGGGAGGTGGGGGTTACCGGAGGGAGCTTCTATCTGCCGCTTGCTGTTTGCTGTGTTCTGTCCGTGCCCTCAGAGGTATCCGACGCTTACATCCAGGCTGGAGCATAGAGGGGGAGTGGGATCAGGGCGGCTGCTGAGTCCGAGGGTCCTCTTTCCTAGGCTACTGCAGCCTCTCAAGCTGCGTGTCTCCTTCTGGGTCTCGAGCTGGCTTCCATGCTCCCAGCTGGTGGCGTGGTCAGGCCCCTCCCCCAATTCAGGAGCGTCACATCCTCGTTAACGTTCCACCTCTGTATTTGGCCTTTAGATGGCATTAAGTATCAAAGCAATTAGCACCATCTAATAGTAAATATGGTATTTTCCATTTTAAATCAATGGAAACCATTCAAACAGCTCGGCAAAAAGTCTGTCAACTTTTGTTCTCCCCATCCCATTCACACAGAAGGAATGTACATGCACTTTCCATGGATGAATCGCTATGCAAATGTTTTATGAATAGGCCCCTCAAATCAGTTGTGTCACTAGGGGTGGTGTCACCCAGTGCAGAAAAAATTGGTGTCACCCCCCCACCAACTATAGTCCCCCCCCATAGTACAGACCCCCCTCCACTAACTACAGACCCCCCTCTCAGTATAGCCCCCCTCCACTAACTAAAGTCCCCCTCTCTCTTAGTATAGACTCCCCCACTAAGTACAGACCCCCCTTCCTCAGTATAGACTCCCCCACTAAGTACAGACCCCCCTCCCTCAGTATAGACCCCCTCACTAACTACAGACCCCCCTCTCTCAGTATAGACTCCCCCACTAAGTACAGACCCCCTCTCTCAGTATAGACTCCCCCACTAAGTACAGACCCCACAGTGCAGGACCCCCTCTCAGTGCAGACACCCTCAGTGCAGACCCCCTCTGAGAGCAGACACCCCCAGTGAAGACCCTCCCTCAGTGCAGACCCCCCCGTACCTGTGCTAGTAGACCCTTCTCCCATAGCACCTCCCTGCACATGTCTATCTGCATTACAATTCAGTGTACAGACCTCAGACAGCGCGGCACATGCACAGCGGTGTGTCCCTCAGACTCCCTCCTCCTGTGTAGATGTAAACAGAGAGGAGGGGGAGGCAGCTTCGGTGCGCTCCATTGAGAGACACAGCTGGTAAGAGCAGATCAGTGTAAGGGTGCGGTGTTAGAGGTGCTGCCGCACTGTCCACAGGTGTCACGTGACGTTAGAGAGCGGAGAAAGTTGGAGCAATCCATGCTGCTCTGGAAGCACTTCCTGTCACCCTACATGATCCCTTCTGAGGATTGTTCCATCCTTCCAAACAAATGTATGAAATCACCGATGCATAGCTCCCAACTGTTCCTGATTTTGAGGGACTGTCCCTGATTTGGAACAATGTCCCTCTGTCCCTCTTTCCTCCTCATTTGTCCCTCATTTTGGTCTGATCTTTATAGTTGTATATAAAATGCACTTTTTATATTTCAAAAATTGTTTCCCAGTGCTAAACCTTTCATCCAATTTCTAATAGAAAGAAAAGTGATTTCCGCGCTCACAGACCAAGGCTTGCAGCCTCCCCTTACTCACCCCCAAAGGGATGAGATAAGTAAGAAAGATATATGTGAAGAGGGGCAAGTGGCGCTACCTATGTTGGATACGTAACAGTTGTGTGTTAGCTGTATAATAGCTATATATTAACTGTGTACTCTCATAAATGTGGGCTAAAGAATGCACTTGTTCAGAAATAAATATTGTAAAGTGTATATGTGCCCAATGGGATTAATATCCCGTGCCAAAGGGTGCAAACAAATATATTCTTACTATATACACAGGTATATAAAAAAATCCGTGGTGGTGACACTAATTCTAAATAATACGTGTTGCAGTACACACCCCCCTACTAATGTATAAGGGGTTAACCATATAATAACCAAATCGTCCTTCCAGCTGTTGCATTGGCTGGTAATGAGTCTGTGGTCAGTCCACGGCCAATGCCATATACTGGTTGAGTGTTAACACTTTATCTCCACTGTGCACAAATACATGTTATGCTGGTGAAACAATCACAGCCCCCTTCTTCACCATGGAAAAAGGCAATATTAATAGGGCCAAGTGTGAGATGTGACAAAAAATATAAAAAATGAAAAATAGAGAATGTGACAAAAAATATAAAAAAATAAAAATTAAAAATTAAGTGTAAAAGTGGGAGCATAAAAAAAATGAAAAACGAAAACACAATATTATGAAAGTCCCAGCTTGAAGACAATTCATTCAAAAGTTCCTGCGTAAGGTGACTTTAGTGATGGCAGCAATTGATATCCAGTGACTTAGGTGCTCCCCCTCAAGGGTCCCCACTTACCAGCTCCCTGCACCCCTGCAGGTATAGTAGGCATCTAGTATCCTCGATGTTGTCTTGGAATCCAATGGGGTTGTCCCTGGGGGCTTCCGCTCCAGATGTAAATATCCTTCAGGGTTACGTTTTATCCTCATATGAAAGAAAACAGGGCTCCCATAGTGTGATACCGTAGTATATTTATTAAAAGTGTGCTAGGTACAGCGACCAAATATTAAAGTAAATAAAAATTAAAAAGTTTAAAAGACCGATTAACACTCCTACAAGGGAGTGAGAGTATCACACTGCGTAAGGGAGATCAAGCCCGGAGAAGAGCTCGTGGATGTAAGCTGAGCGGCGTGCGCCTCAGCTGCATTCCACACTCTCTCCGACTTCCACGTGTGACGTAGGTACGTAGCTCCGCCTTACGTGTTTCGTCATCGGCAAGCACCAGCCCCAAGCAGCGTCAGGTTAGCGCCAGTACCGCTAACACCCACACACGCAGCATACGCCTCCCTTAGTGGTATAGTATCTGAACGGATCAATATCTGATCCGATCAGATCTATACTAGCGTCCCCAGCAGTTTAGGGTTCCCAAAAACGCAGTGTTAGCGGGATCAGCCCAGATACCTGCTAGCACCTGCGTTTTGCCCCTCCGCCTGGCCCAGCCCAGCCCACCCAAGTGCAGTATCGATCGAGGAGGAGGAGGAGCCAAGGAAGCTCTGTGCAGATCAGCAGTTTCACACAGTGTACTGCAGTGAATCTGCTCCTGTCTAAGGCGGCTGACTGCTATAGTAAAACCTGCATATGCCTTATCATTATAAGGCACACGTGAGTGGATTGAAGTTTGCCTGTGTACCTTGGTATCCTAACTATTGCACAATGATTGTTTTTTTCTCTTATCTGCCTGTTTATGATTCTCACATTGGTTGTGAATAGAAGCAAAAAACACATTAGTACTATCAATGAGCACCTTAATTAAGCAAGTGTTTTTAAACAGCTTTGCTAGTGATCAAAAGCTCTATACCAATCAGGATTCTACACCTGTACAATTGAACCTTCTGAATACATCCCTATATATTTATTTTTATGTGGATTTTTTATGTGAATTTTTTACACATTTGGTGTCACTAATTTTTTATAATTTTACACTATTTTGATTGCTGGATTTTTTAGGAATTTTTACTCACCGCTGGATTTATTTGACTATTTATATTTATTCTTATATATTCATTTTCATGCACATTGTGAAGCGCTTCAAATATCATTATTTAGTATCGATCGATCACTGTCACTTACAAAACACTAAACGCATAACTGCAGCGTTCGCAGAGTCAGGCCTGATCCCTGCGATCGCTAACAGTTTTTTTTGTAGCGTTTTGGTGAACTGGCAAGCACCAGTGGCCTAGTACACCCCGGTCGTAGTCAAACCAGCACTGCAGTAACACTTGGTGACGTGGCGAGTCCCATAAGTGCAGTTCAAGCTGGTGAGGTGGCAAGCACAAGTAGTGTCCCCCTGCCACAAAAAAGACAAACACAGGCCCGTCGTGCCCATAGTGCCCTTCCTGCTGCATTCGCCAATCCTAATTGGGAACCCACCACTTCTGCAGCGCCCGTACTTCCCCCTTTCACATCCCCAACCAAGTGCAGTCGGCTGCATGAGAGGCATTTTCTTTATGTCCTCCCGAGTACCCCTACCCAACGAACCCCCCAAAAAAGATGTTGTGTCTGCAGCAAGCGCGGATATAGGCGTGACACCCGCTATTATTGCCCCTCCTGTCCTGACAATCCTGGTTTTTGCATTGGTGAATGTTTTGAACGCTACCATACACTAGTTGAGTATTAGCGTAGGGTACAGCATTGCACAGACTAGGCACACTTTCACAGGGTCTCCCAAGATGCCATCGCATTTTGAGAGACCCGAACCTGGAACCGGTTGCAGTTATAAAAGTTAGTTACAAAAAAAGTGTAAGAAAAAAATATATATATATAAAATAAAAAAATAGTTGTCGTTTTATTGTTCTCTCTCTCTCTATTCTCTCTCTCTATTGTTCTGCTCTTTTTTTACTGTATTCTATTCTGCAATGTTTTATTGTTATTATGTTTTACCATGTTTGCTTTTCAGGTATGCAATATTTTATACTTTACTGTTTACTGTGCTTTATTTTTAACCATTTTTTTGTCTTCAGGTACGCCATTCACGACTTTGAGTGGTTATACCAGAATGATGCCTGCAGGTTTAGGTATCATCTTGGTATCATTCTTTTCAGCCAGCGGTCGGCTTTCATGTAAAAGCAATCCTATCGGCTAATTAGCCTCTAGACTGCTTTTACAAGCCGTGGGAGGGAATGCCCCCCCCCCACCATCTTCCGTGTTTTTCTCTGGCTCTCCTGTCTCAACAGGGAACCTGAGAATGCAGCCGGTGATTCAGCCAGCTGACCATAGAGCTGATCAGAGACCAGAGTGGCTCCAAACATCTCTATGGCCTAAGAAACCGGAAGCTACAAGCATTTTATGACTTAGATTTCGCCAGATGTAAACAGCGCCATTGGGAAATTGGGGAAGCATTTTATCACACCGATCTTGGTGTGGTCAGATGCTTTGAGGGCAGAGGAGAGATCTAGGGTCTAATAGACCCCAATCTTTTCAAAAAAGAGTACCTGTCACTACCTATTGCTATCATAGGGATATTTACATTCCCCGAGATAACAATAAAAATGATTAAAAAAAAAAAATGAAAGGAACAGTTTAAAAATAAGATAAAAAAGCAAAAAAAAAATAAATAAAAAAAAAAAAAGCACCCCTGTCGCCCCCTGCTCTCGCGCTAAGGCGAACGCAAGCGGCGGTCTGTCGTCAAACGTAAACAGCAATTGCACCATGCATGTGAGGTATCACCGCGAAGGTCAGATCGAGGGCAGTAATTTTTGCAGTAGACCTCCTCTGTAAATCTAAAGTGGTAACCTGTAAAGGCTTTTAAAGGCTTTTAAAAATGTATTTATTTTGTTGCCACTGCACGTTTGTGCGCAATTGTAAAGCATGTCATGTTTGGTATCCATGTACTCGGCCTAAGATCATCTTTTTTATTTCATCAAACATTTGGGCAATATAGTGTGTTTTAGTGCATTAAAATTTAAAAAAGTGTGTTTTTTCCCCAAAAAATGCGTTTGAAAAATCGCTGCGCAAATACTGTGTGAAAAAAAAAATGAAACACCCACCATTTTAATCTGTAGGGCATTTGCTTTAAAAAAAAAGTATAATGTTTGGGGGTTCAAAGTAATTTTCTTGCAAAAAAAAAAAACTTTTTCATGTAAACAATAAGTGTCAGAAAGGGCTTCAAGTGGTTAGAAGAGTGGGTGATGTGTGACATAAGCTTCTAAATGTTGTGCATAAAATGCCAGGACAGTTCAAAACCCCCCCAAATGACCCCATTTTGGAAAGTAGACACCCCAAGTTATTTGCTGAGAGGCATGTCGAGTCCATGGAATATTTTATATTGCGACACAAGTTGCGGGAAAGAGACAAATTTTTTTTTTTGCACAAAATTGTCACTAAATGATATATTGCTCAAACATGCCATGGGAATATGTGAAATTACACCCCAAAATACATTCTGCTGCTTCTCCTGAGTACGGGGATACCACATGTGTGAGACTTTTTAGGAGCCTAGCCGCGCACGGGACCCCGAAAACCAAGCACCGCCTTCAGGCTTTCTAAGAGCGTGAATTTTTGATTTCACTCTTCACTGCCTATCACAGTTTCGGAGGCCATGGAATGCCCAGGTGGCACAAAACCCCCCCAAATGACCCCATTTTGGAAAGTAGACACCCAAAGCTATTTGCTGAGAGGTATAGTGAGTATTTTGCAGACCTCACTTTTTGTCACAAAGTTTTGAAAATTGAAAAAAGAAAAAAAAAAGTTTTTTCTTGTCTTTCTTCATTTTTAAAAACAAATGAGAGCTGCAAAATACTCACCATGCCTCTCAGCAAATAGCTTGGGGTGTCTACTCAGGAGAAGCAGCTAAATGTATTTTGGGGTGCAATTCCACATATGTCCATGGCCTGTGTGAGCAATATATCATTTAGTTACAACTTTGTGCAAAAAAAAAAAAAAAAAGTGTCACTTTCCCGCAACTTGTGTCAAAATATAAAATATTCCATGGACTCAATATGCCTCTCAGCAAATAGCTTGGGGTGTCTACTTTCCAAAATGGGGTCATTTGGGGGGTTTTGTGCCACCTGGGCATTCCATGGCCTCCGAAACTGTGATAGGCAGTGAAGAGTGAAATCATAAATTTACACCCTTAGAAATCCTGAAGGCGGTGATTGGTTTCGGGGCCCTGTACGCGGCTAGGCTCCCAAAAAGTCCCACACATGTGGTATCCCCATACTCAGGAGAAGCAGCAAAATGTATTTTGGGGTGCAATTCCACATAGGCCCATGGCCTTTGTGAGCAATATATCATTTAGTGACAACTTTTTGTAAATATATTTTTTTTTTGTCATTATTCAATCACTTGGGACAAAAAAAATAAATATTCAATGGGTGCAACATGCCTCTCAGCAATTTCCTTGGGGTGTCTACTTTCCAAAATGGGGTCATTTGGGGGGGTTTTGTACTGCCCTGCCATTTTAGCACCTCAAGAAATGACATAGGCAGTCATAAACTAAAAGCTGTGTAAATTACAGAAAATGTACCCTAGTTTGTAGACGCTATAACTTTTGCGCAAACCAATAAATATACGCTTATTGACATTTTTTTTACCAAAGACATGTGGCCGAATACATTTTGGCCTAAATGTATGACTAAAATTGAGTTTATTGGATTTTTTTATAACAAAAAGTAGAAAATATCATTTTTTTTCAAAATTTTCGGTCTTTTTCTGTTTATAGCGCAAAAAATAAAAACCGCAGAGGTGATCAAATACCATCAAAAGAAAGCTCTATTTGTGGGAAGAAAAGGACGCAAATTTCGTTTGGGTACAGCATTGCATGACCGCGCAATTAGCAGTTAAAGCGACACAGTGACAAATTGGAAAAAGACCTCTGGTCCTTAGGCAGCATAATGGTCCGGGGCTCAAGTGGTTAAGGGGGTGTGGCAGGGGGTGTGTCCGATGCCTACATACTTTTGCTAATAGGTGTCCTGCATTCCCATCTCAAAAAGTTGGGACGTATGTCGGTGAGTCCTCCTTCCAGTGGCGGCCCATCCATAGGGGGCACCCGGGCGCCGCCCTCCCTCCTGTAGTCCAAAAAAAAAAAAAAAACTAGACAAATTTTTAAAACGGCCCCTTTAAGAACAAAAAAAAGTCCTTTAACAAAGTGCACTGTGGCGCCGGACACAGTGAACTATGGGAAGCGCCACGTCAATGCAATCACAAGATGTAGATGCAGACGTGGAGCTTCATTTGAGGTCTTTTAACCCGCCTTGCGGCACAATCGGAAATGCAGATTAGCTTCCGCCCGTAGAATCAGTGTGATTCTATGGGCGGGAGCATTGCTTTTTAAATCTTGAGGTCACTTCCGGCTTTCGTGAAACAGGCGAAAGCCAGAAGTGATGTTGGCAGCTCTGTTCTTCGGCCCGAGCGGAGCTGCAGGAGGAAGGTAAGAGAGCAGCATGAGGTATGGGTTCCGGTCTGGTTTATGTAGCAGCCGCAAGGAGGGTGAGCTCCAGTACAGCACAGCTGCATCTGTCCCTCTTTTCCCCCATCCCCCCCTCCTGTCTCACCTCCGAGTGCCTTCCTAGACAGAGGGGGAGGGGAATGGACACAGCATCAACAGGACGTCCTGATCTGAGGTGGGGTCTGAATATGACACTTGCAGGGGAAGGGGGCAAGTTATCAAAGAAAGATACAGTGATTTGGGGGGCTGGGAGAGGATGCTGTATGTGCTAGGGGCCACTTTGGGAGCAGAGAGGATTTGTGCTAGAAGGGGGGTTGAATATAAAATTAGACCCCCCTAGCACAAATCCTCTCTGCTCCCAAAGTGGCCCCTAGCACATACAGCATCCTCTTCCAGCCCCCCAAATCACTGTGAGTATCCTTCTTTGATAACCTGCCCCCCTTCCCGCCTTGTTCAAAGAGATGCTGGCTGCTATTAAGGAGACAATCATGGTGTCTGGGATCAGTGGACACAGTGGATGCATTTTGATAACACAGTAGATGCGTTTTGATGACACAGTAGATGCGTTTTGATGACACAGTGGATGCGTTTTGATGACACAGTGGATGCATTTTGATGACACTTTGGCTGCGATTGATAACACAGTGGCTGCGTTTTGATGATACTGTGGCTGCGATTGATTTTTTTTTTCAGAATTTTTTATTTTGTTTGCGCCACCCCCAAAAATTTTGACCACCAGCCGCCACTGCCTCCTTCTATGTGATCTAGATCTTGAATCACAATGCCTTTATGGATGAAGTGGATGACTCAGTCTATATTTTTTTTATTGTTTTACAGCTTTTTTAACATTTAATTATTTTATTTATATAAACATATACGAGGAAGTGTTCATTACATTACATCCTTGTAATTTATGTTTAACATATTCATTATGAGTTGACTGATATATAGATATAGATAGATATCTATATCTATAGATATACATATTTATGCTTTTTGATAGATTTTTGCATTTTCTTTCTCAAAAAGTTCAATTTCGGGAGTTATGTTTTTAACTAAGCTCCGTTATACCGGAATGGTTATTACGAGATGTTTCTTGGGGCTGCAGTTCCTCTGAACTCCACAAGATGGTGATCTTACTTCTACCCAGACAGAAAGTCTCTATGGAAGACAGGAAGTGATGTCAGGTACACACATGAAGTTCCGGATGAGAGGTGAGTCGGGAGGAAGTAGAGAGAAGATATTGCTGGAAGTGGCAGCTGAGGAGGTAATAAGATCTTATTTTCTATTTACACCCAGTAACCCCCCGTCATGTCCGTCCTCTTCCTCCATAGTCACTGTGATGTCTTTTATCTCCAGCAGATGATGATACACACATATATAGTGTGGAAACCTAGATTAACCCCTTCAGGGTCAGAACATTTCCCCACTTATGGGGCCGGAACATTCTCTTCATTTTGGAGATAAATTCTAGTAATATGTTCCTCTAAACAAACATCACTGACAATAAATAATGGCCTACAAAGGACAATTACATAGCTCCCAACTCTCCCTGATTTCGAGGGACTGTCCCTGATTTGGAGCAATGTCCCTCTGTCCCTCATTCCTCCTCATTTGTCCCTCATTTTGGTCTGATCTATATAGATGTATATAAAATGCACTTTTTATCTATCAAAAAGTGTTTTCCAGCGCTAAACCTTTAATCTGATTTCTAAATTGCTGCATTTGTAAATTCCAAAAGCCAATATAAAGCAATAGTAGTGGTAAAAAAAGCACTTGTGGGTTTAACCAATCTTTTTTTTATACAATTCTCCTTTAAGGGGGAGTGGCAAGGGGTGTGTCCTATGCCTGCATACATTTGCTGATAGGTGTCCCTCATTCCCATCTCAAAACGTTGGGAGGTATGTAATTATTACACTACACAGGCTGTTGGTCTCTGATGGTCCTCTCACCCCACCTGCACATACTTTTCTCACCTCCTTAAAGGAGAAGTCCAGCCTGAGATCACTTGGCTGGGCTTCTCCTATGGGTTACAGGAGTACAATTCGTTTGGCACTCTTGTGACCTGTTTTCAGCAGAGAGCGGGATGAAGTCCTCTCTCTGGGGACATCACTCGAATCAGTCCAGGCACCGCATCATCACCACAATGAAGTCTGGATCTTCCAGGTGTCTGGACTGATGGCCATCTCAGACTCTCAGCGAGCCACTGAGAGACTGAGACGGGCACTCCCCACCCCTCCACAGCTCCAGTGAGCGCGGGGGGCAGAGCTGTGAGAACCGAGCCATCGCAGATGTTACATAGTTACATAGTAGGTGAGGTTGAAAAAAGACACATGTCCATCAAGTCCAACCTATGTGTGTGATTATGTGTCAGTATTACCTCACATATCCCTGTATGTTGCGGTCATTCAGGTGATTATCTAATAGTTTCTTGAAGCTATCAATGCTCCCCGCTGAGACCACCGCCTGTGGAAGGGAATTCCACATCCTTACTGCTCTTACAGTAAAGAACCCTCTACGTAGTTTAAGGTTAAACCTCTTTTCTTCTAATTGTAATGAGTGGCCCCGAGTCTTATTAAACTCTCTTCTGCGAAAAAGTTTTATCCCTATTGTGGGGTCACCAGTACAGTATTTGTAAATTGAAATCATATCCCCTCTCAAGCGTCTCTTCTCCAGAGAGAATAAGTTCAACGCTCGCAACATTTCCTCATAACTAAGATCCTCCAGACCCTTTATTAGCTTTGTTGCCCTTCTTTGTACTCGCTCCATTTCCAGTACATCCTTCCTGAGGACTGGTGCCCAGAACTGGACAGCATACTCCAGGTGCGGCCGGACCAGAGTCTTGTAGAGCGGGAGAATTATCGTTTTATCTCTGGAGTTGATCCCCCTTTTAATACATGCCAATATTCTGTTTGCCTTATTAGCAGCAGCTTGGCATTGCATGCCATTGCTGAGCCTATCATCTACTAGGACCCCCAGGTCCTTTTCCATTCTAGATTCCCCCAGAGGTTCTCCCCCCAGTGTATAGATTGCATTCATATTTTTGCCACCCAAATGCATTATTTTACATTTTTCTACATTGAACCTCATTTGCCATGTAGTCGCCCACCCCATTAATTTGTTCAGGTCTTTTTGCAAGGTTTCCACATCCTGTGGGGAAGTTATTGCCCTGCTTAGCTTAGTATCGTCTGCAAATACAGAGATTGAACTGTTTACCCCATCCTCCAGATCGTTTATAAACAAATTAAATAGGATTGGTCCCAGCACAGAACCCTGGGGAACCCCACTACCCACCCCTGACCATTCTGAGTACTCCCCATTTATCACCACCCTCTGAACAAGCCCTTGTAGCCAGTTTTCAATCCATGTACTCACCCTATGGTCCATGCCAACGGACCCTATTTTGTACAGTAAACGTTTATGGGGAACTGTGTCAAATGCTTTTGCAAAATCCAGATACACCACGTCTACGGGCCTTCCTTTATCTAGATGGCAACTCACCTCCTCATAGAAGGTTAATAGATTGGTTTGGCAAGAACGATTCTTCATGAATCCATGCTGATTACTGCTAATGATACCGTTCTTATTACTAAAATCTTGTATATAGTCCCTTATCATCCCCTCCAAGATTTTACATACTATTGATGTTAGGCTAACTGGTCTGTAATTCCCAGGGATGTTTTTTGGACCCTTTTTAAATATTGGTGCTACATTGGCTTTTCTCCAATCAGCTGGTACCATTCCAGTCAATAGACTGCCTGTAAAAATTAGGAACAACGGTCTGGCAATCACCTGACTGAGTTCCCTAAGTACCCTCGGATGCAAGCCATCTGGTCCTGGTGATTTATTAATGTTAAGTTTCTCAAGTCTTATTTTAATTCCGTCCTCTGTTAACCATGGAGGTGCTTCCTGTGTTGTGTCATGAGGATAAACACTGCAGTTTTGGTTACTGAAGCCCCCCGATTCACTCGTGAAGACTGAGGAGAAGAATAAATTCAATAGCTTTGCCATCTCGCCATCCTTTGTAACCAGATGTCCTTCCTCATTCTTTATGGGGCCAATATGGTCTGTCCTCCATATTTACTGTTTACATACTTAAAGAATTTCTTGGGATTTTTTTTGCTCTCCTCCGCTATGTGTCTTTCATGTTCTATCTTAGCCATCCTAATTGCACCCTTACATTTCTTATTGCATTCTTTATAAAGTCTGAATGCTGAGGATGATCCCTCAACTTTGTATTTTTTGAAGGCCTTCTCCTTTGCTTTTATATGCATTTTTACATTGGAGTTAAGCCATCCAGGATTTTTGTTCGCTCTTTTAAATTTATTAGCCAATGGGATACATTGGCTAATGCCCTTATTTAATATGCTCTTAAAGCAAACCCATCTCTCCTCCGTATTCTTTGTTCCTAATATTTTATCCCAATTTATGCCTTTTAGCAAGGTTTGTAGTTTAGGGAAGTTGGCTCTTTTGAAATTCAGTGTCTTTGTATTCCCTTTATGTTTCCTATTTGTGTGATTTATACTGAAACTAATTGACCTGTGATCGCTGTTACCTAAATTGCCCCGTATTTCCACATCTGTGATCGGGTCTGTATTGCTGGTAATCAGTAGATCCAGTAATGTTTTATTTCTAGTTGGTGCGTCTACCATCTGACCCATAAAATTGTCCTGCAAGACATTAAGGAACTGGCGAGCCTTAAATGAATGCGCGGTTCCCTCCGCCCAGTCTATGTCTGGATAATTAAAATCCCCCATTATGATAACACTTCCCATCCTTGCTGCTAATCCAATTTGTGATAGGAGATCCGTCTCCACTTCCTCCTTCAGGTTAGGGGGCCTATAGCATACTCCCAGTATTATTTTCTCCTTAGCTTCATCCCTTTGGAGCTCTACCCATAAGGATTCCACCTCCTCTCTAGCTCCCTCAGTGATGTCATCTCTCACATTCGCTTGTACATTATTCTTGATATATAGGCATACCCCTCCCCCTTTTTTACCCTCTCTATCCTTGCGGTATAGGGTATACCCTTGAATGTTTGCCAGCCAATCATGAGAGCTGTTGAACCAGGTCTCTGAAATTCCCACAAAATCCAAATCCTCCTTGTACAACAGTATCTCTAGTTCACCCATCTTGTCTGCCATGCTCCTGGCATTGGTGAACATGCCACATAGTTTAGACCGATCGCATATTGTCCTCGTATTGGGTGTTTCAAAATTGCAACTAGGACTTGCTACTATACTCACCTTGTGTTTTTGTGCTTTGTTAGATCGATCGGTTCTCAGTGAAGAGGTGCCGGAGGACCGATGCTGCATCCACCTAGGTAAGTATGAATCTGAAAGAAAAAGAAAATCATACTTCTCTTTTAAAGACCTTCTGCCAGCAAGTGAAGGAAGCCTTCATCTCACCATTTCACCGTTCTAGAAATATGTTACAGGATACAAAATAGACCAAGAGAACAAACCCCTCCCCCCTGCTGTCCTCCTACCAGCACTGAAATAAAAATCACACACCAGTAATGTGCACTACAAGGTCCAGCCCAACAGACAGCAGTCTATGGTAACAGCATGATGAGGACAAATGTTCATTCCAACATACAAGGGTCCTGCAGCTTGTCAGATAAAGATCCGGGAAGATCCAAGGAGATTAAACAACAAAGAAATGACAGCGCAAGATCCTCATTAGAATGATGAAGTCATTTATGCCATAAAAACAAATAGCCGGATTTCTGGCAATTATCCTGATTAGCCGGCAACTCCAGCCAAAAGTCAGCAAGTTCACCTTCCTGGACATCATGATGACCCGACATTGTCCTCACATCACTGCCTCAGAGCAAACAAGTCAAAGGAAGGATCGTATTTATCATTCCTTGTCTGCAGATCTAAAACTAATCAAATCCAGTTCAGAAACTAAACAAACCCAACATAGAAAGGGGAATATCTGATCCAACAGCCAAGAGGGTCCCACACCTCAAAAATGTACCAAACAGTCCAAACGAAATCTGTTCCCATGGGGGGGAGTAGTTGTTAAATGTATAGAAACTCTCCTATTACCCCCCTCACATCCACATCCTATTATTGTGTGACCAACACCATCCAAATAATTCTTACTTTCATTTCCCAAAGTTATCCGTCTACAATAGTGGTTCTCAACTCCAGTCCTCGGGACCCACCAACAGGCCAGATTTTAAGTATTACCTTGGGGAGTTGCGGACTAGAATACTGCAATCACTGAGCAGCAAGTGATATCACCTGTGATGTATTTCAGCTATCTTGCAAACCTGGCCTGTTGGTGGGTCCTGAGGACTGAAGTTGAGAACCACTGGTCTACAAGGAGACCTGTATAGATCAAATGACGGCACCAATGAGGATGGAGGAGGACCGGAGTCACATGACTGAGAAGATACTAAACCTCACCCTGGAGATCATCTACCTGCTGACCAGAGAGGTGAGGAGGATTCTGGGAGGTCACATGACATCACTCTTATCTCTATTAATAAAATACAGACCTGACAGGAGAGGTGAGGAGGATTCTGGGAGGTCACATGACATCACTCTTATCTCTATTAATAAAACACAGACCTGGATGGAGAGGTGAGGAGGATTCTGGGAGATCACATGACATCGCTCTTATCTCTATTAATAAAACACAGACCTGACTGGAGAGGTGGGGAGGATTCTGGGAGGTCACATGACATCACTCTTATCTCTATTAATAAAACACAGACCTGACCGGAGAGGTGAGGAGGATTCTGGGAGGTCACATGACATCACTCTTATCTCTACTAATAAAACAGGGTGAGGAGGATTCTGGGAGGCCACATGACATCTCTCTTATCTCTATTAATAAAACACAGACCTGACCGGAGAGGTGAGGAGGATTCTTAGAGGTCACATGACATCACTCTCATCTCTATTAATAAAACACAGACCTGACCGGAGAGGTCAGGAGGATTCTGGGAGGTCACATGACATCACTCTTATCTCTATTAATAAAACACAGACCTGACAGGAGAGGTGAGGAGGATTCTGGGAGGTCACATGACATCACTCTTATCTCTACTAATAAAACAGGGTGAGGAGGATTCTGGGAGGCCACATGACATCACTCTTATCTCTATTAATAAAACAGACCTGACCGGAGAGGTGAGGAGGATTCTGGGAGGTCACATGACATCACTCTTATCTCTATTAATAAAACACAGACCTGACCGGAGAGGTGAGGAGGATTCTGGGAGGTCACATGACATCACTCTTATCTCTAGTAATAAAACACAGACCTGACCGGAGAGGTGAGGAGGATTCTGGGAGGTCACATGACATCACTCTTATCTCTGATAATAAAACACAGACCTGACCGGAGAGGTGAGGAGGATTCTGGGAGGTCACATGACATCACTCTTATCTCTATTAATAAAACACAGACCTGACCGGAGAGGTGAGGAGGATTCTGGGAGGTCACATGACATCACTCTTATCTCTAATAATAAAACACAGACCTGACCGGAGAGGTGAGGAGGATTTTAGGATTCTAACATAACGTGTTCCTATTGGTTCTACAATACAGAGATTTCCTCTTGTGAAGTCAGGTGATCATATGACCATCACAGTGCCTCCATGTGACTCCCTAAAACCTGAGAGACACAACATGGAGAAGATTCTAGAAGTCACCAAGAAGATGATGGAGCTGCTGACAGGAGAGGTGAGCGGTGCTGGGAATTCTGGGACATTATCCAGTAACAGACAAGGGATGTGTCTGGATGGTGACTGTATCATTGTGTGTGTCAGGTTCCTATAAGGTGTCAGGATGTCACTGTCTATTTCTCCATGGAGGAGTGGGAGTATTTAGAAGGACACAAGGATCTCTACAAGGACGTCATGATGGACAATCAGCCGCCCCTCACATCACTGGGTAAGAGGAGACTTTATTGTAAAGGAGAGAGCAGTACGGAGGCTCCACCTAGATCCCCCATCATCTGATAAACACATAGAAACAATGTATTCAGTCAGTGTGTGTGTTTCCTACAGATGGATCCAGTAATGGGAACCCACCAGAGAGATGTCCCCGTCCTCTGTATTCCCGGGATTCCACACAGGAAGGTCACACCATCCCTCACCATCATCAGGTAGATGAGGAACAATCACTGATAGTATCATTAGGATCTGTACATTATCTGCATTGTTACCATTGATGTCATTTTTATTATATATTCAGAGTGGAAATCTGAGAGATTCTAAAGTTGAAGTTAAAGAAGAGATAAAAGAGGAGGGTGATGAGGATGGGGTGATGGAGGAGTCAGAGTTTCTAAAAGAACACAAAGATCTGTACCAGGACACCATGGTGGAGTCATCCAGCTACAGAAACCCACCAGAGAGATGTCCCCGTCCTCTGTATTCCCGGGATTCCACACATGAAGGTCACACCATCCCTCACTGTTACAAGGTTGGTGGGACAGAGCATCTAGAACATGAACTTGAGGAGACAGGGGGGTTTATTTACTAAAGGCAAATCCACTGTGCCTTTGGAGGTGCATTCGCTGTAGATCTGAGGGGAACATAGAAGGAAAATAAAAAAACAGCATTTTTGAATACATATGATTGGATGATAGAAATCAGCAAAGCTTCCCCTCTTTTAAGTTCTTCCCCTCGGATCTACAGCGACTGCACTTCCATGTGCACTTGTAGTGCGTAGATACAAGACAAAGGGTTCCCCTGGGTGGACTTTTCCGGCACTTGCAAAGGCAAACAGGTGGGGTATGTAAAAAGTAAAGGGCGTTTATATATAATAAAAAAGGTATAATTTTATTAGTATTGAAAAGTACAGTTGATAAAAACAAGCAATAGATATCTAAGGTAACACAGTGAAACTACATAGTAGCCATGATAAACAAACAAAACAAGTTGTGATGAAAAAGCTCTTCTCAAGCCCGACGCGTTTCGGGGTACTTGGTGTCTGTACGGTCCTTCTTCAGGGGCATGATTGAGAGAGAAGGGTTCATCTATGCTAATTGAAAAGGGGATGAAAAGGAGAGGGGGTCAGGTGATTGGTAAAACCTTAAATAGTATTAGATGGAAGATTGGGATGATCAATTGATCACCTACCTGAAAGTATGCGATTAATTGCTTGTGAAGATTTCTAAAAACAAAGAGGGCCACGGAGGAAGGGCAGGGTATGGCAATAAGTATTGGTATCGTAGCTAATGTGGATATAAATACTTAGACGGTGAGAAATGCAGGTTGGTAGGCTGCAGTCACCGTGGGGAGGTGTGACAGTACTCCCGTCCCGCCCGACCCGTGCGCGCGCAAACCAGAGCAGCGTGCTGAGGTCACAGGAAGGCGTCTCTAAAAAATAAGAAAATATGGAGGGGACCTTAAGAGAGGGTCCATAGTATATGGGTTGAGAGTAGTGGGTGGATGCATAGATATATAAATTAGTAGGAATGAGGTTGGTAATGGGGAGAATGTAGGGGATGGTGTGTATATAAATACAATGCGTCAAATAAAGATTAACAAAAAGGTCCAGCTCACCTTGTATTATAGTGGCAGAGTACATATGTATATATATATGGATTTTAGTTTAAGGTTCAACATAGTATAAAATAGAGGTAAATACATAATTATATGCCACAGAGTAAATATGATATGTATGCATAATGGAAAATTCCATAATGAGTATTAAGTAGCAAGTGGAATGGTATAGTTAAGAACAAAACCATAATATATGGAATGTGAGAAGGACAAATGTATTGATACAGAGCCTATATAAGTATGCTCCTAATAGCCTACAGGGCCCAGAGTCAGAGCAGGCTTAGGATTGGTAGTGTGTAGCTGGTACAGCTGAACGGAGGAGTAATAAATGTACCTGAAGCTAGAGTGCTAGAGTAAGGAAAAGTAAGGAAAAGTAACTGAAAAGTCATACCTTGGATGGAAACAGGAGTGCATGACCACAACCTCACAGCCAAGCGTCCAGCAAATGTAGCGCCTTGGTACGAAGTGAATGGGGCTGGTTAATGTAGTGTGGAGGTTCCAATCAGCTGGCGTCAGGATGAGGCACAGCTGTGTTGTAGACAGCATAAACAGAGACGTACTATATTGACCCCCCTTGTAGTGCGTAGTGGATTTGCCTTTAGTAAATCAACACCAATGTGTATATTTTTTTATGTGATGTCACAATAATAAATCTTATATCTTACAGATGATATTCTCTCTCATTTTCTTGGTTTAGAGTGAAGATCCAATTGATATAGAGGTATGTGAGGGATGATCAGCAGTCTATGGAGGAGGATGGAATAACGGGGACATTTATAGAGGAGGAAACTCCTACAGAGATCAGCACAGGTGGGTCATTAACACTAAATACATTCCTCCACCCATACTGCTCACTGATTGGTCCAGAGTAGGGTGGGGACTGGGTGATATCAGCCTGTAATCCCCTGGTCACTTTCCTGAGCTGTGTTCCCCGTCCTGTATTCCTGTATTTCTCTTGGATAATCTTCCTTTTCTGTGCTGCAGACACAATTTATTAGGGATGAGCTTCGAGTTCGAACAATTTGCGGAACACCCTTTAAAAGTCTATGGGAGAAATCAAAAGTGCTAATTTTAAAGGCTTATATGCAAGTTATTGTCATAAAAAGTGTTTGGGGACCCGGGTCCTGCCCCAGGGGACAAGGATCAATGCAAAAAAAAGTTTTAAAAACGGCCGTTTTTTCGGGAGCAGTGATTTTAATAATGCTTAAAGTCAAACAATAAAAGTGTAATATCCCTTTAAATTTCATAGCTGGGGGGTGTCTATAGTATGCCTGTAAAGGGGCGCATGTTTCCCGTGTTTAGAACAGTCTGACAGCAAAATGACATTTCAAAGGAAAAAAGTCATTTAAAACTACTCCTGGCTATTGCATTGCCGGTCCGACAATACACATAAAAGTTCATTCATAAAAACTGCAAGGGAGTTCCCCACAGGGGAACCCCGAACCAAAATTTAAAAAAAAAATGACATGGGGGTTCCCCCTAAATTCCATACCAGACCCTTATCTGAGCACGCAACCTGGCAGGCCGCAGGAAAAGAGGGGGGGACGAGAGAGTGCCCCCCCCCCTATTGAACCGTACCAGAGCACATGCCCTCAACATTGGGAGGGTGCTTTGGGGTAGCCCCCCAAAACACCTTGTCCCCATGTTGATGAGGACAAGGGCTTCATCCCCACAACCCTGGCCGGTGGTTGTGGGGGTCTGCGGGCGGGGGCTTATCAGAATCTGGAAGCCCCCTTTAACAAGGGGACCCCCAGATCCCGCCCCCCCCTGTGTGAAATGGTAAGGGGGTACTTACCCCTACCATTTCACAAAAAAACTGTTAAAAAATATCTTCTTCTCTTCATCTTCTTCTCCGGGCCGCTCCGCATCCATGCTGGCATGGAGGGAGGCTCCCGCTGTGTGACGTGTCTCCTCTTCTGATGGCTCTTAAATAACGGGGGGGGGGGGGGCAGGGCCACCCGGTGACCCCACCCCCCTCTGACGCACAGGACATGACGGGACTTCCCTGTGGCATTCCCCGTGACATCACAGGGAAGTCCCGTCAAGTCACCATGTGTCAGAGGGGGGCGGGGTCACTGGGTGGCCCCACCCCCATTAATTAAGAACCGTCAGAAGAGGAGACGCGTCACACAGCGGGAGCCTCCCTCCATGCCAGCATGGGTGCGAAGCAGCCCGGAGAAGAAGATGAAGGAGAGAAGAAGATGAAGAAGACGAAGAAGAGAAGAAGATGAAGAGAATAGCGGGAGCCTCCCCCCATGCCATGGGTGCGGAGTGGCCCAAGGAGAAGAAGGGAGGAAGACGCCGTGGAGGAGATGCTGGACGAGAACACCGGAGGAAGAACCAGAAGAAGAAGAAGATGAAGAAATATAGAAGAAAGAAGCATTTAAATAAAGGAATTGTCAAAAACTGTCTCTTGTCATTTTTAACATTTTTGACAGTTTTTTAGTGAAATGGTAGGGGTACTTTTGTACCCCCTTACCATTTCACACGGGGGGGGGCGGGATCTGGGGGTCCCCTTGTTAAAGGGGGCTTCCAGATTCCGATAAGCCCCCAACCCGCAGACCCCCACAACCACCGGCCAGGGTTGTGGGGATGAGGCCCTTGTCCTCATCAACATGGGGACAAGGTGTTTTGGGGGCTACCCTAAAGCACCCTCCCAATGTTGAGGGCATGTGGCCTGGTACGGTTCAGGAGGGGGGGGCGCTCTCTCGTCCCCCCTCTTTTCCTGCGGCCAGCCAGGTTGCGTGCTCGGATAAGGGTCTGGTATGGATTTTTGGGGGGACCCCACGCCGTTTTTTTTTTTTAATTTTGGCGCGGGGTTCCCTTTAAAATCCATACCAGACCTGAAGGGTCTGGTTTGGAATTTAGGGGGACCCCCACGTCATTTTTTTTTAATTTTGGCCGGGGTTCCCCTTAATATCCATACCAGACCTGAAGGGCCTGGTATGGAATTTAGGGGGACCCCCCACATCATTTTTTTTTTTTAATTTTGGTTCGGGGTTCCCCTGTGGGGAATTGCCATGCCGTTTTTATCACTGAACTTCTATGTGTATTGTCGGACCGACAATTCATTAATAGCCGCGAGTAGTTTTAAATTACTTTTTTTCTTTGAAATGTCATTTTGCTGTCAGACTATTCTAAACACGGGGAAACATGCGCCCCTTTACAGGCAAACTATAGACACCGCCAGCTACGAAATTTAAAGGGATATTACACTTTTATTGTTTGACTTTAAGCATTATTAAAATCACTGCTCCTGAAAAAACGGCCATTTTTAAAACTTTTTTTTGCATTGATCCATGTCCCCTGGGGCAGGACCCAGGTCCCCAAACACTTTTTATGACAATAACTTGCATATAAGCCTTTAAAATTAGCACTTTTGATTATTCATGTTCGTGTCCCATAGACTTTAACGGTGTTCGCGTGTTCGAACGAACTTTTTTCCTGTTCGCATGTTCTGGTGCGAACCAAACAGGGGGGTGTTCGGCTCATCCCTACAATTTATGTATCTAGACTGAATTTATGAAGATTCTGGGGTTCAGCTGGCAGACAAATGTTCATTTTCACCATAGATGTTACTAGATCTAGGCACCTGGGGTATGTGGTTTGGGTCTTCTGCCTCATACCCGGGTATGACAAGATGTCTGACAACAATTCTCCCAGGGTTACTTGTTCTGTTATTTGCTGGCTGTGCCGGGTGGAGGGATATGTCTGTATAGTCTCAGACCCAAGTCACTGAGTGCAGTCTCAGGAGATGGGAGGCAGCGGTGTGGGACCTCTGCAACTTGTCTCATGTAAACATTTAATCTTCCACTGATTACTGAATACCAATATTATGAGTCCTGACCCTTATGCCCCGTACACACGGTCGGATTTTCAGATGGAAAATGTGTGATAGGACCTTGTTGTCGGAAATTCCGACCGTGTGTAGGCTCCATCACACATTTTCCATCGGATTTTCCGACCCACAAAGTTTGAAAACAGGATATAAAATTTTCCGACAACAAAATCCGTTGTCGGAAATTCCGATCGTGTGTACACAAATCCGACGGACAAAGTGCCACGCATGCTCAGAATAAATAAAGGGATGAAAGCTATTGGCCACTGCCCCGTTTATACTCCCGACGTACGTGTTTTACGTCACTGCGTTTAGAACGATCGGATTTTCCGACAACTTTGTGTGACCGTGTGTATGCAAGACAAGTTTGAGCCAACATCCGTCGGAAAAAATCCTAGGATTTTTTTGTCGGAATGTCCGAACAAAGTCCGACCGTGTGTACGGGGCATTACACTGTATAATTTATATTGTACATTATATACTCCTATATAAAAGAAAATAAATTTCGCGCAATATTAAAATATGTGAAATTTGGTGTAGATAAATATATTGTGGAACACTGTTATCTGTTAGGTGGTAGTATTACAATCTCTCTTGTGTACTATAATAATCACTGCTATTACTGAAAAAGTGAGGCTGAAATAGCAATAAATAATGAAATAATCCTCATACCACCCTATAACTAGCATGCATAAATAGATAATAACATATAGCATACAAATATGTGCATAAAAATATGTGCATAAAAATATTTCCAGTGATAAATCGTGTATGATCTTCTAAAAACCACAATCAAAAAACTGTGCAATAAAACATATGTGCACCCTTTAAAAAATGTATACAATCCAATTTGTGTGAAAAAAAGTCCGTTTTGTTGCTGCAATATTTGTAGATCTTCTAATGCCAAAGTGATTTCAAAAATAAAATAGATAAATAAACAAGTATGTGAATGAAAATTCAAAAAATATCTGTGAATAATTCTTCTGATATTAGAAAAAATAAATAGTGAAAGTCTATCTTTCTGCTGCTGCTGTTTCTCAGTATGGTCTCTCAGAACGCTCACCTTGCTTTAGTGGTAATCAGGCATTCAGTAATATGTCTTTATATTTTTATATTTTTATATATATATTATTATATACTCCTGACCCCTACACTATATACTCTATGTTGTACATTACATTATTCTGATACTATAAAATCCATCTGTTGTATCATGTCCTCAGTCTCTGACATCTCTTGTATTATGTCTGCAATCTCTTACTTAAACACACTGCTATAGTATTCGCAAAATGTCCATTCGGTGCACCTCTAGCAGACATGATACAGAAGATGGTCAGAGACTGCAGACATGATGTAGGAGATCAATGCAACCTCACCTGTGCCTGTCAGATGCAGCCTCATCAGTACCTGTCATGCAGCCTCACCAGTGCCCGGATTAAAGAAGCGATCTCCATGTGTCACAGAGCTGTGTTTGAATTGCCCAGGTTGCAGTAACAATGTCCCACCTCCTGTGATCACGTCACAGAGTCAATGTCCCACCATTGGATCAGTGTGCCGTCTATCACAGGAGGCGGGACATTGTTACTGCGACCCGGGCAATTCAGCTCTGTGACACACGGAGATCACCGCTCTGTAGGAGGGAGGAGAAGCGGGAGGGGAGGAGGAGGGCGGGGAGGACTGGGGCACTCCAGGATGACACCCCCGCAATGGGTGGCTCCATTTTCCGCTCCATTATCGGCAATATTTTTCTTTTGGCAATGTGCCGAAAACACAATTTTCGGCATTTTCTTTTTTTGGCCGCTGAAATTTCTGTGCATCCCGAGAGGTAAGTATGATAAGTTTGTTTAAAAAAGAAATCCAACATTTACAATGACTTTAAGGTCTCTGTGCAGGGAAGATCAGCATCTGACACCAGAGAAGGTGGAGGCTGATAGACTGGAGGTGATAGAAGGCGTTACTATTATATAAAGTAAAAGTTTACTAGTATTGTGCATTATATATAAAATTATTATATCCATGAAAAAAAAGTCTCAGCTTTCAGTATTACTTTAATATAAAAGTCCCCCCTCCCCCCTCTAACCTCCATATATCTTCATGTGTGACTCCCAGGTAAAATCCCCATATATCCTACTTCTGGGTATATTTATTATTATATATATGATATAAGATATATTACTTTCACTATTTCACAGTATAAATGAATCCCTTATAGTAGTGATTATCTGCTGTTTTTGTACTATAAAGAAATATTTTCTTTAACCCCATCATAACAGATGATTAAACAAAATCATGCTGCTTCTACTAAATGTCCTATGCTGGCTATACACGGATCGATTTTTGGAAGACAATATTCACACAAATATTTGTATGAAAATTATTTGTACATTCGATGAATGGAAGAGTGTAATTAGAAAATTCCTCTTGTTTTAAACATTCAATTATAAAATGAGTGTAACTTCTGACCACAAACCACATACATGATGTGAAAATTTGTTCCATGGAGAAAAGTTTTCTGTTCTGCTCCTTCGAATTTTCCCATCACTGTGGTGGAAAATGAACGCTGATTTGACCCACTAATGGTTAGAAAATTGGATGAATGTTTTTTTGAAAGAAAAATGAGTTTGTGTTCGGCCAGCATAAGTGACATCAGGTGCAGGGAGCTTGTACCCACCTACCTGTCTATGACAAGGGAGTCTGTCATCCATCATATTATATTACACTCCTGTCTGATCATCTGCAAAACAGCGTTTTACATCTTTTTTTTATTTTAATAATGTTGATCTCTGATTCTGATATGTAGCAGATTCTCCCTCTAATAATACATCTATCTGTCTGTTATTCTCAGAGTGGATTAAATATCCAACTATATATCCGGATATTTATATTTACCGCTGTATATAGATATTCAAGAATATTAACTCAATTATACACCAACCTTTTTTTGAGGTTTGTATCCAATTAGTTGATCAAAACAATAATCGGCCAACTAATCAATTCTGAAAATAATTATTATTATTATTATTATTATACGAGATTTATATAGCGCCAACAGTTTACTCAGCGCTTTACAATGTATAAGGGGGACAACACAATTACAGTACAGTTCAATACAAAAGGTACAGGAGGGCCCGGCTCGTAGAGCTTACATTCTAAAGGGAGGGGGTGGTGGTACAAAAGGTAATAGCTGCAAAGAATGATTTGATGGGGTGGCTCAGGGACAGTTAGGTGGGTGTGGGATAGGCTTTCCTGAATAAATGAGTTTTCAAGGATCTCCTAAAGGTGGACAGGGTAGGGGCTGATCGGACATACTGGGGCAGGGAATTCCAGAGGATGGGAGAGGCTCTGGAGAAGTCCTGAAGGCGAGCATGGGAGGAGGTAACAAGGGAGCTAGAGAGCAGGAGGTCCTGGGAGGAGCGGAGGGGGCGATTTGGGCGATATCATTAGTAAAAATGATCATTAGTTGCGGCCCTACAGAGGACCCATTTACTAGTTACCTTGAGGGGGGAATTGTAAGATCCTCAGAGATAAAGCTGCCTGATGTGGGCGGAGTCCTGGTTTAGGGGAACCAATCTGCTCATGTCTAGTAATAATCTTTTTATTTCTATTTTAGTAGATGGACGGGAGATGAGGAAAACCTCAGAGGATTGTCTCACTTTGTCTCCAGACTGTAAAGTAGAAGATGAGGACATCACACAGTATAGTCCAGGAGAAAACCCGACTACCTCAAATGTCCATCCGGCACCACACAGTGTAGATGGACCATCGTATTCCTCTTATCCTGAGGAACCTCAGACTGTGAGGGACGGTGCCGTCCTTCCAACAGAGAAGAGCTTTTCCTGTACTGAGTGTGGGAAGTGTTTCCGTTTTAAATTCAATCTTAATGTGCATAAAAGAACTCACACGGGGGAGAAGCCATATTCCTGTCCTGAGTGCGGGAAGTGTTTCCATTCTAAATCTAAACTTAATGTGCATAAAAGATCTCACACAGGAGAGAAGCCGTATTCCTGTCCTGAATGCGGGAAATGTTTTTCACAAAAGTCCAGTCTTTCCATACATCAGAGATCTCACACGGGAGAGAAGCCGTATTCCTGTCCTGAGTGCGGGAAATTTTTTTCAGAGAAGTCCAATCTTTCCACACATCAGAGATCTCACACGGAGGAGAAGCCGTATTCCTGTGCTGAGTGCGGGAAATGTTTTTCAGAGAAGGCCAATCTTTCCACACATCAGTGATCTCACATGGGGCATAAGCCATATTCCTGTCCTGAGTGCGGGAAATGTTTTTCAGAGAAGGCCAGTCTTTCCACACATCAGAGATCCCACACGGGGAGAAGCCACATTCCTGTCCTGAGTGCGAGAAATGTTTTTCAGAGAAGTCCAATCTTTACAGACATCAGAGATCTCACGTGGTGGAGAAGCCGTATTCCTGTCCTGAGTGCAGGAAATGTTTTTCAGATAAGTCCTATCTTTACAGACATCAGAGATCTCACACGGGGGAGAAGCCATATTCCTGTCCTGAGTGTGGGAAAAGTTTTACACAGAAGTCCCATCTTTCCATTCATCAAAGATCTCACACGGGGGAGAAGCCGTATTCCTGTCCTGAGTGTGGGAAATGTTTTTCAGTGAAGTCCGATCTTAACAAACATCAGAGATCTCACACAGGGGAGAAGCCGTATTCCTGTCCTGAGTGCGGGAAATGTTTTTCAGACAACTCCACTTTTAACAAACATCAGAGATCTCACACAGGGGAGAAGCCGTATTCCTGTCCTGAGTGTGGGAAATGTTTTTCAGTGAAGCCTGATCTTAACAAACATCAGAGATCTCACACAGGGGAGAAGCCGTATTCCTGTCTTGAGTGTGGGAAATGTTTTTCAGTGAAGTCTGATCTTAACAAACATCAGAGATCTCACACAGGGGAGAAGCCGTATTCCTGTCCTGAGTGTGGTAAATGTTTTTCAGACAATTCCAGTTTTAACAGACATCAGAGATCTCACATGGAGGGGAAGCCATATTCCTGTCCTGAGTGCGGAAAATGTTTTACAAAGAAGTCCCATCTTTCCACACATCAGAGATCTTACACGAGGAAGAAGCCACTTTCCTGTCTTGAGTGAGGGAATTGTTCCTCACTGAAGTCCTGTCTTCCTGTACATCAGGGATCCCACACAACCCTTGAAGTGTATTAGTGTCTTGAGTGCGGGAAATGTCTTCTATATGATTGTTGGTGGACATCACAGCTCTCATGTGGGGAAGAAGCACACCCTGATATACACTTCAGATATAGCTACATAGTTACATAGTAGGTGACGTTAAAAAAAGACAAAAGTCTATCAAGTTCAACCTATGTGTGTGATTATGTGTCAGTATTACATTGTATATCCATGTATGTTGCGGTCGTCCATGTGCTTATCTAATAGTTTCTTGAAACTATCAATGCCCCCCGCTGAGACCACCGCCTGTGGAAGGGAATTCCACATCCTTGCCGCTCTTACAGTAAAGAACCCTCTACGTAGTTTAAGGTGAAACCTCTTTTCTTCCAATTTTAATAAGTGGCCACGAGTCTTGTTAAACTCCCTTCTGCAAAAAAGTTTTATCCCTATTGTGGGATCCCCAGTATGGTATTTGTATATTGATATCATATCCCCTCTTAAGCGTCTCTTCTCCAGAGAGAATAAGTTCAGAGCTCACAATCTTTCCTCATAACTAATATCCTCCAGACCCTTTATTAGCTTTATATGGAAAAACCGCGCTAATTAAATACAAGAATTGTTGATAAAATCATTTGATCCTGAAATGTAAATATTGTCTATTGTTGATACAGTCTTGGGAATCCAAACATACTGTCCATATAACAATAAAGATGGTGAATCTATTGTGTATGTCTCTATGAGGTTCTTCCAATAAGAAGTGACAATAGAACCGAAGAGAAACAGCAGGTGATTGCGCTTACCAGATGCAAGCCTATTATAGGCGGATGGCTTAAACCCAGCCTGGGCCTTTAGACTGATACCTTTGGATGGATCACAATTTTCATCCTCGTGACATGAGCCGGTTCATGAAAATAATTTCCAAAAAAGAGAAGTGCACATATGGTGTAATACTGTTGATTATTACCACACAAAAACACCCAGTTTGTGAAGAAGGTGAAAAAGAAAAAATTGTGACATTCAAAACGATGTGATCATAGAAAACATGGATCACCCAAAAGTAATATTACAACCTCGGATGATGATGGGTGTCATATAATCATACACATCAATGAAAAAAGTGAGGAAGAGTGACACTTTATAACACCCCTCTGATTGGGCAGGTATAAGAAAAAAAGAAAAAAGAAAAAAAGAAAAAACTTTACCCAATCACCAAAATTAATTATTAGCAGAAAAAATTATAAGTGATCTGAACACACTAATAGAAAAAAAGGGGAAGAGCCAGAAAAAACCCTTGTATGCAGCACACCACATGCACAGGCTGCTTACCAAATATCAAATCATATAGGTAGGATAATACACCCAGCGTGTAAATATGTTAAATCACACCTACAGGTTTAGGGGATGTTCCGCTTACCAGACATCCTCATACACAGGCAGATCGGTTGAAGCACCGATGGGCTCCAATCTGAAACGATGTGGATAGGTCCTGGCCAGTCGTGCCCAAGCTCAGCAGAATATGGTAAGTAGAAAAAGCACCAATAGTGTAACACTGTATAGTCCGGTTTATTATATAAAGAGTAACACTTACATCAAAGGAAGTTAAAAACAGCATAAAATGAAGCCGGCCGGCATTCATACACACTCCCGTCCTCACAGGACACACGTGGCGACGTCAGCACGTCCCTCCCAGACGCGTTTCGTCACACGCTGACGTTTTCAATGGGGAACGGGAAGCATGCTGGGCCACCACGTTAAATATCCACACCAAGCCTCGCCCTGAGTTCCATAGACGGAAACACACAGCGCCATCTTAGGTGTGGGCATCCCTATGTTGCACTGAAAAGCATGGGATCCGATCGACAATCAAAAGTGCCGTGGGATCACCATCCTTAAATTACAAATTAGGAACAAAGAATGCAAATGAATACATATAGCATAGTAAAATTATATAGAAATATAGAAGAATTGGAATTCATAACAGGGTCAAAAAGCCTCTTATCAGAATAAATAAATAAAACGACGGAAAAGTGACCATTCATATTACAATAGTCTTTCCCTAATCAACATGTAGTTTATACAAAAAACTATATATTGTGAAAAATATAAATTATAAAAAATATATTAAAAATTATACAAACGTAAAATATGGCAAAACCGCAGAGGTATACAATCAATTGGGCATAAATTTATGTGGCCCAGATTGTGGTATATCGTTCCTCAAGTGGCAAAAATCCCTCCTAACATTACTAACGAGGAGACAAATCCTATGGTTGTTTCCCAACCCATCTAGGATGTATAAGTTGATATAACCACAAATAGATTAGGAATGAAGAAAACATATTAATCTAGTATATTCTATTCGCCCTCAAGATTAGCAGTCTGGTATGTTCTATTCACCCCTATATATCGAAAGTTGTCAATGGACGCATTGGTGTCTACACCTCCATTGACTTATATGACCCAGATTATAATATGTAATTCATCCTGTAGCATATGTCCCTCCTAACATTACTATCAGGGAAACACATCCTATAGTTGTTTCTCCAGCCCATCTAGGATGTATAAATAGACAAAAACATAAACAGGTCAGGAATGAAAAGAACATATATTCATCCAGTATATCCTGTTCGCCCTCAAACATAGTAATCTGGTATGTTTTATTCCTATAGATCAAGAGTTGTCAATAAACGCATTGACGTCTACGTCTATATTGAGTCCATGGGGTGTATAACTCTTAATTCTATGGACCCATGACATCTCCAGTTTGGAGATGTCACGCACCATAGAACTACCTCGCCAGTGGGGTTGGTACCGATCAATACCCAAAAACAGTGTGTTGGCAGGGTTTCTGTCGTGTACCAGGCGGTAATGCTTGGACACGGAATGATTTTTGAATCCCGTTAGGATATTTGTGACGTGTTCATTAAGCCTCACCTGAAGGGGGCGTTTAGTCCGTCCCACATATTGCAGGCCACAAGGGCACTGCAACATGTAAACCACCCCCATAGTGGAGCAAGTAATAAATGGGGTGATTTGGTGGGTTCGCCCAGTTACTGTAGACACAAAGGATTGGGTCTTCCTATTGTGACAGGAGCTGAGAGAACATACTCTACACCTATTACATTTATAAAAGCCCGTCAGTTGGTCGAAAAAAGTTGTCTTGACAGTTGGGGGGTCCAGTACTCCAGGGGCTAATTGGCTCCTCAGTGACGGGGCCCCTCTGAAGACAACCTTTGGTCTAGATGGTAAAGTCTCTTTCAACACCCGATCATTGGTGATAATGTGCCAGTGTTTAGAGACTAATTGCTTTATTTCCTTATGTTGAAGAGAATAGGAAGTAATGAAAGGTACCCCAAAACTTTGGTCTATTCCCCTAGGTCTGGGCTTATCAACCAATAGGAGCTCTCTACTCATGTCCTGCACTTCCATTAAGGCTGGTAGCAGGCTTTCTTTGGGGTAGCCCTTTTCAAGAAATCTTTCAGTAAGAATATTGCTCTGTATTTTAAATTTCTCAAGGTCTGAGCAGTTTCTACGTATTCTCATATATTGACTTTTAGGGATAGCCTGAAGCCAGGGTTTATAATGGCAGCTTTCCAAAGAAATGAAGGAATTACGATCACTTTCTTTAAAAAAGGTGGAGGTCAACAGGTGGTTCTCATCTATGGTCAAAGTAAGGTCTAGAAAATGAATCTGGGTCTGACTTGACTCAAAATTTAAATGTATACCTCTGTCATTGACATTCAGAGAGGACAGGAATTGTTGTAGCTCCTGGCCATCTCCATCCCATAGGAGGAGGACGTCGTCTATATACCTTGCCCACACGACAAGATGGGGGTTACGGTGGGCATAGACGACGTCCTCCTCCCACTTGGCCATAAAGAGATTTGCCAAGCTAGGGGCATACTTAGCCCCCATAGCCACCCCACGACATTGACGATAAAATTTGTTGGCAAACCAAAAATAATTGTGGGAGGCTGCAAAAATAAGCAGTTCCATAATAAAGGATATTTGTTCCAAGGGAAGGCCCGACCCTTTATTTAGGGCATCCTTTACCGCATTTAAACCCATTTCGTGGGGAATAATGGTATATAGGGAGGACACGTCAGCACTAACCATCCACATCCCTGGTTTGATAGTAATGTTAGAGAGGAGGTTAAGCACATGGGAAGACCCAATCCTTTGTGTCTACAGTAACTGGGCGAACCCACCAAATCACCCCATTTATTACTTGCTCCACTATGGGGGTGGTTTACATGTTGCAGTGCCCTTGTGGCCTGCAATATGTGGGACGGACTAAACGCCCCCTTCAGGTGAGGCTTAATGAACACGTCACAAATATCCTAACGGGATTCAAAAATCATTCCGTGTCCAAGCATTACCGCCTGGTACACGACAGAAACCCTGCCAACACACTGTTTTTGGGTATTGATCGGTACCAACCCCACTGGCGAGGTAGTTCTATGGTGCGTGACATCTCCAAACTGGAGATGTCATGGGTCCATAGAATTAAGAGTTATACACCCCATGGACTCAATATAGACGTAGACGTCAATGTGTTTATTGACAACTCTTGATCTATAGGAATAAAACATACCAGATTACTATGTTTGAGGGCGAACAGGATATACTGGATGAATATATGTTCTTTTCATTCCTGACCTGTTTATGTTTTTGTCTATTTATACATCCTAGATGGGCTGGAGAAACAACTATAGGATGTGTTTCCCTGATAGTAATGTTAGGAGGGACATATGCTACAGGATGAATTACATATTATAATCTGGGTCATATAAGTCAATGGAGGTGTAGACACCAATGCGTCCATTGACAACTTTCGATATATAGGGGTGAATAGAACATACCAGACTGCTAATCTTGAGGGCGAATAGAATATACTAGATTAATATGTTTTCTTCATTCCTAATCTATTTGTGGTTATATCAACTTATACATCCTAGATGGGTTGGGAAACAACCATAGGATTTGTCTCCTCGTTAGTAATGTTAGGAGGGATTTTTGCCACTTGAGGAACGATATACCACAATCTGGGCCACATAAATTTATGCCCAATTGATTGTATACCTCTGCGGTTTTGCCATATTTTACGTTTGTATAATTTTTAATATATTTTTTATAATTTATATTTTTCACAATATATAGTTTTTTGTATAAACTACATGTTGATTAGGGAAAGACTATTGTAATATGAATGGTCACTTTTCCGTCGTTTTATTAATTTATTCTGATAAGAGGCTTTTTGACCCTGTTATGAATTCCAATTCTTCTATATTTCTATATAATTTTACTATGCTATATGTATTCATTTGCATTCTTTGTTCCTAATTTGTAATTTAAGGATGGTGATCCCACGGCACTTTTGATTGTCGATCGGATCCCATGCTTTTCAGTGCAACATAGGGATGCCCACACCTAAGATGGCGCTGTGTGTTTCCGTCTATGGAACTCAGGGCGAGGCTTGGTGTGGATATTTAACGTGGTGGCCCAGCATGCTTCCCGTTCCCCATTGAAAACGTCAGCGTGTGACGAAACGCGTCTGGGAGGGACGTGCTGACGTCGCCACGTGTGTCCTGTGAGGACGGGAGTGTGTATGAATGCCGGCCGGCTTCATTTTATGCTGTTTTTAACTTCCTTTGATGTAAGTGTTACTCTTTATATAATAAACCGGACTATACAGTGTTACACTATTGGTGCTTTTTCTACTTACCATATTCTGCTGAGCTTGGGCACGACTGGCCAGGACCTATCCACATCGTTTCAGATTGGAGCCCATCGGTGCTTCAACCGATCTGCCTGTGTATGAGGATGTCTGGTAAGCGGAACATCCCCTAAACCTGTAGGTGTGATTTAACATATTTACACGCTGGGTGTATTATCCTACCTATATGATTTGATATTTGGTAAGCAGCCTGTGCATGTGGTGTGCTGCATACAAGGGTTTTTTCTGGCTCTTCCCCTTTTTTTCTATTAGTGTGTTCAGATCACTTATAATTTTTTCTGCTAATAATTAATTTTGGTGATTGGGTAAAGTTTTTTCTTTTTTTCTTTTTTCTTTTTTTCTTATACCTGCCCAATCAGAGGGGTGTTATAAAGTGTCACTCTTCCTCACTTTTTTCATTGATGTGTATGATTATATGACACCCATCATCATCCGAGGTTGTAATATTACTTTTGGGTGATCCATGTTTTCTATGATCACATCGTTTTGAATGTCACAATTTTTTCTTTTTCACCTTCTTCACAAACTGGGTGTTTTTGTGTGGTAATAATCAACAGTATTACACCATATGTGCACTTCTCTTTTTTGGAAATTATTTTCATGAACCGGCTCATGTCACGAGGATGAAAATTGTGATCCATCCAAAGGTATCAGTCTAAAGGCCCAGGCTGGGTTTAAGCCATCCGCCTATAATAGGCTTGCATCTGGTAAGCGCAATCACCTGCTGTTTCTCTTCGGTTCTATTGTCACTTCTTATTGGAAGAACCTCATAGAGACATACACAATAGATTCACCATCTTTATTGTTATATGGACAGTATGTTTGGATTCCCAAGACTGTATCAACAATAGACAATATTTACATTTCAGGATCAAATGATTTTATCAACAATTCTTGTATTTAATTAGCGCGGTTTTTCCATATATTGTTTTGTTTTTGGTGTGCTTCACTTATAACCGCAGCTTTTGATATTTGTTTCTAAGCGCAGTTTTTTTTTTGTAATAATTGTTTGTTTGGCATATTACTGCAGCTGGTTATTGATATCTAATCATGGATATTTTTGAATTTAGAGCTCAAAAGGTGGTCAACACTGATGGTGTTTTTGAGTCATTCAGGGAGGATGAGAATGGCCTGGGGGGGGTGTTTACAAGATTGAAAAATCTTTTGATCTCAGAAACCCATACCCAATGGGATATAGCTTACCTTGAGACCTATATTAAAAACTCTATGGTCCCAAGGAGCTTGAGATGGGAGGTTTCCCCCCAAAAGGGCGAATCAGAATTGGAAGAGTGGTTCAAATATTTTAATCAAGCAGGACTATCTCTATTACAGTTTTTGATAGACAGGAAAACGGTTAAACTGTCAAAAATTGACACTGAGATTAAAGCCATCAAAGAGAAACTCAGTGCCAATAAGGATAGTGATGAGTATAGGGAGAGGTCTCAGAGTTTATTGAAAGTCCTTGAAAAAGAGGACAGGGATCAGAAACTTAAAAAAAAGAAAAAATATAATCGGGACCTAAATGATTACTGCAATAACATGGTGTTTGAATGGCAAAAAAAGATGCTTGAAGACGCAGCAGGTCGGGTCACAACCGAGATGGAGGTGTCCAACCAGGGCTGTACTGATAATACAGGAGCTCCCCTAAGACAGCCCCAGTCCGCTAAGAACACCAAGAAAGGTCCCTTAGAAAAGACCCTGAAAGGCCCCCCAAGATACCAATCCCCTCAGAGACCTGCGGGGTCCAATAAATCTAATTCTTTCCCCTCCCACTATCCCCATAACTCGGGGCCTTCTAGATCTAATTATGGTCAAAGGGGAGGGGGGACACGACATATGCCACCACCCCCATGGAGGGGAAACTATCAAAATGGTGGGGGAGGGCGTGGCCCTTCTAATTCTAACAGAGGCCGGGGCTTTAGTACTGGACAACAGGAATGGTGGAGACATAATCAAGATTATAATTCTATTCAAAAGACACCATACCAAGATTCATATATCCCTGATTGGGAATATAATCTCCCCACTCAAAATAGGTTCTTTCCCATGAGTGATATGAATACATATGAGGGGGGGCCAGTACATCAGGCATGGCAACAGGGCGAACATGATCCATTTACCAAAATGTGTCCGCTTCCAATCCTAATGTCCCATCTGCCAACAGTTTGGGACCGTGGGGTTTTTCCAGGCCAGGACAAGGCCTGAAAAGACCAGTAGAAAGAAACGAGGAACTAGAGGGGGGAGGAGACTGCGAACAAAAAAGAGCCAGAATATAACAGGACAGGGTATTTTTAATTTGAGCACTAAAGAATTGTCTTACTCTGAAAAAATTGTTTTAGATAAAGGCCTCAAATTTGCCCCACCTAAGAGCCTTAATAGGTTCCAAACTTATATGGACGTCCATAAGTTTGTTCGAAAACTCAATATAAAGAGATATATGATTGGCAATCCCATCATCAGGAATTCCCAGTCAACAGATCATTTTGTGCACTCTGGCCTGGCCAATGCATCCCTTTTTAACCCACCCGGAACACTTGCTCCAACTTTAAAGGTGTTTAGGGATGTGGTGCTTAGGGACCTGGAGAGGCTAGAGATAAAGAATGCCAAAAATTCAAAAACTATACAGGAGGGTTTGGACTCGTTATGTGAAAATAAAGAATTGGTCATCCGCCCTGCGGATAAGGGGGGGGGAATAGTGGTGTTAGATCGGAAGGATTATTTGACTGAAATGGGCAGAATCCTAGGTGACACTGATACATATACCCCTCTACCTGCTGACCCTATAAAGAGCTATACCAAAGAACTCCGTAAAATCATTTCAAAAGGTTTGAGATTGGGAATTCTGGGGGAGAAAGAGAGTCTTTATTTGATTCCAAGGGCTCCCAGAACTCCCATCATATATTACCTACCTAAGGTACATGAAAATCCTGTCTGCCCCCCGGGACGTCCCATCGTGAGTGGTATTGATTCCATCACGTCCCGGGTGGGCAGATATATAGATTTTTTTCTTCAGCCCCTTGTTCAGAAAATGCCCTCCTATATTAAGGATACACGCCATGTGCTTAACCTCCTCTCTAACATTACTATCAAACCAGGGATGTGGATGGTTAGTGCTGACGTGTCCTCCCTATATACCATTATTCCCCACGAAATGGGTTTAAATGCGGTAAAGGATGCCCTAAATAAAGGGTCGGGCCTTCCCTTGGAACAAATATCCTTTATTATGGAACTGCTTATTTTTGCAGCCTCCCACAATTATTTTTGGTTTGCCAACAAATTTTATCGTCAATGTCGTGGGGTGGCTATGGGGGCTAAGTATGCCCCTAGCTTGGCAAATCTCTTTATGGCCAAGTGGGAGGAGGACGTCGTCTATGCCCACCGTAACCCCCATCTTGTCGTGTGGGCAAGGTATATAGACGACGTCCTCCTCCTATGGGATGGAGATGGCCAGGAGCTACAACAATTCCTGTCCTCTCTGAATGTCAATGACAGAGGTATACATTTAAATTTTGAGTCAAGTCAGACCCAGATTCATTTTCTAGACCTTACTTTGACCATAGATGAGAACCACCTGTTGACCTCCACCTTTTTTAAAGAAAGTGATCGTAATTCCTTCATTTCTTTGGAAAGCTGCCATTATAAACCCTGGCTTCAGGCTATCCCTAAAAGTCAATATATGAGAATACGTAGAAACTGCTCAGACCTTGAGAAATTTAAAATACAGAGCAATATTCTTACTGAAAGATTTCTTGAAAAGGGCTACCCCAAAGAAAGCCTGCTACCAGCCTTAATGGAAGTGCAGGACATGAGTAGAGAGCTCCTATTGGTTGATAATCCCAGACCTAGGGGAATAGACCAAAGTTTTGGGGTACCTTTCATTACTTCCTATTCTCTTCAACATAAGGAAATAAAGCAATTAGTCTCTAAACACTGGCACATTATCACCAATGATCGGGTGTTGAAAGAGACTTTACCATCTAGACCAAAGGTTGTCTTCAGAGGGGCCCCGTCACTGAGGAGCCAATTAGCCCCTGGAGTACTGGACCCCCCAACTGTCAAGACAACTTTTTTCGACCAACTGACGGGCTTTTATAAATGTAATAGGTGTAGAGTATGTTCTCTCAGCTCCTGTCACAATAGGAAGACCCAATCCTTTGTGTCTACAGTAACTGGGCGAACCCACCAAATCACCCCATTTATTACTTGCTCCACTATGGGGGTGGTTTACATGTTGCAGTGCCCTTGTGGCCTGCAATATGTGGGACGGACTAAACACCCCCTTCAGGTGAGGCTTAATGAACACGTCACAAATATCCTAACGGGATTCAAAAATCATTCCGTGTCCAAGCATTACCGCCTGGTACACGACAGAAACCCTGCCAACACACTGTTTTTGGGTATTGATCGGTACCAACCCCACTGGCGAGGTAGTTCTATGGTGCGTGACATCTCCAAACTGGAGATGTCATGGGTCCATAGAATTAAGAGTTATACACCCCATGGACTCAATATAGACGTAGACGTCAATGCGTTTATTGACAACTCTTGATCTATAGGAATAAAACATACCAGATTACTATGTTTGAGGGCGAACAGGATATACTGGATGAATATATGTTCTTTTCATTCCTGACCTGTTTATGTTTTTGTCTATTTATACATCCTAGATGGGCTGGAGAAACAACTATAGGATGTGTTTCCCTGATAGTAATGTTAGGAGGGACATATGCTACAGGATGAATTACATATTATAATCTGGGTCATATAAGTCAATGGAGGTGTAGACACCAATGCGTCCATTGACAACTTTCGATATATAGGGGTGAATAGAACATACCAGACTGCTAATCTTGAGGGCGAATAGAATATACTAGATTAATATGTTTTCTTCATTCCTAATCTATTTGTGGTTATATCAACTTATACATCCTAGATGGGTTGGGAAACAACCATAGGATTTGTCTCCTCGTTAGTAATGTTAGGAGGGATTTTTGCCACTTGAGGAACGATATACCACAATCTGGGCCACATAAATTTATGCCCAATTGATTGTATACCTCTGCGGTTTTGCCATATTTTACGTTTGTATAATTTTTAATATATTTTTTATAATTTATATTTTTCACAATATATAGTTTTTTGTATAAACTACATGTTGATTAGGGAAAGACTATTGTAATATGAATGGTCACTTTTCCGTCGTTTTATTTATTTATTCTGATAAGAGGCTTTTTGACCCTGTTATGAATTCCAATTCTTCTATATTTCTATATAATTTTACTATGCTATATGTATTCATTTGCATTCTTTGTTCCTAATTTGTAATTTAAGGATGGTGATCCCACGGCACTTTTGATTGTCGATCGGATCCCATGCTTTTCAGTGCAACATAGGGATGCCCACACCTAAGATGGCGCCGTGTGTTTCTGTCTATGGAACTCAGGGCGAGGCTTGGTGTGGATATTTAACGTGGTGGCCCAGCATGCTTCCCGTTCCCCATTGAAAACGTCAGCGTGTGACGAAACGCGTCTGGGAGGGACGTGCTGACGTCGCCACGTGTGTCCTGTGAGGACGGGAGTGTGTATGAATGCCGGCCGGCTTCATTTTATGCTGTTTTTAACTTCCTTTGATGTAAGTGTTACTCTTTATATAATAAACCGGACTATACAGTGTTACACTATTGGTGCTTTTTCTACTTGCCATATTCTGCTGAGCTTGGGCACGACTGGCCAGGACCTATCCACATCGTTTCAGATTGGAGCCCATCGGTGCTTCAACCGATCTGCCTGTGTATGAGGATGTCTGGTAAGCGGAACATCCCCTAAACCTGTAGGTGTGATTTAACATATTTACACGCTGGGTGTATTATCCTACCTATATGATTTGATATTTGGTAAGCAGCCTGTGCATGTGGTGTGCTGCATACAAGGGTTTTTTCTGGCTCTTCCCCTTTTTTTCTATTAGTGTGTTCAGATCACTTATAATTTTTTCTGCTAATAATTAATTTTGGTGATTGGGTAAAGTTTTTTCTTTTTTTCTTTTTTCTTTTTTTCTTATACCTGCCCAATCAGAGGGGTGTTATAAAGTGTCACTCTTCCTCACTTTTTTCATTGATGTGTATGATTATATGACACCCATCATCATCCGAGGTTGTAATATTACTTTTGGGTGATCCATGTTTTCTATGATCACATCGTTTTGAATGTCACAATTTTTTCTTTTTCACCTTCTTCACAAACTGGGTGTTTTTGTGTGGTAATAATCAACAGTATTACACCATATGTGCACTTCTCTTTTTTGGAAATTATTTTCATGAACCGGCTCATGTCACGAGGATGAAAATTGTGATCCATCCAAAGGTATCAGTCTAAAGGCCCAGGCTGGGTTTAAGCCATCCGCCTATAATAGGCTTGCATCTGGTAAGCGCAATCACCTGCTGTTTCTCTTCGGTTCTATTGTCACTTCTTATTGGAAGAACCTCATAGAGACATACACAATAGATTCACCATCTTTATTGTTATATGGACAGTATGTTTGGATTCCCAAGACTGTATCAACAATAGACAATATTTACATTTCAGGATCAAATGATTTTATCAACAATTCTTGTATTTAATTAGCGCGGTTTTTCCATATATTGTTTTGTTTTTGGTGTGCTTCACTTATAACCGCAGCTTTTGATATTTGTTTCTAAGCGCAGTTTTTTTTTTGTAATAATCCTTTATTAGCTTTGTTGCCCTTCTTTGTACTCGCTCCATTTCCAGTACATCCTTCCTGAGGACTGGTGCCCAGAACTGGACATAATACTCTAGGTGCGGCTGGACCAGAGTCTTGTAGAGCGGGAGAATTATCGTTTTATCTCTGGAGTTGATCCCCTTTTTAATGCCAATATTCTGTTTGCTTTGTTAGCAGCAGCTTGGCATTGCATGCCATTGCTGAGCCTATCATCTACTAGGACCCCCAGGTCCTTTTCCATCCTAGATTACCCCAGAGGTTCTCCCCCCAGTATATAGATTGTATTCATATTTTTGCCACCCAAATGCATTATTTTACATTTTTCTACATTGAACCTCATTTGCCATGTAGTTGCCCACCCCATTAATTTGTTCAGATCTTTTTGCAAGGTTTCCACATCCTGCGGAGAAGTTATTGCCCTGCTTAGCTTAGTATCGTCCGCAAATACAGAGATTGAACTGTTTATCCCATCCTCCAGGTCGTTTATGAACAAATTAAAAAGGATTGGTCCCAGCACAGAACCCTGGGGGACCCCACTACCCACCCCTGACTATTCCGAGTACTCCCCATTTATGCCAACCGTTTGGTAACAACAAGTAATATCGCCTCCCTTTTACCTGGATAACGACCACTGCGCCTAGGGTTGCAAAGTGAAATCTATTCTATAGCTGCCACTTTAAAGATGCAAATACTGTAAATAGAGTCTTTTTCTAAACCAAAAATTAACAAAATAAAATGAGAAAACACACTGGCGCTAAAATATGAAACTATACCTTCTATATAAGAATTCCCTATTTCAGGCAATCTAGTGAAAAAGCAATATATGTATAATATATCCCCCAAGTGACAAGTGATATTATATATATTTAAATATAAAATATATCAAAGAAATGTGTAATCAAAAACAGCAAATAAACAAAAGTCCTTAAATGGTGATTTCTTCTTATAGCTTCCACCACACCCAAGTGTTCGGTGATCCCACTCCCTATAGAATTCCACTCACCGACTTTCAGTGCCCACACTATCGTGTAAAGCTCAAATGCTTTCTGACCGCATCAAAGGGGTCACAATGGCAATCCACAAACCAGATTGATGTGCAAAGATCGTTCCACATGTGAAATAAAAATAATAATACTCCAATAGTGCAATAACGTATAACCAGTTTATTTAAAACACTCCAAATCTTTAGTATTCAACTCACATTTTCCAAATATAAAAATAGCATAGAAACGTTCCCACAGCAAACAGATCTTCACAGCACAGCACAGCACAGCAAACGTATGAATCAGCCACTATATAGTTGTGGTCACGGCAGACCCGAGGTATACAGAAGAGATTTTTGGGCCACACACTTGAGTTCTGTATGACCCATAATTACTTTTGTTACAGTGATCAGTTTCACTCTCAGAAGGTTGGCGTGGCGATGGGGGCGAAATATGCCAATTTATTTATGGCGGAGTGGGAGGACAGGCAGATTTTCAGCAAAAATGTGCCCCAGTTAAAATTCTACCGCAGATTTATAGACGACCTCCTGTTTATTTGGGAGGAGTCAAAGGAATCTGCGGTGGAATTTCTGGCGCATCTTAATAGGAACAATAATAACATCAAATTGGAGTATGAGATGAGCGAGACAACTATCCATTTCCTTGATGTTACGATAGATAAGGAACGGAGTGGTCTGAGAACCAAGGTATACTTTAAGCCTACAGACCGCAATAGTTACCTGTCCATCAGGAGTGGTCACCACCCTGCGTGGATAAGGAATATTCCAAAGGGACAATTTTTGCGAGTCCGACGGAACTGTACAAACATTGAGGATTACCTTTTGCAAGCCAATAGCCTGAAGGACAAATTTGTACAGAAAGGCTATAATGATAGGAACCTGGACGAAATAATCCAGGAGGTGGCGGTGATTCCTAGAGACCAATGTCTCAAGAAGAAAGAACCTCAAGACTCCAATAATGGTCAACATCATTTGAGTTTTATTTCAGGCTTCCATTGCCAATATAGGGAAATTGAGAGGATATACAAAAAAACATTGGCACATTTTGTGCAAGGACAGACATCTGGGTCAAATATTACCACAACAGCCAAAATTCATCTACAGGAGGGCCCCGAGTTTTGGGGACCAGGTAGTTAAAAAGATCTTGGACCCCCCAAAAGCTTTGAAAATAGATTGGAAAGGATTTTATAGCTGTAGAAAATTTATATGCTGTAGGACGGTAAGAACCAGCCATAGAGGAGTGGTGGAGGTTACTAATAGAGATGGAGAAACATTTGAAATAAGGGAATTTAGTACCTGTAATACCTCCCATGTAGTGTACCTGATGTGGTGCCCTTGTGGCCTATTTTATGTGGGTAGAACCAAGAGGCTATTGAAAATCCGTATAGCGGAACATCTGGCTAACATAAATAATGGGTATAAAAATCATTGCGTTTCGCTACATTTTAAAGAAAAACACCAGCAGGATCCGTCGTTGCTACAGTTTTGTGGCATTGACGTGGTACACCCATCCTGGAGAGGGTCTAATAGGGTGAGGGATTTATCCCAAAGGGAAACCAAATGTATGTTTCTTTTTAAATGTTTGACCCCTAGAGGGTTAAACATTGAGCTGGACTTGAATTGCTTCATTAATGATTTTTAAAAAAAAATTTTAAAAAGTTTTAATGTATAGGTTATAAGTTATTTTATTATTACCAGTGTATAATATGTCATTTGCACAGTCATTGGGCACCGACAATAGCACTAGGTGGTTTGATGAAATAGGGGGGAGGGTGGTGCATGGTCACTTTAAATTTTGGGAAATAGGATTATCCTTAGTGGAATTGGTCATAACGAGTGTTAAAACAAAGTGGGATTTTTTGGGGTACTAAGTTCACATTTTTATGTTAATTATCGTCTGTATATTAATATTATAAATTTTGGGTCGCACACAGTGTCATATATGTGTAGATTGTATGTAATATATGTAGGGAAGTAGGTGTAAAGAGGAAGGGAAGTTTGGATCGGGTTGTTGTTAGCACCGACCAGTGGTGACTTTGCAGGTGACAGCGCTGATTCTCAGTTTTAGGATGATATACTCACAGGACCCTGTTTTTCATTTATTGAATTGTGGGGGTCCATGTGGAAGATTACTCAATTTTTAATTTTTAATTTACATGAATGTATCATTAGTTGATAAGAGATTATAATGAGAGAAATGTTAGGAGATCCCAATCATCCATATTTTCATGTACAATAAAAGAAAGTGTTCTTTCTTATAAGTGATAGTGCTCGATTAGATATTTTTATGGGTTGTCTACAAACTGTATGTTCAATATATATTTTTTAATATGTTTTTAATATGTTTTTTAATATTGCTTGAGGCGTTGTAAGCATTTAATGTGAGTAGGATGAATTGCCCATTTTATAATCATAATGATTTGGTTTGGGGTTTTTGTATAGACTGTTTTACATATACTGTTCTATTTACATGTAAAGATGTATAGTGCAGAGCGTTTACAATGTCAGAGTCGTAGCAGCACGGCTAGATTGATAAGCGATGGTAGTAGGTGTATGCATAACACATAGCATCTAGGAAGAATGGAGATTTTGTGACCGCGGAGACACGAGATGTGCGCAGACGCGTTGGCGATTCTCTGATCAGATGACAGGGGGAGGGTATATAAGGAAGTAGTGTCACACCATACGGCCAATTCCATGAATAAGTCGGTGAATGACGAAACATGTCGGGGCGTGGCCGTATGACGTACTCCACCAATGACAAGTGACTCTGTTGTACCGTACTAGGAAGAGGCACATTGATAGAGTGAGCGGCACCGGGGAGTAGGCGAGATTAGTCTAACGCCTGCATACCTCGGGTCTGCCGTGACCACAACTATATAGTGGCTGATTCATACGTTTGCTGTGCTGTGCTGTGAAGATCTGTTTGCTGTGGGAACGTTTCTATGCTATTTTTATATTTGGAAAAGGTGAGTTGAATACTAAAGGTTTGGAGTGTTTCAAATAAACTGGTTATACGTTATTGCACTATTGGAGTATTATTATTTGAGCTTTACACGAGAGTGTGGGCACTTAAAGTCGGTGAGTGGAATTCTATAGGGAGTGGGATCACCGAACACTTGGGTGTGGTGGAAGCTATAAGAAGAAATCACCATTTAAGGACTTTTGTTTATTTGCTGTTTTTGATCACACATTTCTTTGATATATTTTGATATATTTTATATTTGATTATATATAATATCACTTGTCACTTGGGGGATATATTATACATATATTGCTTTTTCACTAGATTGCCTGAAATAGGGAATTCTTATATAGAAGGTATAGTTTTATATTTTAGCGCCACTGTGTACTCCCCATTTATCACCACCCTCTGAACTCCCCCTTGTAGCCAGTTTTCAATCCATGTACTCACCCTATGGTCCATGCCAGCGGACCTTATTTTGTACAGTAAACGTTTATGGGGAACTGTGTCAAATGCTTTTGCAAAATCCAGATACACCACGTCTACAGGCCTTCCTTTATCTAGATGGTAACTCACCTCCTCATAGAAGGTTAGTAGATTAGTTTGGCAAGAACGATTCTTCATGAATCCATGCTGATTACTGCTAATGATACCGTTCTTATTACTAAAATCCTGTATATAGTCCATTATCATCCCCTCCAAGAGTTTACATACTGTTGATGTTAGGCTGACTGGTCTGTAATTTCCAGGGATGTATTTTGGGCCCTTTTTAAATATTGGTGCTACATTGGCTTTTCTCCAATCAGCTGGTACCATTCCAGTCAGTAGACTGTCAGTAAAAATTAGGAACAACGGTCTGGCAATTACTTGACTGAGTTCCCTAAGTACCCTCGGGTGCAAGCCATCTGGTCCCGGTGATTTATTAATGTTAAGTTTCTCAAGTCTAATTTTAATTCTGTCATCTGTTAACCATTGAGGTGCTTCCTGTGTTGTGTCATGAGGATAAACACTGCAGTTTTGGTTACTGAAGCCCCCCGATTCCCTCGTGAAGACTTAGGAGAAGAATAAATTCAATACCTTCGCCATCTCCCCATCCTTTGTAACCAGATGTCCTTCCTCATTCTTTATGGGGCCAATATGGTCTGTCCTCCCTTTTTTACTGTTTATATATTTAAAGAATTTCTTGGGATTTTTTTTGCTCTCCTCCGCTATGTGTCTTTCATTGTCTATCTTAGCCATCCTTATTGCACCCTTACATTTCTTGTTGCATTCTTTATAAAGTCTGAATGCTGATGATGATCCCTCAACCTTGTATTTTTTGAAGGCCTTCTTTGCTTTTATATGCATTTTTTACATTGGAGTTAAGCCACCCAGGACTTTTGTTCGCTCTTTTAAATTTATTACCCAATGGGATGCATTGGCTAATTCCCTTATTTAATATGCTCTTAAAGCAAACCCATCTCTCCTCCATGTTCTTTGTTCCTAATATTTTATCTCAATTTATGCCTTTTAGCAAGTTTTGTAGTTTAGGGAAGTTTGCTCTTTTGAAATTCAGTGTCTTTGTATTCCCCTTATGTTTCCTATTTGTGTTAATTATACTAAAGCCAATAGACCTGTGATCGCTGTTACCTAAATTCTCCCATATTTCCACATCCGTGATCAAGTCTGTATTGTTGGTAATCAGATATACTCCATGACTGATCTTCATCATGTAAGAAACAGTTCATAAAGAGATCAGAGATCACCAAAGATATGGATGAAGTGTTGTACTGTGTTGGCCATTGATAGCCAGAGAAAAATAAAAATCGAGTCATTACCTTTCATTGGCTGAGTACATTTTGTGGTGTATAATTTTACAAACACTTAGAGGTCTAATTTAAAAAAAAAAGTTGAACAGTTATGACCGGCATTCGTCCAGCCATGATGAATATTGGCCATATTTTATTTCATACACTGATTTCCTTGACTCCATCTAATGATCATAATGCAGTATTGCACTAATTGGGGTATTTCATGAAAAATACCCGATTATGGCCACTAGATGGAGATGATGATCATAAGAAATCACTGTGTTAAATCACAGCCAGAAATTGTAACAGCTGGATGAATGATTGTCACATTAGTCTAATACATTTTTTGAAAAATAGACCTCTTAATCTCCTTCATCAGACATGTCTTCATACTAATACCTGAGATCATACTCATACACTTATCAGTACAGTACACACTGAAGGATATAACTTAACCACGTGCCGACCGCCTAACGACGATATACGTCGGCAGAATGGCACGGGCAGGCAAAATCACGTACCTGGTACGTGATTGCCTTCCCGCGGGCGGGGGGTCCGATCGGACCCCCCCCCGGTGCCTGAGGTGGTCGGCTTTGGTCTGGCAGCGATCAGAGATGAGGGGGAGGCCATCCATTTGTGGCCCCCCCTCGCGATCGCTCCCAGCCAATGAGAGTCGTCCCCTGCCTCTGTGTAGTACTCAGAGGCAGGGGATGTGATGTCATCTCTCCTCGGCTCGGCAGTTTCCGTTCCGGCGCCGAGGAGAGAAGACTGAAATGTGAGTTGCACAACACTACACCTCACAGTAGAACATGCCAGGCACACTTTACACCCCAGATCGCCCCCCGATCACTCCCCAATCACCCCTCCCCCCCCCCTGTCACACTGACACCAAGCAGTGTTTTTTTTTTTTTCTGATTACTGCATGGTGTCAGTTTGTGACAGTTAGTGTGTTAGGGCAGTGAGTGTTAGCCCCCTTTAGGTCTAGGATCCCCCCTAATAAAGTTTTAACCCCTTGATCACCAGTGTCACTAAGCGATCATTTTTCTGATCGCTGTATTAGTGTCACTGGTGACGCTAGTTAGGGAGGTAAATATTTAGGTTCGCCGTCAGCGTTTTAGAGCGACAGGGACCCCCATATACTACCTAATTAATTTTTTAACCCCTTGATTGCCCCCTAGTTAAACCTTTCACCACTGATCACCGTATAACCGTTACGGGTGACACTTGTTAGTTCGTTTATATTTTATAGTGTCAGGGCACCCGCCGTTTATTACCGAATAAAGGTTTAGCCCCCTGATCGCCCGGCGGTGATATGCGTCGCCCCAGGCAGCGTCAGATTAACGCCAGTACCGCTAACACCCACGCACGCAGCATACGCCTCCCTTAGTGGTATATTATCTGAACGGATCAATATCTGATCCGATTAGATCTATACTAGCGTCCCCAGCAGTTTAGGGTTCCCAAAAATGCAGTGTTAGCGGGATCAGCCCAGATACCTGCTAGCACCTGCGTTTTGCCCCTCTGCCCAGCCCAGCCCACCCAAGTGCAGTATCGATCGATCACTGTCACTTACAAAACACTAAACGCATAACTGCAGCGTTTGCAGAGTCAGGCCTGATCCCTGCGATTACTAACAGTTTTTTTGGTAGCGTTTTGGTGAACTGGCAAGCACCAGCCCCAGGCAGCGTCAGGTTAGTGCCAGTAGCGCTAACACCCAAGCACGCACCGTACACCTCCCTTAGTGGTATAGTATCTGAACGAATCAATATCTGATCCGATCAGATCTATACTGCATCCCCAGCAGTTTAGGGTTCCCAAAAATGCAGTGTTAGCGGGATCAGCCCAGATACCTGCTAGCACCTGCGTTTTGCCCCTCCGCAGGTGCTAGCAGCCCAGCCCAGCCCACCCAAGGGCAGTATCGATCGATCACTGACACTTACAAAACACTAAACGCATAACTGCAGCGTTAGCAGAGTCAGGCCTGATCCCTGCGATCGCTAACAGTTTTTTTGGTAGCGTTTTGGTGAACTGGCAAGCACCAGCGGCCTAGTACACCCCGGTCATAGTCAAACCAGCACTGCAGTAACACTTGGTGACGTGGCGAGTCCCATAAGTGCAGTTCAAGCTTTTGAGGTGGCAAGCACAAGTAGTGTCCCGCTGCCACCAATAAGACAAACACAGGCCCGTCGTGCCCATAATGCCCTTCCTGCTGCATTCGCCAATCCTAATTGGGAACCCACCACTTCTGCAACACCAGTACTTCCCCCATTCACATCCCCAACCAAATGCAGTCGGCTGCATGAGAGGCATTTTCTTTATGTCCTCTCGAGTACCCCTACCCAACGAACCCCCCCAAAAAAGATGTCGTGTCTGCAGCAAGCGCGGATATAGGCGTGACACCCGCTATTATTGTCCTTCCTGTCCTGACAATCCTGGTCTTTGCATTGGTGAATGTTTTGAACGCTACCATACACTCGTTGAGTATTAGCGTAGGGTACAGCATTGCACAGACTAGGCACACTTTCACAGGGTCTCCCAAGATGCCATCACATTTTGAGAGACCCGAACCTGGAACCGGTTACAGTTATAAAAGTTAGTTACAAAAAAAAGTGTAAAAAAAAAAAAAAACACAAACAAAAATATAAAATAAAAAAAATAGTTGTCGTTTTATTGTTCTCTCTCTCTCTATTCTCTCTCTATTGTTCTGCTCTTTTTTACTGTATTCTATTCTGCAATGTTTTATTGTTATTATGTTTTATCATGTTTGCTTTTCAGGTATGCAATTTTTTTATACTTTACCGTTTACTGTGCTTTATTGTTAACCATTTTTTTGTCTTCAGGTACGCCATTCATGACTTTGAGTGGTTATACCAGAATGATGCCTGCAGGTTTAGGTATCATCTTGGTATCATTCTTTTCAGCCAGCGGTTGGCTTTCATGTAAAAGCAATCCTAGCGGCTAATTAGCCTCTAGACTGTTTTTACAAGCAGCGGGAGGGAATGCCCCCCCCCACCGTCTTCCGTGTTTTTCTCTGGCTCTCCTGTCTCAACAGGGAACCTGAGAATGCAGCCGGTGATTCAGCCAGCTGACAATAGAGCTGATCAGAGACCAGAGTGGCTCCAAACATCTCTATGGCCTAAGAAACCAGAAGCTACGAGCATTTTATGACTTGGATTTCGCCGGATGTAAACAGCGCCATTGGGAAATTGGGGAAGCATTTTATCACACCGATCTTGGTGTGGTCAGATGCTTTGAGGGCAGAGGAGAAATCTAGGGTCTAATAGACCCCAATTTTTTCAAAAAAGAGTACCTGTCACTACCTATTGCTATCATAGGGGATATTTACATTCACTGAGATAACAATAAAAATGATTTTAAAAAAAATGAAAGGAACAGTTTAAAAATAAGATAAAAAAGCAAGCAAAATAATAAAGAAAAAAAAAAAGCACCCCTGTCCCCCCTGCTCTCGCGCTAAGGCGAACGCAAGCATCGGTCTGCCGTCAAATGTAAACAGCAATTGCAAGATGCATGTGAGGTATCACCACGAAGGTCAGATCGAGGGCAGTGATTTTTGCAGTAGACCTCCTCTGTATTTTGAAAATGTATTAATTTTGTTGCCACTGCACGTTTGTGCGCAATTTTAAAGCATGTCAAGTTTGGTATCCATGTACTCGGCCTAAGATCATCTTTTTTATTTCATCAAACATTTGGGCAATATAGTGTGTTTTAGTGCATTAAAATTTTAAAAAGTGTGTTTTTTCCCCAAAAAATGCGTTTGAAAAATCGCTGAGCAAATACCGTGTGAAAAAAAAAGAGACACCCACCATTTTAATCTGTAGGGCATTTGCTTTAAAAAAATATATAATGTTTGGGGGTTCAAAGTAATTTTCTTGCAAAAAAAATAATTTTTTCATGTAATCAAAAAGTGTCAGAAAGGGCTTTGTCTTCAAGTGGTTAGAAGAGTGGGTGATGTGTGACATAAGCTTCTAAATGTTGTGCATAAAATGCCAGGACAGTTCAAAACCCCCCTAAATGACCCCATTTTGGAAAGTAGACACCCCAAGCTATTTGCTGAGAGGCATGTCGAGTCCATGGAATATTTTATATTGTGACACAAGTTGCAGGAAAGAGACAATTTTTTTTTTTTTTTTTGCACAAAGTTGTCACTAAATGATATATTGCTCAAACATGCCATGGGAATATGTGAAATTACACCCCAAAATACATTCTGTTGCTTCTCCTGAGTATGGGGATACCACATGTGTGGGACTTTTTGGGAGCCTAGCCGCGCACGGGACCCTGAAAACCAAGCACCGCCTTAATGCTTTTTTAAGGGCGTAAATTTTTGATTTCACTCTTCACTGCCTATCACAGTTTCGGAGGCCATGGAATGCCCAAGTGGCAAACCCCCCCCCCCAAATGACCCCATTTTGGAAAGTAGACACCCCAAGCTATTTGCTGAGAGGTATAGTGAGTGTTTTGCAGACCTCACTTTTTGTCACAAAGTTTTGAAAATTGAAAAAAAAATATATATATATTTTTTCTTGTCTTTCTTCATTTTCAAAAACAAATGAGAGCTTCAAAATACTCACCATGCCTCTCAGCAAATAGCTTGGGGTGTCTACTTTCCAAAATGGGGTCATTTGGGGGGGTTTGTGCCACCTGGGTATTCCATGGCCTCCGAAACTGTGATAGGCAGTGAAGAGTGAAATCAAAAATTTACACCCTTAGAAATCCTGAAGGCGGTGATTGGTTTTCGGGGCCCCGTACGCGGCTAGGCTCCTAAAAAGTCCCACACATGTGGTATCCCCATACTCAGGAGAAGCAGCTAAATGTATTTTGGGGTGCAATTCCACATATGCCCATGGCATGTTTGAGCAATATATCATTTAGTGACAACTTTGTGCAAAAAAAAAAAATGTGTCATTTTCCCGCAACTTGTGTCAAAATATAAAATATTCCATGGACTCAACATGCCTCAAAGCAAATAGCTTGGGGTGTCTACTTTCCAAAATGGGGTCATTTGTGGGGGGGGGGGGGGTTATGCCATCTGGGCATTTTATGGCCTTCAAAACTGTGATAGGTATTGAGGAGTAAAATCAAAAATTTACGCCCTTAGAAATCCTGAAGGCAGTGATTGGTTTTCGGGGCCCCGTACGCGGCTAGGCTCCCAAAAAGTCCCACACATGTGGTATCCCCATACTCAGGAGAAGCAGCTGAATATATTTTGGGGTGCAATTCCACATATGCCCATAGCCTGTGTGAGCAATATATCATTTAGTGACAACTTTTTGTAATTTTTTTTTTTTTTTGTCATTCAATCACTTGGGACAAAAAAATGAATATTCATTGGGCTCAACATGCCTCTCAGCAATTTCCTTGGGGTGTCTACTTTCCAAAATGGGGTCATTTGTGGGTGTTTTGTACTGCCCTGACATTTTAGCACCTCGAGAAATGACATAGGCAGTCATAAATTAAAGGCTGTGTAAATTCCAAAAAATGTACCCTAGTTTGTAGGCGCTATAACTTTTGCGCAAACCAATAAATATACACTTATTGACATTTTTTTTACCAAAGACATGTGGCCGAATACATTTTGACCTAAATGTATAACTAAAATTGAGTTTATTGGATTTTTTTTATAACAAAAAGTAGAAAATATATTTTTTTTTCAAAATTTTCGTTTTTTTTCCGTGTATAGCGCAAAAAATAAAAACGGCAGAGGTGATCAAATACCATCAAAAGAAAGCTCTATTTGTGAGGAGAAAAGGACGCAAATTTCGTTTGGGTACAGCATTGCATGATCGCGCAATTAGCAGTTAAAGCGACGCAGTGCCAAATTGTAAAAAGTGCTCTGGTCAGGAAGGGGGTAAATCCTTCCGGGGCTGAAGGGGTTAAATAAGCAAACACTATTAGACTAACCATTGCATTAAAATGAGAAATACTATGTTTGGACTTTAGATGGCGCTAAGTATAATAGCAATTATCTCCAGCTAGTGGAAAATGTAGTATTTTCTATTTTAAATCAATGGAAATTATTCGACCAGCAAATAACCAATTAAACTCCATTTTCCCCTCATTTACACAGAAGGAATGTACATGTATTTTCATTGGGTGAATTATTATATAAATTATTCATGAATAGACCCCCAAATTTCAGGAGACGTTTATATAATGATGGGAAGTAGGGAGCAGATAAATGAATAGACCTCCTATCAATGTTATTACCAGGCTGCAGCTAGGGGGAGCTCTAATGTTTAGAGTGTGACCACAGCAGAGTGATCTCATCTAGCTCACATTAACTCTTTCACTGCCAGAGCTGGTTTTCCATTATTTTTGCACACATGGTAATATGGAGATTTTGGGCCTGCAGATTAGATAAAACCCCCAAACATATATTTTCTGAAAGCAGAGGCCCTGGAGAATAAAATGGTGGTAATTGTTAAGGTGTTTCTCATACACAAATATCACCTTCATATCCGGGTTTATTTTCTACTTTCCCCCATTTTCTATGTTGTGATCTTTTCTACAATACTTTGTTATAATAATGTAACGCGTTGTGTATTGTATTGTACACAAATGAATAATGACTCCGCCTCCACATTCCAGACAAGTCTAAGAAATTTGGAAAGGAGGAAAAAATCAGGAGCACCTCGTCCCAGACAATAAGTTTAGAGAAAATAGGGACTTTGAGGCCATAGAATGGCCCCAGGGACTTTTAAGTTGGTGCTAGGGTCAATGAGGTAGAGAATATAAGATAAAACAAATCTTTTATTTAACAATGTTTAAAAAACAGACATTGACCTAAGACAACATTTAGAAATAGATTTACAGAGTAAATACAAAAATTTCATGGATACAGAGATTAATACCACTCTCTCAACATGTTTCGCTTTCCTAAGCTTCTTCAGGATATATATTGTGGTATTATGATCAGCTATAAAGGTAGAAAAGATATATAAAGATAAGAATTACATGTCTGCTAATAAATTTCGAATCATGAATTATATTGGTTTAATCATAACGGGAAAAAAATGAAAAAATATATACAGGTAAAAGCCAGTAAATTAGAATATTTTGAAAAACTTGATTTATTTTAGTAATTGCATTCAAAAGGTGTAACTTGTACATTATATTTATTCATTGCACACAGACTGATGCATTCAAATGTTTATTTCATTTAATTTTGATGATTTGAAGTGGCAACAAATGAAAATCCAAAATTCCGTGTGTCACAAAATTAGAATATTACTTAAGGCTAATACAAAAAAGGGATTTTTTAGAAATGTTGGCCAACTGAAAAGTATGAAAATGAAAAATATGAGCATGTACAATACTCAATACTTGGTTGGAGCTCCTTTTGCCTCAATTACTGCATTAATGCGGCGTGGCATGGAGTCGATGAGTTTCTGGCACTGCTCAGGTGTTATGAGAGCCCAGGTTGCTCTGATAGTGGCCTTCAACTCTTCTGCGTTGTTGGGTCTGGCATTCTGCATCTTCCTTTTCACAATACCCCACAGATTTTCTATGGGGCTAAGGTCAGGGGAGTTGGCTGGCCAATTTAGAACAGAAATACCATGGTCCGTAAACCAGGCATGGGTAGATTTTGCGCTGTGTGCAGGCGCCAAGTCCTGTTGGAACCTGAAATCTCCATCTCCATAGAGCAGGTCAGCAGCAGGAAGCATGAAGTGCTCTAAAACTTGCTGGTAGACGGCTGCGTTGACCCTGGATCTCAGGAAACAGAGTGGACCAACACCAGCAGATGACATGGCACCCCAAACCATCACTGATGGTGGAAACTTTACACTAGACTTCAGGCAACGTGGATCCTGTGCCTCTCCTGTCTTCCTCCAGACTCTGGGACCTCGATTTCCAAAGAAAATGCAAAATTTGCTTTCGTCAGAAAACATGACTTTGGACCACTCAGCAGCAGTCCAGCTCTTTTTTTCCTTAGCCCAGGTGAGACGCTTTTCGCGCTGTTTCTTGGTCAACAGTGGCTTGACACGAGGTATGCGGCAGTTGAAACCCATGTCTTTCAAGCGTCTCTTGGTGGTGGATCTTGAAGCACTGACTCCAGCAGCTGTCCACTCCTTGTGAATCTCCCCCACATTTTTGAAGGGGTTTTTTTTCACAATCTTGACTAGGGCGCGGTGATCCCTATCGCTTGTACACTTTTTCTGACCACAGTTTTTCCTTCCCTTTGCCTCTCTATTAATGTGTTTGGACACAGAGCTCTGAGAACAGCCAGCCTCTTCAGCAATAACCTTTTGTGTCTTTCCCTCCTTGTGCAATGTGTCGATGGTCGCCTTTTGGACAGCTGTCAAATCTGAAGTCTTCCCCATGTTTGTGTAGGCTTCAGAACTGGACTGAGAGACCATTTAAAGCCCTTTGCAGGTGTTTTGAGTTAATCAGCTGATTAGTTTGTGGCACCAGGTGTCTTCAAAATTTAACCCTTACACAATATTCTAATTTTGTGACACACGGAATTTTGGATTTTCATTTGTTGCCACTTCAAATCATCAAAATTAAATGAAATAAACATTTGAATGCATCAGTCTGTGTGCAATGAATAAATATAATGTACAAGTTACACCTTTTTAATGCAATTACTGAAATAAATCAAGTTTTTCAAAATATTCTAATTTACTGGCTTTCACCTGTATATACAGATAAATCAGAAAAAATGTAAAACAATTTAATATATATATACATATATATAGCAATCAATAATGAAAAAAAATATATATATATTATTACAAACACCACGTAATACATCTCATCACAAATTTCTTTTAGATCTTACCCGCAAAGAGAAAAATATAGTGAAAAGTAGATTTGTGCTTGACTGATGTTTTGCTCTTCAGTCTGAGCCTCATTGAAAAGGCATGCAGAGAGGAATAAAAAGAGTTTTTCTAAAAATGGATGAAATTCTCTAAAAGAGAGAAGAGTTGAATACAAGGATATTAACATAAAAAAACTTCTATATATATATATAAGGTTGACTAGCAACAACGCTATGCTTGGGGGTGAAAAAATCATCCAGGGTGGAGGTATAATTATGTACCTTTGAATAGAATCAATTCACAAATAATCCAAAAATTACATCCGAGGGATGGTGAGAAGCCAGGTTGCTGTGTATATAAACAAGTGGTTCTTGTAATGCAGCAGGACGGCAGTAAAGAGTGGGCAGCATACAGGACCAGAGTACCCACAGATAGTTAGTGTGCAACTGAACCTGGAAGAAAGGCTGCAGCCTGCCACAAAAGAGCCTGGAGGTATAAATAAAAGAGAGATTGGCTAAGTTTAAATCCCTAAATTTGATTCACATAAAAGGAATGATGAGTTTTTACTAAGGAATAGGGGAATGACCCAAGAGACTTACTATTAGTGGTTAGAACCGTTCTTGACAGCACTCAGATAGGTAACGTCCATCTGCCCAGCATATCATCCAGAGGAGTGACAGAGACTGGCGGGGGAATCCCCGCTTTTAAACCTCTCCAGCGTGACGGTGTCTGACTCGCTGTCACGCTGCGGACCGAAAAAAGCAACTGCGCATGCGCACGCATCCCTGCTTCTGTATGGGAGAAGACCTCAGGCGCAACAAGCACACCTGACTAACCCGCGGCCATTTTGGAAGATCCTGTGCCATGAGCAGTGCATTACGGAAGCCCTGTGATTCAATACTGCTCGTAAGGAGGGGGACGTTGGCAGCATCAGGGATGAATGACCGATCATCGGCCATCTTTGAAAGTCCTATGCCCTAAGTGTAACACCACGGGATCCATGGGGCTAAAGGCATTTGCGGAAAAAGACCGGGAGGGAAGAACAGCAGCACTAGTTGTTAATTAAAGGGCAACACAGCATAACAGACATTGATTACGACATGGGATGCTGAGTGCCCCGGGTGTCCGTGCAGGCCAAAAAAGTAGAGGAAGACAGACTAAAGAGCAACTGAAACAACAAAATCACATCGCACAGAAAAATTGAATTTGAGGGGAATGGCAGTAAAAATAAATGTTGAAAATATGATAAGGAAAAATAATTGGTAAAAATAACATCCAAAATGCTGAATATAATTTCAAAATTATTATTAAATCAGTCATATATAGCAAATCAAATATATATAAGGGAAGTAGTAGGTGGTGATGTAAAAAAAAACAAAAAAATCACTTATTTAAAGAAAGGGTTTGTAACTCAAAACATCGTTCAGGCCAGGATGTTTCAAAGCATTTAGAGTAAAGATCCACTTAGTCTCGCGTTGTAATAAGATCTTATCATAATCACCACCTCTTTCATTAGGGGGGACATGCTCCAGGGCAAAAAAGTGCATTTTACTGTCATCAAATTGGTGACATAGACCCATGTGTCGGCTTATGGGGGTTTCCATCTTTTTCTTATTTACTAAGGAGACATGGTCTCTAATCCGATGGAAGAAGGGGCGTTTGGTTTTCCCTACGTAAAATGCATTGCATTCGCATATCATTATATAAACCACCCCAATGGATTGACATGTGGCTATAAAATTAGGGTTGTAGAGCTGTCCGTTTGGAAGGATGATATTGCGAGATGCATAAATATACCTGCAAAAGTCACATTTGTGGCAGGGTTTAGTACCCTTATTTTTGATACTTGTTGCAGGCAATAGGGCATGGTGACTGTGGACAATGTAGTCCCTGATTGACCGGGATCATCGGTAAGTGATCTCCGGATAATTTTTTAGATGTTTGGACACCTTCGGATCCCCCATCAGCAAATACCAGTGCTTTTGTAGCAAATCACGCATTTGCTGATGTTGTCCAGAGAAGGTAGTAATTACTCTCAGGCCTGGGTCTGGTTTTGGTTTAGAATACTCATGGATTAGTTGGCTACGATTACTTTTTTTGGCCCTAAGGTAGGCTCGTTTTAGACATTTGTTGCTGTAGCCCCGTGCTTTGAGACGTTCTCTCAGTGCCCTGGCCTCGGATTCAAAATGGACATTATCACTGCAGTTTCTCCTCAGTCTTAAATACTGTCCGTAAGGAACATTATTAATGAGTGGCTGGGGATGTGAACTAGTGGCGTGCAGGAGTGAATTTCCAGCTGATGTTTTACGAAAAAGGGTTGTTCCGATGGTTCTGTCGGGGTTGATAAACAAAGTGATGTCTAAGAAAGTTAAGATGGACTGATTCGCTTCCATAGTGAAGGTAAGATTATATGGGTTGGTTTTCAATCCCTCAAAGAAATGGGAGAGATCCTCTCTACTGCCCGTCCAAATGAAGAACACATCATCAATATACCGTTTCCAAATCGGTATATTTTCCACTAGGGCTTGCATGTCCTCCCTGAAAAAAAGTTTTTGCTCCCACTCCCCCAGGTACAGGTTCGCATAGGAGGGGGCACACCTGGTCCCCATAGCGACCCCCTGCACCTGGAGGTAGTGGGAGCGTGAAAATAAAAAGATATTGTTGGTAAGAATAAACCTCAGAAGGTCCAAAATGAACCCCCTGTAGGTCTGAGGGACATCGCCATCGTGGCAAAGAAAGCCCTCTACAACTGCCACCCCCAATTCATGGGGGATGGAGTTGTAGAGGGCCTCCACGTCCAGAGCCACGAGCCATGCCTCCTCTGGAATGGCCATACCGTCCAGAATACGAAGAAGTTCACTGGTGTCTTGCAAGTATGATGTCAGGCTTTCCACATGGGGCCTGAGGAATTCATCTATAAGTTGACTGGCATTTTCAGTAAGAGATCCATTTCCGGACACTATCGGTCGGCCAGGGGGATTTGATATGTCCTTGTGTACTTTGGGGAGGGCGTACAGTGTGGGAATCCGAGGACAGGGCACATTGAGAAACTCCCACGTTGGCTTGGTAATCAAACCTTGATGGTAGGCAGTTCCAATAAGTTTTCTTTGGCGTATGGTCATATTGGTAACATGCGTCTCAGATACTTTCTTATACCAGTCTCGATTTTGTAAAAGGCGTAAGACCATAGATTCGTATTGTTCCGTGGTCATCACTACCAAGTTGCCTCCCTTGTCTGAGGGCTTCACCACCAGACGAGGATCCGATTGTAATGATTTTAGAGCCATTTTCTGTTGGTTTGTGAGATTTGATTGTGTTAGGCCCTTCCATTTGGTCTTACAGATGTCTTCTGTGACCTGGTGGATAAACGCCCAGACATTGGGGTTACCTTGTGATGTGGGAAAAATTTTTGATTTGGGTTTATATTCCCTGGGAATAAAGGGCACTATTGGGTGGGGAGCACATGACCCCTGACCGGGAGAGCCATCCCGATCAAGGGCATGAGCTTCCAGGAGATCTGTTTCATCTATGTGTCCCTCATCCTCATTATTTATTTTTTTTTTTTTTTACATCACCACCTACTACTTCCCTTATATATATTTGATTTGCTATATATGACTGATTTAATAATAATTTTGAAATTATATTCAGCATTTTGGATGTTATTTTTACCAATTATTTTTCCTTATCAAATTTTCAACATTTATTTTTACTGCCATTCCCCTCAAATTCAAGCTTTCTGTGCAATGTGATTTTGTTGTTTCAGTTGCTCTTTAGTCTGTCTTCCTCTACTTTTTTGGCCTGCACGGACACCCAGGGCACTCAGCATCCCATGTCGTAATCAATGTCTGTTATGCTGTGTTGCCCTTTAATTAACAACTAGTGCTGCTGTTCTTCCCTCCCGGTCTTTTTCCGCAAATGCCTTTAGCCCCATGGATCCCGTGGTGTTACACTTAGGGCATAGGACTTTCAAAGATGGCCGATGATCGGTCATTCATCCCTGACGCCGCCAACGTCCCCCTCCTTACGAGCAGTATTGAATCACAGGGCTTCTGTAATGCACTGCTCATGGCACAGGATCTTCTAAAATGGCCGCGGGTTAGTCAGGTGTGCTTGTTGCGCCTGACGTCTTCTCCCATACAGAAGCCGGGATGCATGCGCAGTTGCTTTTTTCGGTCCGCAGCGTGACAGCGAGTCAGACGCCGTCACGCTGGAGAGGTTTAAAAGCGGGGATTCCCCCGCCAGTCTCTGTCACTCCTCTGGATGATATGCTGGGCAGATGGACGTTACCTATCTGAGTGCTGTCAAGAACGGTTCTAACCACTAATAGTAAGTCTCTTGGGTCATTCCCCTATTCCTTAGTAAAAACTCATCATTCCTTTTATGTGAATCAAATTTAGGGATTTAAACTTAGCCAATCTCTCTTTTATTTATACCTCCAGGCTCTTTTGTGGCAGGCTGCAGCCTTTCTTCCAGGTTCAGTTGTACACTAACTATCTGTGGGTACTCTGGTCCTGTATGCTGCCCACTCTTTACTGCCGTCCTGCTGCATTACAAGAACCACTTGTTTATATACACAGCAACCTGGCTTCTCACCATCCCTCGGATGTAATTTTTGGATTACTTGTGAATTGATTCTATTCAAAGGTACATAATTATACCTCCACCCTGGATGATTTTTTCACCCCCAAGCATAGCGTTGTTGCTAGTCAACCTTATATATATATATATATAAGTTTTTTTATGTTAATATCCTTGTATTCAACTCTTCTCTCTTTTAGAGAATTTCATCCATTTTTAGAAAAACTCTTTTTATTCCTCTCTGCATGCCTTTTCAATGAGGCTCAGACTGAAGAGCAAAACATCAGTCAAGCACAAATCTACTTTTCACTATATTTTTCTCTTTGCGGGTAAGATCTAAAATAAATTTGTGATGAGATGTGTTACGTGGTGTTTGTAATAATAATTTTTTTTTTTTTTTTCATTATTGATTGCTATATATGTGTGTATATATATATATTAAATTTTTTTACATTTTTTCTGATTTATCTGTATATATATATTTTTTCATTTTTTTCCCGTTATGATTAAACCAATATAATTCATGATTCAAAATTTATTAGCAGACATGTAATTCTTATCTTTATATATCTTTTCTACCTTTATAGCTGATCATAATACCACAATATATCTCCTGAAGAAGCTTAGGAAAGCGAAACATGTTGAGAGAGTGGTATTAATCTCTGTATCCATGAAATTTTTGTATTTACTCTGTAAATCTATTTCTAAATGTTGTCTTAGGTCAATGTCTGTTTTTTAAACATTGTTAAATAAAAGATTTGTTTTATCTTATATTCTCTACCTCATTGACCCTAGCACCAACTTAAAAGTCCCTGGGGCCATTCTATGGCCTCAAAGTCCCTATTTTCTCTATTCCAGACAAGTCATTTTCCTGACCAATTGGATTTCTTCCTTTACTATTTTTAATTTTTTTATTGCTATCTTGTTCAAGGTAAAATTATAACAAAAATATGTATTAAATGAAAAAAATATTCTATGTGTCGGTGCAATGAGGAAAATCTTTGGTACCCAAAATTGCTCATAGATGACGCTTTAAATCCTTTACAGGTCATCAGTTTAGAGATAACCAGAAATAATGGCCCAGAGTGCAGTGGTCAGGAACATGTCATATACAGCCCTGTGTATAGAGTGCAGTGGTCAGGAACATGTCATATACTGTCCTGTGTATAGAGTGCAGTGGTCAGGAACATGTCATATACAGTCCTGTGTATAGAGTGCGGTGGTCAGGAACATGTCATATACAGTCCTGTGTATAGAGTGCAGTGATCAGGAACATGTCATATACAGTCCTGTGTATAGAGTGCGGTGGTCAGGAACATGTCATATACAGCCCTGTGTATAGAGTGCAGTGGTCAGGAACATGTCATATACAGTCCTGTGTATAGAGTGCAGTGGTCAGGAACATGTCATATACAGTCCTGTGTATAGAGTGCAGTGATCAGGAACATGTCATATACAGCCCTGTGTATAGAGTGCATTGGTCAGGAACATGTCATATACAGTCCTGTGTATAGAGTGCGGTGGTCTGGAACATGTCATATACAGCCCTGTGTATAGAGTGCGGTGGTCTGGAACATGTCATACAGCCCTGTGTATAGAGTGTAGTGGTCAGGAACATGTCATATACAGTCCTGTGTATAGAGTGCGGTGGTCAGGAACATGCCATATACAGTCCTGTGTATAGATACACAAGGACGTATATATGGGGGGGTTTGGGGGTTGAAACCCCCCCCAGAGCGTCAGTGTAGATTGAAGATGAAGTAGAAGTTATGTGTGCTGCTTTGCCTTTAACTAGTGGCGCCGGCAGCGCCTCACTCGGCAGTGCCTTACACACGCTGTTGTGTGTTGCCTGAGCCTGGTCTGCTGTTACACCTCCCGAGCACCGGGGCTCAGCTTTGGGAGGGAGGCTCTGTCAGCAGGGAGGGGCAGGGCCTGGGAGCTCCACTGACTCTTTGACCCTACCCTGCCTTGCCCCATGCAGCCTGTATGTGCTTAGAGGCTCGGAGCAGCAGAGAAACCCAGCGGGAGCACTGAGCACACCTCCCCCAGACCTATGAGAGCCCCGCCCCCGGACCCATAAGAACCCCACCCCTGAGCCAATAAGAGAGCCCCCTAACTGGAGATAGCCCCACCCCCAGACTGTCGAGAGCCCCGCCCCTGGACCGGTGATAGCCCTGCCCCCACACTGGTGAGAGCCCCGCCTCCAAACCGGCGAGAGCCCCGAACGGTCAGACCTCTGAGAGTGGGAGGTGAGCCCGGCTGGTCAGGTAGGTTTTTCTGCCCACAGGAACTTGCAGTGAATTACTAGTATGTACAGCTGACATTGTAAATGCTAATATGTTTGAATGTAGCAGAGGCTGCAGGATATTATCTAGTGTTTATGTTGTAAAATCATCCTATGCTATGCTATACCTCTGCTGTCATTCTCTCACTAACATAATGACTTAGCACTGTCCAAATGTTACATGCAATAATCCTTTATGAGCTGATGATTGGGAATGGTTGAAAATACCTGACTATTGACCTCTTTAACTTACATGTGAACATAACCGTTAGACCCCTTTCATACTGGTGCGGGGGCAGCGTCGGCGGTAAAGCGCTGCTATTCTTAGCGGTGTGTAAGCGGGTGTCGGGTGTAGCGTCTTCACCGAGGGATTCACACGTACTGACTTTATAAACCAGACAACGTTTATTACCGGAGAGACGGTAGTAGGAAGAGTATTTCCAGCAGTAAGGCACGTAGATTCACTCCAAGCATGGAGGCACAGATACACAGAACTGTCACTTCTGATGTAAGCGGTAGTTGTATTTGTCAGCACTATAGGCACTTTCCACTGACTGACAGTATAAACCCGAGCACACAATGGGGCTGGTTTACTGATCATACCTTAATTGTTGCGCCGGATAAATCATTGATTGGGTGTGTGAACCGGCGCGCGCAGACACACAACACGATAATAAATATGTAAACAGCAACTGTTGCCAGGGTAACGGCTGTTTTCTCATTGATAATAGCGCACGCCCATCTCATTGGATGTGTCTTGTTAGGTAATTAGTAGTTGTTCTCACTTAATTACCCCTTTTGATGCTAATCTCATTCCTATTACTTTTAATATATCGTTGAAATGTTTTATTTTTTTATTTTTACACAAATATTTCAATACATTACAAAGAACAGAAAAGTGTTTCTAAACCCAAGAAATTAATATTTACAGATCTTGATCTTTAAAGGTGACCATACACTGCAAATCTTAAAAAAACTGGGGAAAAAAATATAAAAATTAGATTAGGCAAGAGCCTGTTTGATTTCCAAAAATTGGAATTAATTGTTCAAGTGCGTATTGCTATTACCTATTTTTCCGAAATATCGAGTTGTACAGAGATTGGCCAATCAGATTGCATAGTGCATGACCATCTTAAGTGCCAAATTTGGAATGTAGATGTGCCATGACCCCCTTGTATTTTCACAAGTGGACACAAGAACCTACATCTATAGATACATATTTCTGCAGCACAGTGGTGTAGTGGTTAGCACTTTCACCTAGCAGCAAAAAGGGTCGCTGGTTTGAATCCCGCCTGTGACACCATCTGCCTGGAGTTTGCATGTTCTCCCTGTGCCTGCGTGGGTTTCCTCCAGGTACTCCAGTTTCCGCCCATACTCTAAAAACATGCTGTAAACCGGAACCTGTCTAAATTGGCCCTCATATGTATGAATGTGTGTTAGGCACCCACACAAACACCGCTCCATGTTAAAAAAATAAAAAATTTTTCTTAATGTGCAAATAAGGATCATCTCTTCCGCAGAGAACTTAGCAGCAGTACAAGTCACTTCCTGTAGGGGGCATGATGTCATTCTGGCCACCGCTTTCCGAGAACCACATATGCGCTTACCTCCGCGCACACAGCACTCGCGCATCTCATATACACGGCGGTCGCACATCTAGATGCATTTGGCTGATCTAGCTGCAGAAACCCAATTTTTAAGGAAATTAATAGTAAAGCAGATGCAGATTTCCAGGACTGGACTAACAAATGTTTCTAGTGAAAGGCAACTGGTGCATTCTATTAAACAAGGTCTAAATGGGCCATGGACATGCATCACAGTTATACTTAGGAATGTGTCTTTGCAAAGTTAAACTAAATGAAATCCTTTCTTATTTTAGCTTGGGGAATAGAGTGCAGAGGGATTAGAAGTCTGGTCAGTTTTTGGGGATGTCTGCACCCCTAATAGGGTGAAGACACCTCCCAAATGTTGCCACTTTCTCCTTCAAATTTATTCACTTCCTGTCACATAGCCAAACAGGAAGTGAGGGTAAAACCCTACCAATGTCTTTCCTTGGGGACACACAGGTCAATCTAAATAGTTTCCCCATTAGGTAAATTGCACTCTAGCATTTTGCTGTGTACACCCCAAATTATTAGGTATCTTGGACTTTGGGGTTTATTTACTAAAGGCAAAGCTACTTTTCACTACAAGTGCACTTGGAAGTTCAGTTGCTGGAGATCTGAGGGGGACATGCAAGGAAGATAAAAACACACCATCTTTGCTTCTACATGATTGGATGATAAAATCACCAGTGCGTCCCCTCAGATTTACAGCGACTACACTTGTATTGCAAAGTGGATTTGCCTTTACTAAACCCTAAAACTACCTAATAATTTGGGGTGTACACAACAAAGTGCTAGAGTGCAATTTTCTTAATGGGGACACTAGTTAGATTGTGTGTCTCCAAGAAAAGACATTGGTAGGGTTTTGCCCTCACTTCCTGTTTGGCTATGTGACAGGAAGTGAAGACAATTTTAAGAAAAGGGACACAAAGCCCAACCTAAAAAAGACAAGCAAGGGTTCTAACACTCACTTGGTTTCCCTCAAATGCTCACAATTAGAATAGGATTGTCTTGAGCTCGATTTTAGATCAGTGGTTCTTGACCCTGTCCTCAAGTACCCCCAACAGGCCATGTTTGCAGGTTTTCCTTCATCTTGCACAGGTGCTTTAAATCACAGTCAATGGCTTGGTATCTTGGACAGCTATTTTAGATGAGATAAATTCACAAAACATGTCCTGTCAGGGGGGGGGGGGGGGGGGTACTTGAGGACTGAGGCTGAGAACCACTGTGCTAAAAAGAAATACTTACCGCTCTGTAATTTTTCCTTTCTTGGTGACTATCCATGGCAGCATACACACAATCCATGCATATGCTACCATGAAGGCACCAGGAAAGTAACTGACAAATCACATCTGTTTTGTCTTCCAATGCCAATCAGCCTAGTTAAGCTGCAGCTGGGAAATCTGTTGCACGAACAGTAACAAAAAACACAAACATCCAAATTTGCAAGAAATTTTATTGGTCACCAAAACAGGACTTGGAAAAGAGCAATGAAAGCAAAAAACACATGTAGGTGAAATTTGGGACACTAACAGAATATGTTATTTTAGGTCTGACCATTTTGCCATGTTAAATTAACAGGAGATAAAAGAACTGCACCCACAAATGGATATCTATTAAGGATTTAAAAATTTTCACAACATCTTGAGAAAGATTTTGAAAAATAATGCAGCACAGACAATTAAATCAAAGTGAACAACCTACAAACGACACACATTGACAACATCAAAATAATTTCAGGGGAAAATATCCCCCACCCAAAAAATACAATAAACCAAAGTAAAAAAAAATCTGTTTTGCAAAGACATAACAAATAAAATACAAAGCGAAAATACATGTGTTACAAACATTTGGGTCTGTTAAGGCTTAAAATGAGAACCCTCACATGAAAAAACCCACCCCAAACTAAAAAAAGATTGTGCCCCTCCCACACACTAACAAACTCTAGCCAAACACAGCAAGCCAGCCCATGAAAGGGGGTGTACTCTTGGGGGCAAGAGGGGCTCAGGCACCCCAAAAGTCAACCACCTTGTTACCATATTCAGGGGGACAAGGGCCTCTTCCACACAACCCTAGGCCGGGGTTGTGGGGGCCTGCAGACAGGGAGGCTTTACAGAATGTGGAAAGCCCCTTTAAACTAGAGGGTACAAAGTGCTTTGTGGTTGGTATTGGGCTGAGCCCAACATGCCCCAAAGGCACCCACCTATGTTGAGTGCATGTGGCCTTGTATGGTTCAGGAGGGGGTTGGGTGATCATTCTTCTCGCCCCTTTCCTAGCTGGCCCTGTTGTTTTCTCTGAAAAAGGATGTGGTTTGGATTGGTGAAGGCAGCTCACAGCCTTTTGAGAATGGAGTGGAGTGTGGAGTTCCCCTTTAAAAGCAAAAAAGTTAGCCCTAGGAAATCATGTGCCTTAGCGGGGGAAAGGTAAATGCTCTTTTAGGAGGAGCTAGAGGAGCAAGAGTGTTTTTACATAATTTTACCAAGGTACATGTCACATGTTGGCAACGTAACTTGCTAACATGACCTGTGTGCAAATATCCTTAATAAAATACATAAGGGTGAACCAGCGTAAACAAAAAATTGTCAAGATTAGAGTTGTGCCCGTTCAACCCACACAATTGCATTTACGTTGCTTGACTTTTACTAAGATTTTGGCTGCACAGTGAACAAACGTATTTGAATGAGCGCAAGAGACGCTTGCGCATGCGCAGTGCTTACATTGATCTTCCGCAGTTCTAAACGTACTTGCAGGCACAGCAGGCTTGTTCAGAAAAAGTTACTTTCTCAAACATAAACGTTTTGTAAATCAGCCCCAATGTCTGTTCACTGTTATTTGAAACCTAGAAGTCCCTTATCCATGGCCGCCATCAGGGGGGTACAGCCGTCACAACTGTAAGGGGCCCCAGAAGAAGGCAGGACGGGTGGAGGGGAGCCATGTTGTGCATTACAGAAACGTTTTCACAGCTTCTGCTCTTCTTCTCGTCTCATTGAGATTAGACATCAAGCTCTTTACTGCCACCTCTGGCTACTATGTGATCTGCACAATGCTTCTCAGCATCATGTCAGCTTTGTGAAAACAGGCTGGGACCAGGTAGGAAGATCTTCTTTACAAGTAGGGGCTGTGAGGGAAAGTGGGGGGGGGCTGTTTGTGTACAGGGAGGGGCCAGAGCCTTGTGTGTTAATAGATTTGTGTATGTGACGGGCTGGCATATATACAGGGTTGTGTGGGGGGCTGGCATACATACAGGTGGGGGTGACATATATACAGGTGTGTGTGTAGGGGCGCTGACATCTATACAAGCATGTGGAGGGGGGCGCTGACATATATACAGGTGTGGGGGGGCTAACATATATACAGGTGTGGGGGGCTGGCATATATACAGGGTTGTGTGGGGGGGGGGGGCTGGAATATATACAAGGTTGTGGGGGGGCTGGCATATATACAGGTGGGGGTGACATATATATAGGTGTGTTGGGGCGCTGACATATATACAAGTGTGAGGGGGGCTGACATAAACAGGTATGTGGGGGCTGACATAAAAACAAGTGTGTGTGGGGGCGCTGACATATATACAGGTGTGGGGGGGCTGACATATATACAGGATTGAGGGGGGTTGACATATATACAGGTGTGTGGGGGGGCTGACATATATACAGGTGTGTGGGGGGATGACATATATACAGGATTGAGGGGGGCTGACATATATACAGGTGTGTGGGGGGATGACATATATACAGGATTGAGGGGGGCTGACATATATACAGGTGTGTGAGGGGGCTGACATATATACAGGATTGAGGGGGGCTGACATATAAACAGGTGTGTGGGAGGCTGACATATATACAGGTGTGTGGGGGGCTGACATATATACAGGTGTGTGGGGAGGCTGACATATATACAGGATTGAGGGGGGCTGACATATATACAGGTGTGTGAGGGAGCTGACATATATACAGGATTAAGGGGGGCTGACATATATACAGGTGTGTGGGGGGGCTGACATATATACAGGTGTGTGGGGAGGCTGACCTATATTCAGGATTGAGGGGTGCTGAGTGCGTACAGGTGAGGTGGCCGGTGTTTGGATTCAGTGGGATGGCCCGTGGGCAAGCCTTGGGTAATGTTGGTGGTCAGGCTGGGGGGGGGGGGGGGGGGGGCAGGCCTAAAGCTGTGTAAGGGGCCCAAAAATTTCTGATTTCTTAACATAACATTGGGCCTCCTTGGCTAATGCCTTAACTGATTAACTAACAAGAATTCATAATTTACAACTTAGTAGAATATATGGTGAGGCCTTAAAACCTTCCTATGAAAATCTCTTCTCTAAGGACGGTGAACTTAGTTTAATCTCTTAAAAAAATTTTTGAACAAGATGGCTACTACTCATGTCCAGAGAATCACATTTAAAAATAATATATTTAGACCATTACAAATTCATTTATTTTAAACTCAATAGGTCTGACAATATAGACACTTGTATACAGACACATATATATATATATATATATATATATATATATATATATATATATATATATATATATATATATATATATATATATGTACCAGCATCTGGCTTACGGGAAAATAAGTAGAGCTTCATTATCTGGTCATTGAAGTCCACCCCTCCCATATAAAGATTATATTCCTGGACACAACTACATCAGATACCGTGCAAATTTGAACCATCGTTTCTGCATTAATGGAATTAACCACTAGCCGCCCGCCCCCCTGTCAAATGACGACGGGGCGGCTCTCGTTCTGGGTGGACATCATATGATGGCGCCCAGAACGGCCGCTCTCGTGCGCCCACGGGGCGATCGCAGCTGCGCCATGTTGCTTTTTTTTTTTAGGAAAAGATAAAAAATCCAGAAGTGATTAAATACCACCAAAATAAAGCTCTATTTGTGTGAAGAAAATGATAAAAAAAAATCCACATGGTTACAGTGTAGCATGACCGCGCAATTGTCATTCAAAGTGTGACAGCAATGAAAGCTGAGAAATGGCCTGGGCAGGACGTGGGTGAAAGTGCCCGGTATTGAGGTGGTTAATTGTCCTTCCACTTCACTGCGAACAATTCATTAGTTCTCAAGCAGGCTTTCTCCTCCTTTCTAAGTTGGATGTTTTACAAGCCGTTGGGGGGAAGCCCCGGCATTTAGGTCACACGGTGCCACGAGCCAATTCCAAGATTGTGTCTAAAAAGTGGCATGTGGGCTGCACAGACTCCCTAGACCCGGAAGTCCAGGGAAGGTTTCCCAGAGATTGTGGTTAATTTACTAATGTAAAGCGGTGTTTGTGTTGGATTTTATATATTATATAAAAAAAAAAATGACATGTATAGCCTGTGGCCCTATCACAGAGCTTCTACATTTGGACCCAGATCTGGCACGCTTGCTGGGGAGATGCTGTTTGATTGGAAGGTGGCCAGTGAAATGTATGATGGCCTCATCTAGTTAGATGGTTTGTTGGGGCGTATACACATCTGAAAATTTCTGGGAGAGGTAGTTTATGAGGGGCGGAATTTTGTAAAGCTGATCATATTCAGGGTCACCCCGAGGATGACAAAGTGTGTGATCACTAAAATACATAAAATGCATTATCATCTCATATCTATGCCTGGCCATTGCAGCAGAGAACACGGGCATATGATGAATCGGGTCTCTGGTCCAATATGATCGCAGCTCATTCTTTTTAGTAACGCCCATGTTGGGTTTTAGGCCCAAAAAAGTTTTTCCATTTATAAACCTTGATAGGTCTCCAATGTGAACTGTCTGTACTGTTGTGTGTAAAAAATTCCTTCAGCTCACAATCGATCGATACAGATCTTCCGTAAAAAACACCAAAAAAAAAAATCTAGGGGAGTTGTTAAATTTGCGGTTTCCACCTGAACTCCAGGTTGGGCAGTGAATGGGGGAAGTACGAGCGCTGCACAATCTGTGGGCTGATAATCAGGACTTGCACAAGCACATCTGGAAGAACACTATGGGCTCTATGGGTCTGTGGTTGAATTCTTGGTGTCTGCAGGATAATACTAGTGCTAGCCACCTCACCAGCTTGGACTCTATTTGTGGGACCCGACAAGGTCAACACGAAATACTTCTGTCCTGGTATATAAAAGACTTGGATGTACTAGGCCGCTGGTGCCTGCCAGTTCACCAAAAGGAAGTGGGGCACTAGTACTGGCATCCTGCTACATATAAGACAAATCAAGTGTTCCTAGCACTTCATCTACTCAGGGTCTAGTATGCCTGACCTTAGCAGGGACCTCTCCTCCATCCTCTGAGCTCCCTGTCGGGGTGCCGCTGCTCTCTACAGGAACGTATTCAGAGCCTGTCAGTGAGGACTCCTCCTTCGCTCTCAGCTGTCATACTCAGAATCCTGTAGGCCTCTTCACTAGAGTACATTTGTTGGGAAATTTTGGCCACTAAATTCAAAGGTACCTAGTGTGACTCACGGGAAAAAGAGCTTCTGGCTGTCAACGACTGCTTGAACAACTACAAATGTAGCAAGGTCTCCGGCCTCCTTCAGTCTAATGAGAACCTCCAGGGCCAGAGATAGCTGACATCCTTCGGTATATGGTTGGTTATGAAGCATAATGGGTGCAAGGTGGAAGTTATTGGGCGCCAGACACTTCTTGAATGCAAAAGAGATGTTTATTTCTCTTACAAACTTTTTGGGGGAAAGAGGGTTAGGGCCAGGACACACTAATGTAGTTGCAAGTTCAATTAGCAGACTCTGAGACTTCATTACTTACTTACATTACTTCATTACTAGGACAGCCGTGCAGGGAAAGGCATCCAGAAAGACGCCACATCTGCACGTGCAGGAATGCTGTCTCCTATGGCAACAGTCTTTAACAGTTCCTAACACAAAGCATAACAGTTCTTTCACCTTCACTATAACTTCTCCTTGTAGTTCTTCAGCCCACTGAGCTCCTGGTCTCTCACTAGACCCTCTGATTCACTGACTCTGAATCCCTTGAGCTTCTCCAATCTTCATGGTGGTATCTTCCTCAAGCGTTACCCCCGCCTCTTTGCTGGGTCCCTAGCTTGGCACTCCAGATACTTCTCAAGCTTCACTTCACTGGCCTGCTCAGTCCCTGGCTTGACACACAAGGCTGCTCTACAAGTGTCACCTCCGCTGGTTAGGTCCCTGGCTTGATCACCGCCTGAAGTTTCCAGATTCTCCACCATGCCCGTTCGGTGAGAATACTGCTCTGGTACTTGCTTTCGTTACTCACTGAGGTCCCTGGTAATAAGGTGGTTGGTCCCTTAGTGGTGACAGCTTCCCCTCTACCTCTGACCATGACAGGTTCTCTGGCTGGCAGAACCGTCACTTTTGGTTGGACTGCAAGCCACAGTGCCAACCCTGCGCTGCTCACTTACTTTCTGGATAGGACCTCAGACAGCCTAGCAGTCAGAAGTGCCGGGGATAGGCCCAATCTCCGGTCTAGCAGCATGGGGCATACGACACACATCCACCTAGACAGCCGTCCAGGTGGCACCGAACATCGATCACCTGACTCCACCTCAATATATAGGTTCTCCCAGCAGGCCAAGAGATTCAAGAAAACTCCTGCCCATTGGCTGAGATACCCCATATACCCATAACCTGAGCTTGGGTTGTCCTTCTCATATCTAGTACCACCAAGTGCCCGGCCACCTAGTGGTAGAAAAGTGCAACAAGGCCAAACTTAGGGAGAAATCAATAGATCTCTAACAATCAACCAGGATAACTACTCCTGGCAAGTAAATTTGTGAGGATCTCCCTGAATAAACTCCAGGGTGCTACACAAATAAAAAACTTACCTGCTAGTGCTAGAGGAGATCAGGCCTGATTCTGCTAACACTGCAGCTATGTGTGCAATGTATCAGAGGTGCCGGTGATCTACTGACACTGCACTTGTTGGGGGGCAGAAGGTCTGATCCTGCTAATGCTGCGTTATTAGGGACACTATACTAAGGGGGACACTAATATAGTTCTGTTCATGGTCAGGATATTGATCCATACAGACACTATACTAAGGGGGGACACTAATATAGTTCTCTTCATGATCAGGATATTGAGCCATACAGACACTATACTAGTAATGGTGGTGATCAGGATATTGATCCATACAGACACTATACTAGCAATGGTGGTGATCAGGATCCTATAGTGTGAGTGCGATAGTGTGTGGACAATCTAATGCTAGCTGACAATGGTGCTATGTGACGTAACAAGTGACACTAATACAGCGATTGGTGAAAAATACTGTACACTGATGCTGTACTAATGGCACTGGTTGGGTGACAGGGGTGATCAAAGGGTGAATGAGGGCAATCAATGGGGTTAAATGTGCCAATCTAAGGTGTGTGGGTGTAAAGTGTGGTGATTATACTCACAGTGTGGTGTTCTCTTTTCTTCCTGAACCGAAAATGACTCGGAAGAGAAGAAATCACAAGATAGCTCCCCGTGTTTATAAAATAAAACACAGGAGTGATTTGTCATTGGCTGCAGGTGATCAGCAGGGTACAGGGCAAAATCATTGGCTGGGACCTGCTGACAAACTTGTCCTGCAGCCAATGACAGTGGAGGTTTCTGGGTGTGCGCATGCATGGGTGCGGACCTGGAAGAAAGCCATGACATAAAAGTACATTACCAGACCTGTATGAGCCGCCCATCCATTGTATTTTTACAACACTTCATCCATGTCTTTGGTGATCTCTGATCTCCTTATGAACTGTTTCTTACATGATGAAGATCAGCCATGGAGTATATCTGAGGTGTATATCAGGGTGTGCTTCTTCCCCACATAAGAGCTGTGATGTCCAGCAACATTCATATAGAAGACATTTCCCGCACTCAAGGCACTAATACACCTCAAGGGTTGTGTGGGATCTCTGATGTACAGGAAGACAGGACTTCAGTAAGGAACAATTCCCTCACTCAGGACAGGAATACGGCTTCTCCCCCGTGTGAGATCTCTGATGTTGGTAAAGATTGGACTTATCTGAAAAACATTTCCCGCACTCAGGACAGGAATACGGCTTCTCTCCCGTGTGAGATCTCTGATGTGTGTAAAGATTGCTCTTCTGTGAAAAACATTTCCCACACTCAGGACAGGAATACGGCTTCTCCCCCGTGTGAGATCTCTGATGGGTGGAAAGATGGGAATTCTGTGAAAAACATTTCCCACACTCAGGACAGGAAAACGGCTTCTCCCCCATGTGAGATCTCTGATGTGTGGAAAGATGGGGCTTCTGTGTAAAACATTTCCCACACTCAGGACAGGAAAATGGCTTCTCTCCCGTGTGAGATCTCTGGTGTTTGTAAAGATCGGACATCACTGAAAAACATTTCCCACACTCAGGACAGGAAAACGGCTTCTCCCCTGTGTGAGATCTCTGATGTGTGTAAAGACCGGAGTTGTCTGCAAAACATTTCCCACACTCAGGACAGGAATACGGCTTCTCCCCCGTGTGAGATCTCTGATGTGTGTCAAGACTGGACTTCACTGAAAAACATTTCCCACACTCAGGACAGGAATACGGCTTCTTCCCTGTGTGAGATCTCTGATGTCTGTTAAAACTGGAGTTGTCTGCAAAACATTTCCCGCACTCAGGACAGGAATACGGCTTCTCCCCCGTGTGAGATCTCTGATGTATGTCAAGACTGGACTTCATTGAAAAACATTTCCCGCACTCAGGACAGGAATGCAGTTTCTCCCCCGTGTGAGATCTCTGATGTGTGTCAAGACTGGACTTCTGTGAAAAACATTTCCCGCACTCAGGACAGGAATACGGCTTTTCCCCTGTGTGAGATCTCTGATGTGTGTAAAGATGGGACTTCTTTAAAAAACATTTCCCGCAGTCAGGACAGGAATACGGCTTCTCTCCTGTGTGAGATCTCTGATGTGAGTAAAGATTGGACTTCTGTGAAAAACATTTCCCGCACTCAGGACAGGAACACGGCTTCTGCCCCTTGTGAGATCTCTGATGTGTGTCAAGACTGGTCTTCTTTGAAAAACATTTCCCGCACTCAGGACAGGAATGCGGCTTCTCTCCTGTGTGAGATCTCTGATGTCTGTATAGATGAGACTTCACTGAAAAACATTTCCCGCACTCAGGACAGGAATACGGCTTCTCACCTGTATGAGATCTTATATGCACAATAAGATGGTATTTAGAACGGAAACACTTCCCGCACTCAGTACAGGAAAAGCTCTTCTCTGTTGGAAGGACGGCACCGTCCCTCACAGTCTGAGGTTCCTCAGGATAAGAGGAATACGATGGTCCATCTACACTGTGTGGTGCCGGATGGACATTTGAGGTAGTCGGGTTTTCTCCTGGACTATACTGTGTGATGTCCTCATCTTCTACTTTACAGTCTGGAGACAAAGTGAGACAATCCTCTGAGGTTTTCCTCATCTCCCGTCCATCTACTAAAATAGAGATAAAAAGATTATTACTAGACATGAGCAGAATGGTTCCTGCTGTGCTCCAATCAAATCATCAGATATAAAATGTCCAGCTGGTAGGAAATGGGTGTAACAAAAGAGAATACGTATTATGTGTATATATAGCAGTGGGTAGAGGGGAGAGAGCAGAAGTCAGGACTATGTAATGTACAACATATTGTATAAGATACAACAGATAGGACTATATAGTATCAGAATGATGTAATGTACAACATAGAGTATATAGTGAAGGGGTCAGGAGTATGTATTGTAAAACATAGAGTATATAGTGCAGGGGTCAGGAGTATGTATTGTACAACATAGAGTATATAGTGCAGGGGTCAGGAGTATGTAATGTACAACATAGATTATATAGTGCAGGGTTCAGGAGTATGTAATGTACCACATAGAGAAGGGGTGCCCAACCTCTTGAGGAGCGAGGGCCACTTTAGCGACTTGGTAACAGGTCGCGGGCCACGATAAGTGTAGCGGGCAGATGGCAGGTCTGTGTCCACTCTGCATATGTAGAACAGACACAGATGCAGCCCGCTCTACCCTAAGGGCCCTCCAATCCTCCCAGACAGAAGGGGACAGATCCTGTTCTGTTTTTTTATGCAGATCGGATTGCAGTTAGGTGGGTGTAAGCAGACACTAGTCTGTTTACATCTGCCGCTCTATAGAGGTGAATGGAGGGTCCGATTGGGTCCACCTGAAAAACAGGCAGGCAGACCCAATCGGACTGATCATGTGAAAGGGGCCTAAGGCTGCTTTCACACTGATGCACAGCGGTTTACCTGCATCTCAACTGACCTCAATCTTCACTTCTTCCTCAGGATTCCTGCAGCTGGTTGCTGCTGTCCACCAGGTGGTTATAAGTGGTGGCTGCTGCTGGCTGTCCTCCAGGGCTGGTAATGCTGGCTGGTACTGCTGGCGGGTACTGCTGGCGGGTACTGGTACTGCTGGCTGGTACTGCTGGTGGGTACTGGTACTGCTGGCTGGTACTGCTGGCGGGTACTGCTGGTGGGTAGTGGTGGCAGATACTGGCACTGCTGGCTGCTGTCTAAGATTGCAGGTTCCCGTGCATTAGAGTGACAGAATCATGCGGCTGCAGTAGAGAGCAGAGCCGATGCTTCCTATCACAGGCGGAGAACATTTGGTATCACTCCGCCTGTGAAGGAGCCGGCACTATACAGGAAGCATCGGCTCTGCTTCCTCTAGCAGCGGCTTCGATGCTCCTGATGCTCGGAGATGGAGGGTCTGGAACCTGCGATCTAGGCTTGCCAACCCACCATCTCAGAGCAAGACGTGTCGGGCCACATCAGAGGACGCCGCGGGCCACATGGGCACCCCTGACATAGAGTATATAGTGCAGGGTCAGGAGTATGTAATGTACAACATAGAGTATATAGTGCAGGGTCAGGAGTATGTAATGTACAACATAGAGTATATAGTGCAGGGTCAGGAGTATGTAATGTACAACATAGAGTATATAGTGCAGGGATCATGAGTATGTAATGTACAATATAAATTATATAGTGTAAGGGTCAGGACTCATAATATTGGTGCTGCGATCTCCGTGAGTCAGGTCGCGGGTCCCGCGGACTTGATCGCAGCAGGCATACCCGCGATCGCCTCACGGAGAGGACGAATGGGGAGATGCCATTGTAAACAGCATCTCCCTGTTCTGCCTAGTAACAAGTGTCACTGATCACAGCTCCCTGTCATCGGAGCAGAGATCAGTGACGTCACACACCAGCCCATCCCCCTGACAGTTAGTAATCACTCCCCTAGGACACACTTAACCCCTCCCCGCCCCCTAGTGGTTAACCCCTTCACTGCCAGTGTCATTTATACAGGAATCAATGCATTTTTATAGCACTGATTGCTGTATAAATGACAATGGTCCCAAAAATGTGTCAAAAATGTCCGACATGTCCGCTATAACGTCGCAGTCACAATAAAAATCGCTGATCGCCGCCATTACTAGTAAAAAAATTATTAATAAAAATGCCATAAAACTATCCCCTATTTTGTAAACGCTATAACTTTTGCGCAAACAAATCAATAAACACTTATTGCGATTTTTTTTTTTTTTACCAAAAATATGTAGAAGAATACATATCGGCCTAAACTGAGGAAAAAAAAATGTTTTTTTATATATATGTTTTGGGGATAATTATTATAGCAAAATGTGAAAAAAATGCGTTTTTTTCAAAATTGTCGCTCTTATTTTGTTTATAGCGCAAAAAATAAAAATCGCAGAGGTGATCAAATACCACCAACAGAAAGCTCTGTTTGTGGGGAAAAAAGGACGTCAATTTTGTTTCGGAGCCACGTCGCACGACCGCGCAATTGTCAGGTAATGCGAAGCAAGGCCGAATCGCAAAAAGTGCTCTGGTCAGGAAGGGGGTAAAATCTTGCGGGGCTGAAGTGGGTATATAGTGCAGGGGTCAGGAGTATGTAATGTACAATATAAATTATACAGTATAAGGGTCAGGACTCATAATATTGGTATTCAGTAATCAGTGGAAGATTAAATGTTTACATGAGACAAGTTGCAGAGATCCCACACCGCTGCCTCCCATCTCCTGAGACTGCACTCAGTGACTTGGGTCTGAGACTATACAGACATATCCCTCCACCCGGCACAGCCAGCAAATAACAGAGCAAGTAATCCTGGGAGAATTGTTCTGTCAGACATCTTACTAGACCAGGGCATGGGGCAGAAGACCCAAAGCACATGTCCAAGGTGCCTAGGTAGAGCAACATTTATGGTGAAAATCAACATTTTGCTGCCAGCTGCACCCCAGAATTTCCATAAATCCAGTCTAGATCCATAAATTGTGTCTGCAGCAAAGAGAAGGAAGATTATCACCCAGTCCCCGCCCCACTCTGGACCAATCAGTGAGCAGTATGGGTGGAGGAATGTATTTAGTGTTAATGACCCACCTGTGCTGATCTCTGTAGGAGTGTCCTCCTCTATAAATGTCCCCGTTATTCCATCCTCCTCCATAGACTGCTGATCATCCCTCACATAACTCTCTTCTTCTTCTGATTTAACCTCAACTTCTATATCATTTGGATCTCCACTCTAAATCAAGAAAATGAAAGTGAATATCATCCGTAAACAATAGGATTTATTATTGTGATATCACATAAAAAATCCACACATTGTCTCCATGAGTCTATGTTTTATTAGCTCCATCCCACCAACCTTGTAACAGTGAGGGATGGTGTGATCTTCCTGTGTGGAATCCCGGGAATACAGAGGACGGGGACATCTCTCTGGTGGGTTCCTGGTATTAGGTGGCTCCATCATATCCTTGTGTCCTTCTGAAAACTCCTCCATCACTCCATACTCCTCATCCTCCTCTTTATACTCTTCTTTAACATCAATATTATCATCCCCGAAGTTTCCACTCTGAAAGATATAATAAAACATTCATTGTAACAAACATGCTGTGTATAAATCAGATCTACCAATAATTGTCAATCATCTACCTGATGATGGTGAGGGATGGTGTGACCTTCCTGTGTGGAATCCCGGGAATACAGAGGACGGGGACATCTCTCTGGTGGGTTTCTGTAGCTGGATGTCTCCACCATGGTGTCCTGGTACAGATCTTTGTGTTCTTTTAGAGACTCTGACTCCTCCATCACCCCATCCTTATCATCCTCCTCTTTTATCTCTTCTTTTACTTCAATTTTAGAATCTCTCAGGTTTCCACTCTGAATATATAATAAAAATTACATCAATTGTAACAATATAAACAACAAATAAACAACAAAAATTCTGCGCAGATAAAATTAAATGAAACAAAATAACACTCAATCAAGGAATGCTAGCTGACACTCAAGGGTAACTAAAAACGCCTCAATCAAACAGTAAATAAAATATAGTGCAGCGCAATCATATTAAACAGTCCATAAAATCATCTGCTTGATGAAATCCAGTCTTGTAAGTGAAAGAAGCCCCCTTAAGTGCAATCTTGGACACAAACAGTAAAGAGGTGATTTCAGCCCATCCACTACAGATAGTGCAGCCTCTCACCTCATAGACTCGACCTGTAAAGGTCACACAGCATTTGACCCACACCTGGGGTACCGATCGTAAGTGATCCAGCCGATGCTCACAGTGCACATATGGACAAGAAAAAATGGGACAATCTAGTGCGGGTGATGCCAGATGTAGCTCCTCCCCCTGCACGCATTACGGCCTATGGGCGTTACTTCTTCAGCGTGGTCAGAGACACGTCGGCAGCCCGCTGCTATTTATATTGCCATGGAGACCTAACAAACCAATAGACTCACACACACAGCGACGCAGCTGCAATGTAAAAACACGCCAGTTTACTAGCATGAAAGGACCCCACGCTGAAGAAGTCCCGCCCATAGGATGCAACGCGTATGGGGGTGAAGAGCTACGTCTGGCGTCACCCACGGCCATCTTTCTGGTTGGAAACCAGATGATATACATGCCTGTTTGCTAGCACTCGGCCGGAGTGCTGTGTTTGTGAGCAATTTTGCTTCTTTTTACCACTATTCAAATAAATATCTATACGGAGAGCACTAGATTGTCCCATTTTTTTCTTGTCCATATGTGCACTGTGAGCATCGGCTGGATCACTTACGATCGGTACCCCAGGTGTGGATGAAATGCTGTGTGACCTTTACAGGTCGAGTCCATGAGGTGAGAGGCTGCACTATCTGTAGTGGATGGGCTGAAATCACCTCTTTACTGTTTGTGTCCAAGATTGCACTTTAGGAGGCTTCTTTCACTTACAAGACTGGATTTCATCAAGCAGATGATTTTATGGACTGTTTAATATGATTGCGCTGCACTATATTTTATCAATTGTAACAATGCAGATAATGTACAGATCCTAATGATACTATCAGTGATTGTTCCTCATCTACCTGATGATGGTGGGGGATGGTGTGACCTTCCTGTGTGGAATCCCGGGAATACAGAGGACGGGGACATCTCTCTGGTGGGTTCCCATTACTGGATCCATCTGTAGGAAACACACACACTGACTGAATACATTGTTTCTATGTGTTTATTAGATGATGGGGGATCTAGGTGGATCCTCCGTACTGCTCTCTCCTTTACAATAAAGTCTCCTTTTACCCGGTGAAGTGAGGGGCGGCTGATTGTCCATCATGACGTCCTTGTAGAGATCCTTGTGTCCTTCTAAATACTCCCACTCCTCCATGGAGAAATAGACAGTGACATCCTGACACCTTATAGGAACCTGACACACACAATGATACAGTCACCATCCAGACACATCCCTTGTCTGTTACTGGATAATGTCCCAGAATTCCCAGAATCCTCCTCACCTCTCCTGTCAGCAGCTCCATCATCTTCTTGGTGACTTCTAGAATCTTCTGTATGTTGTGTCTCTCAGGTTTTAGGGAGTCACATGGAGGCACTGTGATGGTCATATGATCACCAGACTTCACAAGAGGAAATCTCTGTATTGAGGAACCAATAGGAATATCATGTTAGAATCCCAGAATCCTCCTCACCTCTCCGGTCAGGTCTGTGTTTTATTAATAGAGATAAGAGTGATGTCATGTGACCTCCCAGAATCCTCCTCACCTCTCCGGTCTGGTCTGTGTTTTATTAATAGAGATAAGAGTGATGTCATGTGACCTCCCAGAATCCTCCTCACCTCTCCGGTCAGGTCTGTGTTTTATTAATAGAGGTAAGAGTGATGTCATGTGATCTCCCAGAATCCTCCTCACCTCTCCGGTCAGCAGGTAGATGATCTCCAGGGTAAGGTTTAGTATCTTCTCAGTCATGTGACTCCGGTCCTCCTCCATCCTCATTGGTGCCGTCATTTGATCTATACAGGTCTCCTTGTAGACGGATAACTTTGGGAAATGAAAGTAAGAATGATTTGGATGGTGTTGGTCACACAATAATAGGATGTGGATGTGAGGGGGGTAATAGGAGGGTTTCTATACGTATAAGAACTACTCCCCCCCATGGGAACAGACTTACTTTGGACTGTTTGCCAGATCAGATATTCCCCTTTCTCTGTTGGGTTTGTTTGATTTCTGAACTGGATTTGATTGGTTTTAGATCTGCAGACAAGGAATGATAAATACGATCCTTCCTTTGACTTGTTTGCTCTGAGGCAGTGCTGTGAGGACAATGTCGGGTCATCATGATGTCCAGGAAGGGGAACTTGCTGACTTTTGGTCGGAGTTGTCGGCTAATCAGGATAATTGGCAGAACTCCGGCTGCAAGGCTCCAATCTCCGGCAGCCTGCTGACTGATCGGAGTGATGTCACTGTCACTCTCTGCAGTAAGAGAAGGGATCGGATTGGATAGCAGGAGGATGATGCTGGTGGAGTACAGAACTGTGGGGGAGGAGTCTGTTCTGTACTCTCCAATAACAACCCATCTGCCATCTATTCTGATTATGAAGATTATAACATGTAAGTGTACTATTTGTTTTTATGGAATAAATGACTTCATCATTCTAATGAGGATCTCGCGCTGTCATTTCTTTGTTGTTTAATCTCCTTGGATCTTCCCGGATCTTTATCTGACAAGCTGCAGGACCCTTGTATGTTGGAATGAACATTTGTCCTCATCATGCTGTTACCATAGACTGCTGTCTGTTGGGCTGGACCTTGTAGTGCACATTACTGGTGTGTGATTTTTATTTCAGTGCTGGTAGGAGGACAGCAGGGGGGAGGGGTTTGTTCTCTTGGTCTATTTTGTATCCTGTAACATATTTCTAGAACGGTGAAATGGTGAGGTGAAGGCTTCCTTCACTTGCTGGCAGAAGGTCTTTAAAAGAGAAGTATGATTTTTTTTCTTTCAGATTCATACTTACCTAGGTGGATGCAACATCGGTCCCCCGGCACCTCTTCACTGAGAACTGATCGATCTAACATCTGCGATGGCTCGGTTCTCACAGCTCTGCCCCCCGCACTCACTGGAGATGTGGAGGGGCGGGGAGCGCCCGTCTCAGTCTCTCAGTGGCTCGCTGAGAGGCTGAGATGGCCATCAGTCCAGGGACCCGGAAGATCCAGACTTCATTGTGGTGATGATGCAGTGCCTGGACTGATTCCAGTGATGTCCCCAGAGAGAGGACTTCATCCCGCTCTCTGCTGAAAACAGGTCACAAGAGTGCAAAACGAATTGTACTCCTGTAACCCATAGGAGAAGCCCAGCCAAGCGATCTCAAGCTGGACTTCTCCTTTAAGGAGGTGAGAAAAGTATGTGCAGGTGGGGCGAGAGGACCATCAGAGACCAACAGCCTGTGTAGTGTAATAATTGTCCTTTGTAGGCCATGTATGGTCAGGATGGTCATTGTCTTGTCTATTTATTGTCAGTGATGTTTGTTTAGAGGAACATATTACTAGAATTTATCTCCAAAATGAAGAGAATATTCCGGCCCCATAAGTGGGGAAATGTTCTGCCCCTGAAGGGGTTAATCTAGGTTTCCACACTATATATGTGTGTATCATCATCTGCTGGAGATAAAAGACATCACAGTGACTATGGAGGAAGAGGACGGACATGATGGGGGGTTACTGGGTGTAAATAGAAAATAAGATCTTATTACCTCCTCTACTGCCACTTCCAGCAACGTCTCCTCTCTACTTCCTCCCAACTCACCTCTCACCCGGAACTTCCTGTCTGTACCTGACATCACTTCCTGTCTGTACCTGACATCACTTCCTGTCTGTATTTCATAGAGACCTCCTGTCTGGGTATTATTATTATTATTATAATACGAGATTTATATAGCGCCAACAGTTTACGCAGCGCTTTACAATGTATAAGGGGGACAACACAATTACAGTACAGTTCAATACAAAAGGTACAGGAGGGCCCTGCTCGTAGAGCTTACATTCTAAAGAGAGGGGGTGGTGGTACAAAAGGTAATAGCTGCAAAGAATGATTTGATGAGGGTGGCTCAGGGACAGTTAGGTGGGTGTGGGATAGGCTTCCCTGAATAAATGAGTTTTCAGGGATCTCCTAAAGGTGGACAGGGTAGGGGCTGATCGGACATACTGGGGCAGGGAATTCCAGAGGATGGGAGAGGCTCTGGAGAAGTCCTGAAGGTAGAAGTAAGATCACCATCTTGTGGAGTTCAGAGGAACTGCAGCCCCAAGAAACGTCTCATAATAACCATTCCTGTATAACAGGGCTAAGTTAAAAACATAACTCCCGAAATTGAACTTTTTGGTGAAGAAAGTGCAAAAATATATCAAAAAGCATAAAAATATATATATCAGTCAATGAATATGTTAAACATAAACTGCAAGGATGTAATATTTACATAGGAATGGTGGTGGAGATCTCTCCAAGTAAGAACACTTCCTCGTATATGCTTATATAAATAAAATAATTAATGTGAAAAAAGCTGTAAAACCATAAAAAATATATAGACTGAGTCATCCACTTCAGCCATAAAGGCATTGTGATTCAAAATCTTCCAGATCACATAGAAGGAGGACTCATCGACATACGTCCCAACTTTTTGAGATGGGAATGAGGGACACCTAGTAGCAAAAATATGTAGGCACCAGACACACCCCCTGCCACGCCCCCTTAACCAGTTGCCGACCACCTAACGCAGATATACTGCGGCAGAATGGCACGGGCAGGCAAAATCACGTACCTGGTACTTGATTGCTTGCTGCGGGCGGGGGGTCCGATCGGACTGGGAGTGTTCAGAGATGAGGGGGAGGCCATCCATTCGTGGCCCCCCCCCCCCCTCGCGATCACTCCCAGCCAATGAGAATCTTCCCCTGCCTCTGTATAGTACACAGAGGCAGAGGAAATTATGTCATCTCTCCTTGGCTCGGTATTTTCCATTCCGGCGCCGAGGAGAGAAGACTTCAATGTGAGTGCACAAACACTACACACACAGTAGAACATGCCAGGCATACATTACACCCCCCTTTACCCCCCGATCTGATTTCAATTTACAAATACTGTACTGGTGACCCCACAATAGGGATAAAACTTTTTTGCAGAAGAGAGTTTAATAAGACTCGTGGCCACACATTACAATTAGAAGAAAAGAGGTTTAACCTTAAACTACGTAGAGGGTTCTTTACTGTAAGAGCGGCAAGGATGTGGAATTCCCTTCCACATGCGGTGGTCTCAGCGGGGAGAATTGATAGCTTCAAGAAACTATTAGATAATCACCTGAATGACCGCAACATACAGGGATATACAATGTAATACTGACATATAATCACTCACATAGGTTGGACTTGATGGACTTGTGTCTTTTTTCAACCTCACCTACTACAGTATGTAACTATGTAACTTGGTGACGTGGCGAGTCCCATAAGTGCAGTTCAAGCTGGTGAGGTGGCAAGCACAAGTAGTGTCCCGCTGCCACCAAGAAGAAGACAAACAGGCCCGTCGTGCCCATAGTACCCTTCCTGCTGCATTCGCCAATCCTAATTGGGAACCCACCACTTCTGCAGCGCCCGTACTTCCCCCATTCACATCCCCAACCAAATGCAGTTGGCTGCATGAGAGGCATTTTTATGTCCTCCCGAGTACCCCTACCCAGCGAACCCCCAAAAAAGATGTTGTGTCTGCAGCAAGCGCGGATATAGGTGTGACACCCGCTATTATTGTCCCTCCTGTCCTGACAATCCTGGTCTTTGCATTGGTGAATGTTTTGAACGCTACCATTCACTAGTTGAGTATTAGCGTAGGGTACAGCATTCCACAGACTAGGCACACTTTCACAGGGTCTCCCAAGATGCCATCGCATTTTGAGAGACCCGAACCTGGAACCGGTTACAGTTATAAAAGTTACAAAAAAAAGTGTAAAAAAAAAATATATATATATATAAAATAAAAAAACAAAAATAGTTGTCGTTTTATTGTTCTCTCTCGCTCTATTCTCTCTCTATTGTTCTGCTCTTTTTTACTGTATTCTATTCTGCAATGTTTTATTGTTATGTTTTATTTCAGGTATGCAATTTTTTATACTTTACAATTTACTGTGTTTTATTGTTAACCATTTTTTTGTTTTCAGGTACGCCATTCACGACTTTGAGTGGTTATACCAGAATGATACCTGGAGGTTTAGGCTCCATTCACACTAGCGCGTTTTTTGATGCATTTTGCATTTTGCAGAAATGCACGGGAATTTTTTAACATGGGTTCCTATGGAACATGTTCACATCAATGCCTTTTTGTTTCTCTGCATTTTTGGAAAGGGTCAGGGACTTTTTTTCATGCAAGATGCAGCGTTTTGCATGTAATAGAATTCAATGGACAAGCATCAAAAACGCAAGTGCACCGTTTTTGCAGCGTTTTTGATGCGTTTTTGGTGCGTTTTTGCCGGGTTTTTTTTTTTATTATTTTTTTATTTTTTTTTAATTTTTTTTTTAAGACTGTAAAAAAAAACTGTAAAAGAAAAAATAAAAAAAAACGCAAATCGCGGCAAAATCGCAGCAAAAACGCTGCTCAAAAACGTGGCAAGCATGAAAAAAAAACCTCCAAAAACGCTCAAAAGCAACATGCATAGGTGTGAATCGAGCCTTAGGTATCATATTGGTATCATTCTTTTCAGCCAGTGGTCGGCTTTCATGTAAAAGCAATCCTAGCGGCTAATTAGCCTCTAGACTGCTTTTACAAGCAGTGGGAGGGAATGTCCCCCCCCTCCCACCGTTTTCCATGTTTTTCTCTGGCTCTCCTGTCCTAACAGGGAACCTGAGAATGCAGCCGGTGATTCGGCCAGCTGACCATAGAGCTGATCAGAGACCAGAGTGGCTCCAATCATCTCTATGGCCTAAGAAACTGGAAGCTACGAGCATTTCATGACTTAGATTTCGCCGGATGTAAACAGCGCCATTGGGAAATTGGGAAAGCATTTTATCACACCGATCTTGGTGTGGTCAGATGCTTTGAGAGCACAGGAGACATCTAGGGCCTAATAGACCCCATTTTTTTAAAAAAAAGAGTACCTGTCACTACCTATTGCTATCATAGGGAATATTTACATTCCCTGGCATAACAATAAAAATGATTTTAAAAAAATGAAAGGAACAGTTTAAAAATAAGATAAAAAAGCAAAAAAAAAATAAAGAAAAAAAAAAAGCACCCCTGTGCCCCCTGCTCTCGTGCAAAAGCGAGCGCAAGCGTTGGTCTGGCGTCAAATGTAAACAGCAATTGCACCATGCATGTGAGATGTCACCGCGAACGTCAGATCGAGGGCAGTAATTTTAGCAGTAGACCTCCTCTGTAAATCTAAAGTGGTAACCTGTAAAGGCTTTTAAAGGCTTTTGAAAATGTATGCAGTTTGTCGCCACTGCACGTTTGTGCGCAATTTTAAAGCATGTCATGTTTGGTATCCATGTACTCGGCCTAAGATCATCTTTTTTATTTCATCAAACATTTGGGCAATATAGTGTGTTTTAGTGCATTAAAATTTAAAAAAGTGTGTTTTTTTCCCCAAAAAATGCGTTTGAAAAATCGCTGCGCAAATACTGTGTGAAAAAAAAATGAAACACCCACCATTTTATTTTGTAGGGCCTTTGCTTTAAAAAAATATATAATGTTTGGGGGTTCAAAGTAATTTTTTTGCAAAAAAAAATATTTTTTCATGTAAACAAATAGTGTCAGAAAGGGCTTTGTCTTCAAGTGGTTAGAAGAGTGGGTGATGTCTGACATAAGCTTCTAAATGTTGTGCATAAAATGCCAGGACAGTTCAAACCTCCCCAAATGACCCCATTTTGGAAAGTAGACACCCCAAGCTATTTGCTGAGAGGTATAGTGAGTATTTTGCAGACCTCACTTTTTGTCACAAAGTTTTGAAAATTAAAAAAAGAAAAAAAAAAATTTTTCTTGTCTTTCTTCATTTTCAAAAACAAATGAGAGCTGAAAAATACTCACCATGCCTCTCAGCAAATAGCTTGGGGTGTCTACTTTCCAAAATGGGGTCATTTTGGGGGGTTTTGTGCCATCTGGGCATTCCATGGCCTCTGAAACTGTGATAGGCAGTGAGGAGTGAAATCAAAAATTTACGCCCTTAGAAATCCTGAAGGCGGTGCTTGGTTTTCGGGGCCCCGTAGGCGGCTAGGCTCCCAAAAAGTCCCACACATGTGGTATCCCCGTACTCAGGAGAAGCAGCTAAATGTATTTTGGGGTACAATTCCACATATGCCCATGGCCTGTGTGAGCAATATATCATTTAGTGACAACTTTGTGCAAAAAAATAAAAAAAAAATAAAAAATTGTCACTTTCCCGCAACTTGTGTCAAAATATAAAATATTCCATGGACTCAACATGCCTCTCAGCAAATAGCTTGGGGTGTCTACTTTACAAAATGGGGTCATTTGGGGGGGGGGGGTTGTGCCATCTGGGCATTTTATGGCCTTCAAAACTGTGATAGGTAGTGAGGAGTGAAATCAAAAATTTATGCCCTTAGAAATCCTGAAGGTGGTGATTGGTTTTCGGGGCCCTGTACGCGGCTAGGCTCCCAAAAAGTCCCACACATGTGGTATCCCCATACTCAGGAGAAGCAGCTGAATGTATTTTGGGGTGCAATTCCACATAGGCCCATGGCCTGTGTAAGCAATATATCATTTAGTGACAACTTTTTGTAATTTTTTTTTTTTGTCATTATTCAATCACTTGGGACAAAAAAAAATAATATTCAATGGGCTCAACATGCCTCTCAGCAATTTCTTTCGGGTGTCTACTTTCCAAAATGGGGTCATTGGGGGGGGGGGGGTTGTACTGCCCTGCCATTTTAGCACCTCATAGGCAGTCATAAACTAAAAGCTGTGTAAATTCCAGAAAATGTACCCTAGTTTGTAGACACTATAACTTTTGCGCAAACCAATAAATATACGCTTATTGACATTTTTTTTTACCAAAGACATGTGGCCGAATACATTTTTGCCTAAATGTATGGCTAAAATTGAGTTTATTGGATTTTTTTTATAACAAAAAGTAGAAAATATCATTTTTTTAAAAAATTTTCGGTCTTTTTCCGTTTTATAGCGCAAAAAATAAAAACCGCAGAGATGATCAAATACCATCAAAAGAAAGCTCGATTTGTGGGAAGAAAAGGACGCAAATTTTGTTTGGGTACAACGTTGCATAACCGCGCAATTAGCAGTTAAAACAATGCAGTGACAAATTGTAAAAAGTGCTCTGGTCAGAAAGGGGGTAAATCCTTCCGGGGCTGAAGTGGTTAAAGGAGAATCATGCAAAAAAAAATGATTGGTTAAATCCACAAGTGCTTTTTTACCACTACTTTTCCTTTACACTGGCTGTTAAAATTTACAAATGCAGCAATTTAGAAATTGGATGAAAGGTTTAACACTGGGAAACAATTTTTGAAAGATAAAAATTGCATTTTATATACAACTATAAAAATCAGACCAAAATGAGGGACAAATGAGGAGGAAAGAGGGACAGAGGGACATTGTTCCAAATCAGGGACAGTCCCTGGAAATCAGGAACAGTTCGGAGCTATGCATCGGTGATTTCATACATTTATTTGAAAGGATAGAACAATCCTCAGAAGGGATCATGTAGGATGACAGGAAAGTCTCCTGACTGGTGAGATCCAACAGACATCCCAACTCTCCCACATTTCGGCTGTGGCTTCCTGACACCCACAACTGCCGCGCAATATCCCGGTTGCAGGGCTGATTCTAGGCGGGTGTGCAGGGTGCACCCAGGGCTGGCGCTACCCCTAGGCAAAACTAGGCAGTCACCTAGGGTGCAGCCACAACCGCTGGCTTACCTACTCTCCATTGGGAGGAGAGAGGGCACCTGATGCTTGTGAGTGCCTGTGCGGCTGTGCCTCATCCTCTACCCCTCCCCTACCCAGTGGCTATGTGACCAGTGGCATAGCATGGGGGGAAGACAGGCGGGGCACTGCCCTGGGGCCGGGTGCAGAATGTAAAGGGGTGCTGTTGTACTGTTCCCAGTGTGATGGCCATTTAGCGGGGGCAAATAGGCGCAGCGCTAGTGGCACTACGCCAGCAATCCGCATTGCCCTTGGGGTGCAGGTGGGCATCCATCGCCACATACGGCAGTAATCAGCGATCCGAGGGCAGATGGGTGGAATGGACCTGAGAGAACCCAGGACTCGGAAGAAAAGTTCCTCCGGCACCGCCTCTTCCTCCTAGACCCCGCCTCCCGAAGAGGCGAGAAGCAGCTGGGCGCAGCACCGCTAACACCGCACCCCTATACTGATCTGCTCTCACCAGCTGTGTCCCTCAATGGAGCACACTGAAGCTGCCTCCCCCTCCTCTCTGTTTACATCTACACAGGAGGAGGGAGTCCGAGGGACACACCGCTGTGCATGTGCCGCGCTGTCCGAGGTCTGTACCCTGTATTGTAATGCAGATGGACATGTGCACGGAGGGTGCTATGGGAGAAGGCATACCTCCCAACATTTGAACTTCAGAATGAGGGACAAATGAGGGATTAAGTGAGCTGCGGCGCGCGTAATGGCAAAATGTGGGTGTGGCCAATGTCTTAATGGTGGGAGGGGCTTAAGGAGGTAGTTAAACAAAACCTAGTTCTCTCACAAATGTCCCCCCAGCTCTCTCACCAATGCCCCACCCTAGCTTTCTCAGCAATCCCCCCCCGTTCTCTCACCAATGCTCCCCCCCAGCTCTCTCACCACTGCCCCCCTCCTCTCTTAGCAATGCCCTCCTCCTCTCTTAGTAATACCCCCCAGCTCTCTCACCAATTCCCCCTCCTCTCTTAGTAATACCCCCCAGCTCTCTCACCAATTCCCCGCTCCTCTCTTAGTAATACCCCCAGCTCTCTCACCAACTCCCCCGCCTCTTTTACTAACTCCCCCACAGCTTTCTCACCAACTCCCCCCTCCTCTCTTACTAATGCACCCCCCCCGCTCTCTCTCTATATATCCTATAAATATATATTTATATATATTTTTTTTAAAAATAGAATGCCCTCCAATGACCCTTATGCCGCGTACACACGATCGGACTTTACGGCGGACTTTGCCCGGCGGACTGGATTTCGTCGGACAATTCGATGTGTGTGGGCTCCAGCGGACTTTGTTTTCTCAAAAGTTGGACGGACTTATGCTGCGTACACACGGTCGGACTGTTCGTCTACAAAAGTCCAACGGACGCTGACGGACTAAAGCTGGCTGGTAATCCGATCGTGTGTGGGCTTCTCCGGACTTTCAACATACTTTTTTAGCCTCAAATCCGACGTACTTTAGATTTGAAACATGCTTCAAATCTTTACTTCGTAACTACGACGGACCCCGAAATCCGCTCGTCTGTGTGCTAGTCCGACGGACAAAAAGCCACGCTAGGGCACCTATTGGCTACTGGCTATGAACTTCCTTATTTTAGTCCGGTGTACGTCATCACGTAAGAATTCGACGGACTTTTGTGTGATCGTGTGTAGGCAAGTCTGTTCATTAGAAAGTCCGCCGCAAGTCCGTCGAAAGTCCGCCGAAAGTCTGCCGGAAGTCTGTCGGACAGGCTGTCTGACTTTTGTAGACGAAAAGTCCGACCGTGTGTACGCGGCATTAGATTTGAAACTTGTTTAAAATTTATCCGACGGACTCTTCTTTCTAGCGGACAAACCGATCGTCTGTGTGCTAGTCCGACGAACTCAAACTGACGCATGCTCTGAAGCAATTACAAGACGGAAGCGTTCGGTCTGGTAAAACTAGCCTTCGTCTTGAAGCTAGCACATTCCTCTTCTGTCGTCTTTTAATACAGCCTTTTTTTAGGATTGATAATGCAAGAGGAATGAAGTTGTTTTTCTGCTTTATATTCACACAGAGTTCTCACAAACTCCTTTCTTCATGATTTCTCCTCCTGCCATGACTAATATAATATTTTGTAAAAGCCAGATCTCCATAACTTTTAAATTTTAAAATCGATTTTGGTCTATTTTTTTTTTTTTTTTTTTAATTTCAACACTTATCTATTTTACAATGTGTGTTAAATGCTAACCACATTTTTTGTGTGTATTTTCAAGTTACCACAATTAACATTCATATTTTGTGTTGTTTTAATGAACCTTAATGAGGTTGTTGTCCCTTGTTCATTAGACATAGGGGGGTGTATTTAACAAAGGCAAATCATTTTTCACTACAAGTGCTAATTATACACATAATTCCACAGAAAGAGCATTTTGAAGTGCGTTCGCTGTGGATCCGAGGGGCACATGCAAGGAAGCCCCAAAAAAAAACAATTAATTTTTATTTGACCTGATTTTCGGAATAAATCAGCAGAGCTTCCCCGAATTTAAGCTCTTCCCCTCAGATTTTCAGCGACTGCACTTCCAACAAGTGAACTTTATGTGCAATTTCTCAAGTGAACGTTTCACTTGATATTCTAAATGATTTAAGCCTTTTGTCAAAAACACACATAGGGGTTGATTTCCTAAAGGGAAAAAGACTGTGCACTTTGTAAAGTGCAGTTGCCCTCTGCAAGAGCAGTTGCTCCCAAGCTTTATTAAATGTGAAGCAGCTCTGCTGACTTCCATCATCCAATCATGTGCAAGCAAAAATGTTTTTTTTTTCTTTTACTTGCACAGGATTGGGTACTCTTTGCAAAGTCAAGCTTTTAAATAATTTCTGATGCTCTGGAGCAATTGCACTTGCAGAGGGCAACTGCCCTCTGCAAAGTGCACAGACTATTTGCTTTTCTCAAATCAACCCCATAGTCTTTTGGACCTGTACCTGCCTACTCCCAAACAAAATGGCGTTTTTTAATCAAAAGACATAGGCAAGAATGTAAGGTAACCAAAAATGTATTTATTTTATTCTCATAAAAATTAGGAAGGCAATACTGGAGACACTTTTAGAATCTGTGAAGCCTTTCGTCCCCCAGGACACACATCAAGTTTGAGGACAAGAAAATTGGTATCTTGCGACTATAGGGAGCACAGGGAGCACAGTCAGACCAGACAGAAACCAGGCAATCACTTTCGACTCTTCCGTGGAGCCTTCCCTCCACGCTTCTCTGCAGCCTTCCCTCCACGCTTTTCTGCAGCCTTCCTCGGAGGCTGGGCCTCTGGTGGTGTACTTGGGGCAGGAGGAGGAGGAGTAGGAGGAGAAGTGGCTTCATCTGCCAGATACGTGGTAGCAGTAAGCTCCCCTCTCAAGCCCTTCTGGTAAGCCTCAAAAATTAGACCCTCACAGAGGAGGCGTTGGCCCTTTTCCAACTCCAGCAATCTGCTGGCTATATAGGTGCCATACGCCTCCTCTGCATTGGGTGGTTTGCTGAGGATGAGGCTTGCTTCCCGTATGAGGGCTAGGGATTCCTGCTCAGTTGGTGTCATTCTCCTGGGCCTTTTGTGGAGAATGCGGAGGGGAGGCACCTGGCACTCCGTGCGGCTTCTACTTGGCCCAGCCACAGCCTCCTCCTCTCTCCCACTGGGCAAGGCTTCCTCCTCTCTCCCACTGGGCAAGGCCTCCTCCTCTCTCCCACTGGGCAAGGCCTCCTCCTCTCTCCCACTGGGCAAGGCCTCCTCCTGGCTGAGGTCATCCTGTGTAAAAAAAAAGGGACATAGTTGTAATTTTGTGTTATGCAATCACACACAATTTTCAGCTCAGGACTTTCAAATATAATTACACAAAATAGTAAAGGCTATCTATTTGACCACACCATTATTTCAGATGATCAACAAGATCTGAAGTGAAGTATATATTTGGCCACTACTGTCTAGTGATATGTCTACATATTACTCTTTGTGCAGAAGTGATTTTTTATGAAGCACTTTCAAAATTAACACCTTAACATCATTAATAACATTTACACAATCCCAAATTAAAAAAAAAATGGATACCTGGCTGAAGCTGGGCGCATCAACTTCATCAATGCTGAAAAGGCCCAGTTCATCCTGGGACTCCTCAGCTGGGGTGGAGGTGGATGGAAGGCTGGAGGGAAGAGTGGAAGGAAGGCTGGAGGGAAGAGTGGAAGGAAGGCTGGAGGGAAGAGTGGAGGGAAGTCTGGAGGGAAGGGTGGGGGGAAGGGTGGAAAGTGATTGCCTGGCTTCGGTCTGGTCATCCAGGAATCGCAGTTTGTTGTAGTACCACAACTTGGGTACATATACTTGGTCAGCTGCTGCCCCGGATCTGAGCGACTCCTGGATTTTTTTGTGTTCCCGCTTATACATGTTTCGCAAGATACCAATCTTCTTGTCCACAAACTTGAGGTCTGCCTGGGGGAGTCGAGTCTTCACAAACTCTAAAAGTGTGCCCAGTGTTGCCTTCCTAACATCCCTATTATAATATAGGGGGTGTTTGACCTCCAACAGGTTTTTCTTGTCCTCATAGAGCTCAATAAATTGGCACAAAAATTCTTCCTCTTTAAAGGGATTCATTTTTTCTGCAAGACAAGACACAAGATCCAAACTTAAATGTCAGTCCCAAATCACAGGATTAGTTTTGGTTGTAATCTAGGGGACACATACACACACACACACACACACACTTTAATCTTACCTTCGTTTGTGACGCTCGCTACTTCCGCACGGACATACGTAGGCCATCGTAATAGCTTTATATACACTGCGCATGTGTCATGCTCCGCCTGCGTCACCCGCCCCTGACGTTCGTAAGTACGATTTGGCCCCGCCCCTTCACTCTTCGTTGCGCAGTGGGAGTAGATAGCAAAAGATGGCGGAGAGAATCAGTGGAAGTAGCGCGGAGGAAAGCCCGGAGCCCCAAACATCCACATCCCGGAGGAGATATAAGGCCACCAACATGGCTTTTGAAGAGATGGTGGAGATGGTGTCCATATTGAGAAGGGAGGACTACGATGCCAAAAAAGGACCGTACACACGACCGAATATGAGGAAGGACAAAATAATGTCTTCAGTTGTCACCGCTCTTGAAGATAAATTTGGTACAAAACGTTCGAAAGAAAAATTGAGGAAGCGGTGGTCTGACATCAAAAGTCGGGAGCCAGAACAATATTGGCGAATAAAGAAGCTGCTTAAAAAAAGTAAGTACTTGTGTTTTACTATTGAGATACTTAACTTGCATGCTGATCCTTATTTTTGGACTTTATTCAGCATCGTTCGTAAAGACCGTTCTTTAGAATATATATGATACTTTAGAAAGTGACGTTATTTTTTCGCCAAATACGATGGGACGGGGTTGGACATACATTTATGTCTTGCTAATTTGTCAAATTCCCACAATTAGTTGATGTGGTGTAGATGTGTTTGAAAATATAATGCTTCTTCAAAAATGATTCAGTGTAATGTAGGGACAGGACACAGCAGCTGTTTCCACATCTGGACTCACGAGCACTATAGTGTACTATGTGACCATAAATACATTTTAGAGGGGTTATACACATAGGAGATCATTGAGGTGTCTGCATCTGTGAAACTTGCCAGAAAATGAGCAGTGTTTATAATTGTTGTTCAGAGGGAATGTTCATCCTGTCTTCAAAATTTATTATGATGAAAAATTGGCCACAACTCATAACCAACGTTTAAGTTTATTTATTAAAAGTTAAAATATCACTGTGTTTTAACTATACCTTTTGTTCAATTCTCATAGGGGAGAAAAGACTCAGACAACAGTCCAAGGATCTCAGGACCCCCCCAAGTCACCAGCCTGAGGCAGAAGATACCCCAAGCCCAAGACCACGCCCACCCGACGACATTGAGGAAGGAGAGGTGGAGGAAGTGTGCGAGGTTTCAAGCCCACCAAGTGAGTGACTGACACCCCAGCTTGAGTTACTGTATTTTGGCGTGCATATTGTAAACCTTGTTTTTATTCACTCATTTTAGGTGAGTTTCTGGTTGTGGAAGGACAAGCGGCAGAGCCCTTCACCACAGACAGTGCGCAAAGACTGATTGGCCAGATAATGCTGTGGAATGGCCACATCGATATAATGCGTGACCAAATTCACAGCATGCAACTTCGCCTGGACTCCATGCAACAGGAAATGAAGAACATGATTGATGTTTTGGGCCGAATATAATCACGTTAAAAACATCAATCATGTTCTTCATTTCCTTGGGAAGTTTGTTTTTTGCAAAAATTGTTATTTTAATTTTTGGGGTATACCCAAATTTACATTCTTAAGCACACGGTGTGTCATCATGTGCTATCTTCCATCATGGGTTAGCAATGTACTTGTTTTGTGTTTGCAACCCCTTCATCCTAAAAATTCTTTGGTGGTGAGAGGAACCAAAAAAGGGATTGCACACACAAAACACGTACATTGCTCACCCATGATAGGAGATAGCACATGTTGACTTGACCCTTTTGTAAAGCTCAATTTTGAGCATATTCAAAATGAACAATTTCTCCAAGGGTGACATCACATGCACCGTTCTCTAAATGTTGAACTTTGTAAGTTCTTTTTTTTTTTGGTTGGTTTATAAAAACACTGTTGTGTATGTAAATCTTTTTATATAAAGGTCTATATATTTGTGAAAATATGCCTTGAATAATTTAGTAAAAATAAAATTTTTTACACAACGTAAAATAATTAAACAAAAAAAAAAAAAAAAAAAAAAAAAAAATTATCAAAAAAACCTTTCAATGTGCACAAAGTAAATATTTTTACGGAATACAATGTGTGTGGCTGATTCTTTAAGTCAAATTTTGTGGTTTGTTTTTGTGGGCCTGATTAACTAAAGCTAAATGCACTTGACACTACTACAAGTGCACTAGGAGACAGACATAACTAAATGTAAACAACAATAAAAACAAGATATTTAGAGAAAACTATTTTATTTTTAATTTTTGGAAGAAAATTACAGCTGTTGCTGAATAGCAATGGCCCCCCGACCATTAAAATAATTGACATAATGGTCACGCACTTGACGTGCGGTTCGGGGGGCCAAGCCAATACGGCCAATTTCTAGGCCTGTCAAAGTGCTATCCTGTTCCAGTCTGGCCTCAGGCCCAACAGAGGATATATATGTTGCTGAATGTCTCCTTAAAAAGTTATGCAAGATGCAGCAAGCAAGGATGACGTAGTTTAGTTTATAGTCCGCCAAATTAATTGAAGAAAGGAATAAACGGAACCGGCTGGCCAGAATCCCAAAGGCATTCTCCACAACTCTTCTTGCTCTGGCCAGCCGATAATTAAATACCCTCCTCTCAGGGGTGAGTGTCCTTTGGGGGAACGGCCTCATCAAGTTCTCACCGAGAGCAAATGCTTCATCAGCAATAAAAACTGAGGGGAGTCCATCCACATTCTCGTCATCAGGTGGCAATTCCAGGCCACCGGTCTGGAGACGATGGCACAGCTCGGTCTGTGCAAAGACTCCTCCATCAGACATCCGGCCGTTCTTCCCCACATCCACAAACATAAAGTCCAAATGTGCCGAGACCACCGCCATCAAAACTACACTATGGAACCCCTTGTAGTTATAGAAATAAGACCCCGAATGCGGCGGTGGCACAATCCGGACATGCTTCCCGTCAATCGCCCCTACACAGATGGGAAAGTCCCAACGGTCAGCGAACTGGGAGGCCACAGTCTGCCATTCCTGTGTACTTGAAGGAAACTGTGGAGTGCAAAAAAAATAAGATAAGGACTTTAAAACATAAATTGTATATCAGATTACACCAAAACATTAGTAAACAACAGCAGTCAAATATTATTAATATGTGTGTTTGTAATTGAAATGTTGAAAAGGCACACTTATAAGATTAATCACCCCCTCTGATGGCCCATTGATACATTTGAATGTGAGGGGAGGGGTTCTAATTAGGGCCCGAAACACACCTGACTGGTTGAAACATTTGTGGGGTGGGGGAGGGGTTCTAATTAGGTTAACAAACACACCTGACTGGTTGAAACATTTGTGGGGTGGGGGAGGGGTTCTAATTAGGTTAACAAACACACCTGACTGGTTGAAACATTTGTGGGGTGGGGGAGGGGTTCTAATTAGGTTCACAAACACACCTGACTGGTTGAAACATTTGTGGGGTGGGGGAGGGGTTCTAATTAGGTTCACAAACACACCTGACTGGTTGAAACATTTGTGGGGTGGGGGAGGGGTTCTAATTAGGTTAACAAACACACCTGACTGGTTGAAACATTTGTGGGGTGGGGGAGGGACAAACAAGACAATGGAGCAGACAATATACATTGTTCAAGGGACTATAGGCTAGAGATATAAATGGACCCAGGATTGCATGGTGGGGAGGTTAATGAAAGAAAATATGCATGTAGGGCAATAAATGATTAAAACAGGCATGCATGAAGATAAAGGGGACATTCACAGCATATTGAAAGCATGGCAATTAGTTAAAGAGGACAGTTATACAATACATCAAAAAACATTTAATACATATCATGTAATGTTAAAGGATAAAACTTACCTTCATATATTCCTTCTGCAGGACCTGAATAATAGCAGAACAGGTCTCTGGGATTATGATCCCCAGAGCCTGGGGGGAGATGCCTGTTGAGAACTTCAAGTCCTGAAGACTTCTCCCCGTCGCCAAGTAACGTAACGTGGCAACTAGCCTCTGCTCCGCACTGATGGCTTGCCTCATGCAGGTATCCTGCCTGCTGATATAGGGGGTCAGCATAGCCAGCAGACGCTCAAAGACGGGGTCCGTCATCCTGAGAAAATTCCTGAAATCACGCTGGCGCAACCAATTCTTGGTCCATGAACTCCTCCCCACCCTGTTCATGGACTGGACTCGGGTCAAAGTATTAACCCCAACACCAAGTCCCCACGCAGCACGAACTCGAGAACGAGAACGTCCACGCGACATGGCTTCAAAACGGTCGGCTGCTCAAACAAACAAACTTATAACAAATGCACTGAAGAACAGCAAGGCCTATGAAGAACGACCTGAAAATCAGGAACGAGCGGACCAGAACGGCCTGCAAGGCAGGTTACGAACTGACCAACACGCACTGAAAAGCAGATACAAACCTCACAAGCACAAACTGAACCGCAGAAAACGAACGAAATAAGCTGAAGTGTGAAAAGCGCGAATCGTCTCTAACCAAACTTCTACTAACATGAGATAAACACGAGATTAGCAGAAGGAGCCCAAAGGGTGCCGTAGTGGGGCTTGAACTTCCTTTTTCTAGTCCCGTCGTACGTGCTATACGTCACCGCGTTCCAAACCAGCGGACTTTTGCAGTGAGCGTGTGTGGCCAAGTCCGTCCGTTTTTAAGTCCGGCGCAAGGAGCCAACAAAGTCCGACGAAAAGTCCGCCGGGCAAAGTCCGCCGTAAAGTCCGCTCGTGTGTACGCGGCATTACACTGACTTAGCCGATTCCTACAATGACCACTACACTGGCCTACCTGATTCCTGCAATGACCACTACACTAACCTACCTGATTCCTATACTGACCCTTACACTAACCTACCCGATTCCTACAATGACCACTACACTGACCTACCCGATTCCTACAATGACCACTACACTGACCTACCTGATTCCTATATTGACCATTACACTGACCTACCTTATTCCTATACTGACCATTACACTGCCCTACCTGTCCACTATACTGACCAACCTGTTCTCTACACTGACCATTACACTGACCTACCTGATTCCTACCCCTCCATTGGGGGGGGGGTATGTCACATCCTCATGTCTGAGGGGCTCATGCTGGGACTTGCAGTCTTTCACTTTTGGAAGTTTCACATCCCCCAAAAATTAAGGACTACAAGTTCCAACATGAACTCCTCAGCTCTAAGAATGTAACTCGCTCCAAAATTAAAGGACTACAAGTCCCAGTATGAACCAGTGAGATCTAAGGGTGCATCTCCCTTAGATCTCACGGGTTCATGCTGGAACCCATAGTCCTTTATTAGGAGGATGGGATCAGTTGCAGTGGTGGGGGTGGATGAGTGGCAGTGCTGGGGGGATGGGTTCAGAGGCAGAGCTTGGGGGGATCACTAACTCTCACTTTCTATGACCTGTTAGTCAGTGGTTGGTTCCCCCTGCCTGCATGCAAGAGAGGGGAGGGGTGGGAGAGGAGTGTGAGAATGGGGTGGAAGAGGAGGTGTGAGAGAGAGGGGGGAGAGAGGGCGGGGGAAAGAGGGAGGAGTGAGAGAGGGAGTGAAAGAGAGGAGGGTGGGTGAGAGATGGGGTGGGTGAGTGAGAGAGATGGGGGTGGGTGAGTGAGAGAGATGGGGGTGGGTGAGAGAGAGGGTGTGGGTGAGTGAGAGAGAGAGGGTGGGTGAGTGAGAGAGAGAGGGTGGGTGAGTGAGAGGGGGTGGGTGAGAGAGAGGGGGTTCGGTGAGAGATAGGGAGGTGAGTGAGAGATAGGGATTTTGGTGAGAGAGAGGGAGGGTGGGTGAGCGAGAGGGGGGGTGAGTGAGAGAGAGAGGGTTGGGTGAGAGATAGGGGGGTGGGTGAGGGAGAGGGGGTGGGTGAGAGATAGGGGGTGGGTGAGCGATAGGGGATTTGGTGAGAGATAGGGGGTTCGGTGAGAGAGAGGGGGGTAGGTGAAAGAGGGGGTTCGGTGAGAGAGAGGGGGTGGGTGAAAGATAGGGGTGGGTGAGAGATGAGGGGGTGGGTGAGAGATAGGGGGTTCGGTGAGAGAGAGGGGGGTAGGTGAAAGAGGGGGTTCGGTGAGAGAGAGGGGGTGGGTGAAAGATAGGGGTGGGTGAGAGATGAGGGGGTGGGTGAGAGGTAGGGGGTTCAGTGAGAGATAGAGGTGGGTGAGAGAGAGGGAGGTGGGTGAGTAATAGGGGGTTAGGTGATAGTGGGCTCAGTGAGATATAGGGGGTTCGGTGAGAGATAGGGGGGTGGGTGAGCGATAGGGGGTTTGGTGAGAGATAGGGGGTTCAGTGAGAGAGAGGGGGTTCAGTGAGAGAGAGGGGGTTGGTGAGAGGGGGTTCGGTGAGAGAGAGGGGGTGGGTGAGAGATAGGAGGTTCGGTGAGAGAGTAGGGGTGGATGAGAGAGAGGGGGTTGGTGAGAGATAGGGGGTTCAGTGAGATATAGGGGGTTCGCTGAGAGATAGGGGGGTGGGTGAGAGATAGGAGGTGGGTGAGCGATAGGGGGTTTATTGAGAGATAGGGGGTTCAGTGAGAGAGGGGGGTGGGTGAGAGAGAGGGGGTGGGTGAGAGAGAGGGGGGTGGGTGAGAGAGAGAGGGGGTTCGGTGAGAGAGAGGGGTTCGGTGAGAAAGAGGGGGTGGGTGAGAAAGAGGGGGTGGGTATGAGATAGGGGTGAGTGAGAGATAGGGGGTTCGGTGACAGAGAGGGGGTGGGTGAGAGATAGGGGTGGATGAGAGAGAGGGAGGTGTGTGAGCAATAGGGGGTTCGGTGAGAGATATGAGGTTTGGTGAGATATAGGGAGTTCGGTGAGAGAGAGGGGGTGGGTGAGAGATAGGGGGTGGGTGAGAGATAGGGTGGGTGAGATATAGGGGGTTCGGTGAGAGAGAGGGGGTGGGTAAGAGATAGAGGGTGGGTGAGAGATAGGGATGGGTGAGAGAGAGAGAGGGGGTTTGGTGAGAGAGAGGGGGTTCGGTGAGAGAGAGGGGGTTCGGTGAGTGAGAGGGGGTGGGTGAGAGATAGGGGTGGGTGAGAGAGAGGGAGGTGGGTGAGCAATAGGGGGTTCGGTGAGAGATAGGGGGTTCAGTGAGATATAGGGGGTTTGGTGAGAGAGAGGGGGGTGGGTGAAAGAGAGGGGCGTGGGTGAGAGATAGGGGGTTCGGTGAGAGATAGGGGGTGGGTTAGAGATAGGGGGTGGGTGAGAGATAGGGGGTGGTTGAGAGGGGGTTCGGTGAGTGAGAGAGGGGGTTCGATGAGTGAGAGGGGGTTCGGTGAGTGAGAGGGGGTTCGGTGAGAGAGAGGGGCTGGGTGAGAGATAGGGGTGGGTGGTAGATAGGGGGTTTGGTGAGAGAGAGGGAGGTGGGTGAGAAATAGGAGGTGAGTGAAGGAGAGGGGGTGGGTGAGACCCCCTAGCCCTGCCTGCAGTCCCTGTTGTGCCCCCCTGTCTGTGGGTAGGTGTGTCTGTAATGCACCTACCTCCCGCCCATCCTTGTCATCTGGGCTCTTGGTCAGCCTGCCTTCTTGCTGATGAGAGTGACAGCTGGGAGCAGACATTGGAGGAGTGCGGGCAGGCTCTGGGACTCGGTGTCAGGGGATGCTGCGGTGAGGTCTTCTCCCACTCCCTGTTGTTTCTAGCCAGCCTCCGCGGCTGAGCCTCTTGCTACTCACCGGGGCTGCCCACCGTTTGAAGTTTGCCACAGCGCTGTATATCGCTCGCTGCCCTGTACCCTGCCGCCACCGGACCAGTGGGACCATGACAGGGGAGTGGCGGCGGGACTCAACTCAAAGGGCAGCAGATTAAGGCGTGGAGGAGGAAGTTAAATCCTCCTCCGCTTTTGATGCTGGACAGTGAAGGAGTCGCAGCCTTGACATCACTGGTTGCTATACACCAGGCGGCTATAGCAACCAGTGACAAGAAGTAGAGTCAGGACAGGTTGAGGCGGAGCCGGAGCTGGAGCCAGTGCTACAGTGGCTCAGTCCATCAATGTCCCCTGCATTCCAGACTGCTCCCTTTCTTTTAATTGGGGGGACGAAGCTACTGGCTCCGGGACTTCAGCCCAGGTCCGCGGGACCCCGGGACTTACCTCAAATCGCGGGAAGGTCCAGCGGAATGCGGGATGGTTGGGAGGTATGGAGAAGGGTCTACTAGCACAGGTACTGAGGGGGGTCTGCACTGAGGGAGGGTATTCACTGGGGGGGTAAGCTCTCAGAGGGGGTCTGCACTGAGAGGGGGTCCTGCACTGAGAGGTGGGTCTGCACTGAGGTGGGTCTATACTGAGGGAGGGGGTCTGTAAGGAGGGGGAGGTCAATACTGCTAGAGGGGGGGTCTGTACTTAGTGGGGGAGTCTATACTGAGAGAGGGGGTCTGTACTTAGTGGGGGAGTCTATACTGAGAGAGGGGGTCTGTAGTTAGTGGGGGGGTCTATACTGAGGGAGGGGGGTCTGTACTTAGTGGGGGAGTCTATACTGAGGAAGGGGGGTCTGTCGTTAGTGGGGGAGTCTAAACTGAGGAAGGGGGGTCTGTACTTAGTGGGGGGATCTATACTGAGGGAGGGGGGCTGTACTTAGTGGGGGGTCTATACTGAGGGAGGGGGTCTGTCCTTAGTGGGAGTCTATACTGAGGAAGGGGGGTCTGTAGTTAGTGGGGGGTCTATACTGAGGGAGGGGGTCTGTATTTAGTGGGGGAGTCTATACTGAGGAAGGGGGGTCTGTCATTAGTGGGGGAGTCTATACTGAGGAAGGGGGGTCTGTACTTAGTGTGGGAGTCTATACTGAGGAAGGGGGGTCTATACTGAGAGAGAGGGTCTGTAGTTAGTGGGGGGTCTATACTGAGGGAGGGGGTCTGTACTGAGGCGGGTCTATACTGAGAGAGGGGGGTCTGTAGTTAGTGGGGGGGTCTATACTGAGAGAGAGGGGTCTGTACTTAGTGGGGGGATCTATACTGAGAGAGGGGTCTATACATAAAACATTTGCATAGCGAATCATCCATGGAAAGTGCATGTACATTCCTTCTGTGTGAATGGGATGGGGAGAACAAACGTTGATAGACTTTTTGCTGAGCTGTTTGAATGGTTTCTATTGATTTAAAATGGAAAATGCCATATTTACTATTAGATGGTGCTAATTTCTTTGATACTTAGCGCCATCTAAAGTCCAAATGCAGGGTTGGAACGTCAACGAGGATGTGACGCTCCTGAGTTGGGGGAGGGGCCTGACCACGCCGCCAGCTGGGAGCATGGAAGCCAGCTCGAGACCCAGAAGGAGACACGCAGCGTGAGAGGAAAGAGGACCCTTGGACCCTGCGGCCGCCCTGATCCCACTCCCCTCTATGCTCCATAAAACAAGGAGAAAGAGGCGCCTCTGGGTGCAGACGTTTAAAACAATTTATTAAAAAATACAGCAACAGCTGGTAATGCACTCACATTTAGGAAGAAGAAAGTAGGCAAAAGAATGTCCCAAAGCAATCAAGGGGATCCGTGGGGTCATCTAATCTAGGCTGATGGATGGTAAAGGCTCTGGGCAGTCTGTGAACGCTGGATGTTTTATGGCCGAACAGCGGAGACAGGCTTCAGAGAGAGGCTTGGATTGCAGCCGATCAGGCGAGGGATGATGACGTCACTCGATATGCGACGCGTTTCCTAAGCTGGCTCGCCGTGAGTGGTATGACGGCGGCGCTCCTTTGTCAAGCTGATTGGCTGGGAGCTGAAGAGGAAGTTTAAATAGAGAGCACTGAAGGGGAAAGGGGGCGGAGTGGGGGCGGAATAGGGGATGGGCCTGGAATCTGGTGTATAGAAGTGTCAGCAGAGGAGGGAATCGAGGAGAAAGACAATGAGAAGGGATATATCGTGCTAATGTGAAAAAGAAGAAAAAAACTAAAAACTATTGGCTACAATGGGAAGGAAAGAGAAAGGGGACAAAAGTGAAAGAGGAAAGGAAAAATATACACAAATGTAATGAATGGAATAAGCGGGGGAGAACTGGAAAAGGAAAATATATGTATATATATATACACGCAAATATATACATATACATATACATATACAAAGACGTCACACACGTAAAAAAATACATATGTGAAAGAATTATGCATAAAATACATTAAAAAAAATATACATAAAAAAATATATGGGTAAAAGCTGTAAAGTCTTGTAATCAACATGGGAAAAATGGATATCTATATGGGAAAATGAATGATGACCACATGTGTCATATATTTGGCATAAAACAGGTGTGTAAGCAAGCATATGTGTGCGCATGTATGTGCGCAACAACAATATGATATAAGCTGCATATAGATCAATGGATTCGAACTCCTATAAATAATAAAAAATATAAATAGTAATATTATTATATTAATAAAAAAGAAGAAAAAAAAGGAAGAAAAATAGTCGCTACATGAAATGGGTGACATATAGGGGTATGTATGTGTAATACATAAATGCAATGTTGTGCATCCATATATAATGTTGGTATTGATATATACGTATGCGTATGTATATGTGTGGGGGGAGGGGGAAGGGGAGAAAAAAAGGGAAAGGAAGAAGGGGGTGGGGAAGGAAAGGAAGGGAAGAAGAGGGGGGGGGATATGGGGGGGATGGGGGGAGGAGGGAAGGGGCTAGAAAGGGAAGATGAAACCTTGCATGTTATAACATACAAAATCTGAACAAAAATAGAGCATGGGTTGCATCTACATTTAACCAGTATATACATACATTACACAATAAGGATAAAGTTTGGATTCAAATCAATAAAACTATGAGTAAAAGAGTATTAAAATCAATGGGATAATGAAGATGAGTAAACTTAAAAGTATGGGTACCATATTAGTTTATATTCATGTCCGCCTTACAAGATAGTAGAGGTTTCGATGCATTCATTAATTCCCCCGGGCGAAAGGACATCTAGACGGTAGATCCAATAGGTCTCTCTTGCACACAATTTTTTTAACCTTTCGGCAGGCGAGAGAGACCTAGGGATCTGTTCTATGACCCAGGCTGAGAGTCCAAGGGTGGAGCCCTTATGCATTACAGCGAAATGTTTCGGTACACTGTGGGGGTCTGTACCACCCTCAATGTATCTTCTGTGTTCCCCGAAACGTTGTCTCAGGGGCCGAATAGTGCGGCCGACATAAATAAGGCCACATGGGCAGGTCAAGCCATACACAACGTAGTCGGATGAACAGTTGTAGAAGTCTTTGAGAATGTATGTCTGGCCTTTAGTACAAAAAGATTTTTGGCCTTGTTGGACAAAGTGGCAAGTCTTACATAGTTTTTTCCGACATTGGAACATCCCTACTAGAGGGATGAGTGGGGTAATAGGTGCGAAAGTCGGGGTGGTCTTGAGTTTACTGGGGGCAATTTTGTTTTTGAGGTTGGGAGCCCTTCGATAAGTGACCTGTGGGTGTGTGGGAAGAATGGATCTGAGGTGGGGGTCTTGTTGAAGGATGACCCAATGTTTTCGGAGTATTTTCTCCATTTTGTTATGTTGGGAATGAAAAGTGGTAATGAACCGGATGGGGCAATTCGTCGGGGGCGTATTGCTGCGTGGGAGGTTTTCCGTGAAGATAAAATTCATAAGCAGTCTCCACTAAGTCTTTCGGATATCCTTTCTCAGAAAACTTTTGTTTAAGATGGATACTAGCATCTATATAGTCCGCTTTTTTAGTACAATTTTGTCTCAAACGACAAAATTGGCCTTTGGGGATGTTTTTTATCCATGGGGGATAGTGGCAACTTTTAAAGTGAAGATACGAATTGCCACTAGTGGGTTTGGTATAGTTCTTGACATATATCTCCTGATTGTCATGTCTTAATTCTAGATCAAGAAAGGCTAAAGAAGTCTGATTGCTATCATGTGTAAAGGATAAACCATACTTGTTATTGTTACAGTGTGTGGTGAATAGTGGAATGAGGTCTAGAGGTCCATCCCAGATAATTATGATATCGTCAATGTATCTTCCAAAAAAGACGATATTAGCCGAGAAGGGGTTATTGTGATAAATGTACTGTTGTTCCCAAAACCCAATGGCCAAGTTCGCGTACGAGGGGGCAAAGTTTGCCCCCATCGCCGTCCCTTGTAGCTGTAGGTAGAAGTCACCGTTGAATGTAAAGTAGTTGTGTGTTAAACAGAACTTGGTGGCTTCTATGATAAAGGTGGCCTGGCGGGGATTCATGAGTGGGTCTGTGGAGAGAAAGTACTCAAGGGCCATAATTCCAAAATCGTGGGGAATGGAAGTGTACAGGGAACTTACGTCTAAAGATAACCAAGAGTACGTAGGTTCCCAATTGTATGGTGAAAGTTGTTCCACAAGATGTGTCCCATCCCGTATATAGGACTGGAGTTGGTGAACTAAAGGTTGTAGGTATCTATCAACGTATAGGCTGAAGCCTGAAGTAATGCTGTCCATGGAGGCCACGATAGGCCTACCTGGGGGATTCTGTTGGTTCTTGTGGATTTTGGGTAGATGGTAGAAATAAGGGATGGAATAAAATGGTTTACGGAAAAAAAGACACTCCACCTTGGAGATGATATTATCACTGAGGGCAGTGATACAGAAGGTCGTCTTCTGTATATGGATGATTGTCCATGGTGTATGAGATGTCTGAACAATCATAGTCAAGGATGTCTGAGACATTGTCAGCATCTAATGGTGGAGGTAAAGATGAAGTGATATTGATTTGTGAGATGGGGGTTTGTAAATCTTTCGCTTTTTGGATATTGAAATGTCTTTGGAGGGTTAAATTCCTAATATAGCAATTCAGATCTTTGAACAACAAGAAAGGGTTTGGCTTATTAATAGGGGCGAAGTTCAAGCCTCGACTGAGAAGTGCCATGTCAGAGGAGGACAGCATATAGTTGGATAAATTGAAGATTTTTACCGTTTTTTTGGTATCCAAAAAGCGAAAGATTTACAAACCCCCATCTCACAAATCAATATCACTTCATCTTTACCTCCACCATTAGATGCTGACAATGTCTCAGACATCCTTGACTATGATTGTTCAGACATCTCATACACCATGGACAATCATCTATATACAGAAGACGACCTATCTAGGCTACTTACACAACATCTTGCCACATCCCCTCCCATCATACATTCCGGTTTAAAGCCCAAATCCATCTTCTTTCCCACACACTCGAAAGGACCCTACATAGAGAGTTTTTACAGAGTGGTCTTCTCTGACATGACCAAACTCTGTAATACCACATCCATCTCCACATCACACAACCTTTCATCATCTGAAACCAGATCCCTGCAGCAATTCATTCAGGCAGAAGATATCATTATCAAGCCTGCTGATAAAGGAGGCGGTATCATTCTCCAAAATAAAGCTGATTACATTGCAGAGGCTGAAAGGCTTCTGTCAGATCATACCACCTACATGAAACTATCTAAAGACCCCACCAACGATTTCACATCAGAAGCCGAGCTTCTGATCTCCACTGCCCTCAGTGATAATATCATCTCCAAGGTGGAGTGTCTTTTTTTCCGTAAACCATTTTATTCCATCCCTTATTTCTACCATCTACCCAAAATCCACAAGAACCAACAGAATCCCCCAGGTAGGCCTATCGTGGCCTCCATGGACAGCATTACTTCAGGTTTCAGCCTATACGTTGATAGATATCTACAACCTTTAGTTCACCAACTCCAGTCCTATATACGGGATGGGACACATCTTGTGGAACAACTTTCACCATACAGTTGGGAACCTACGTACTCTTGGTTATCTTTAGACGTAAGTTCCCTGTACATTTCCATTCCCCACGATTTTGGAATTATGGCCCTTGAGTACTTTCTCTCCACAGACCCACTCATGAATCCCCGCCAGGCCACCTTTATCATAGAAGCCACCAAGTTCTGTTTAACACACAACTACTTTACATTCAACGGTGACTTCTACCTACAGCTACAAGGGACGGCGATGGGGGCAAACTTTGCCCCCTCGTACGCGAACTTGGCCATGGGGTTTTGGGAACAACAGTACATTTATCACAATAACCCCTTCTCGGCTAATATCGTCTTTTTTGGAAGATACATTGACGATATCATAATTATCTGGGATGGACCTCTAGACCTCATTCCACTATTCACCACACACTGTAACAATAACAAGTATGGTTTATCCTTTACACATGATAGCAGACTTCTTTAGCCTTTCTTGATCTAGAATTAAGACATGACAATCAGGAGATATATGTCAAGAACTATACCAAACCCACTAGTGGCAATTCGTATCTTCACTTTAAAAGTTGCCACTATCCCCCATGGATAAAAAACATCCCCAAAGGCCAATTTTGTCGTTTGAGACAAAATTGTACTAAAAAAGCGGACTATATAGATGCTAGTATCCATCTTAAACAAAAGTTTTCTGAGAAAGGATATCCGAAAGACTTAGTGGAGACTGCTTATAAATTTTATCTTCACGGAAAACCTCCACGCAGCAATACGCCCCCGACGAATTGCCCCATCCGGTTCATTACCACTTTTCATTCCCAACATAACAAAATGGAGAAAATACTCCGAAAAACATTGGGTCATCCTTCAACAAGACCCCCACCTCAGATCCATTCTCCCCACACACCCACAGGTCACTTATCGAAGGGCTCCCAACCTCAAAAACAAAATTGCCCCCAGTAAACTCAAGACCACCCCGACTTTCGCACCTATTACCCCACTCATCCCTCTAGTAGGGATGTTCCAATGTCGGAAAAAACTATGTAAGACTTGCCACTTTGTCCAACACGGCCAAAAATCTTTTTGTACTAAAGGCCAGACATACATTCTCAAAGACTTCTACAACTGTTCATCCGACTACGTTGTGTATGGCTTGACCTGCCCATGTGGCCTTATTTATGTCGGCCGCACTATTCGGCCCCTGAGACAACGTTTCGGGGAACACAGAAGATACATTGAGGGTGGTACAGACCCCCACAGTGTACCGAAACATTTCGCTGTAATGCATAAGGGCTCCACCCTTGGACTCTCAGTCTGAGTCATAGAACAGATCCCTAGGTCTCTCTCGCCTGCCGAAAGGTTCAAAAAATTGTGTGCAAGAGAGACCTATTGGATCTACCGTCTAGATGTCCTTTCGCCCGGGGGAATTAATGAATGCATCGAAACCTCTACTATCTTGTAAGGCGGACATGAATATAAACTAATATGGTACCCATACTCTTAAGTTTACTCATCTTCATTATCCCATTGATTTTAATACTCTTTTACTCATAGTTTTATTGATTTGAATCCAAACTTTATCCTTATTGTGTAATGTATGTACAGTGGCTTGCGAAAGTATTCGGCCCCCTTGAACTTTTCAACCTTTTGCCACATTTCAGGCTTCAAACATAAAGATATAAAATTTTTATTTTTTGTGAAGAATCACCAACAAGTGGGACACAATTGTGAAGTGGAACGAAATCTTTTGGATTTTTGAAACTTTTTTTAACTAATAAAAAAATGAAAAGTGGGGCGTGCAAAATTATTCGGCCCCCTTGCGTTAATACTTTGTAGAGCCACCTTTTGCTGCGATTACAGCTGCAAGTCGCTTGGGGTATGTCTCTATCAGTTTTGCACATCGAAAGACTGAAATTCTTGCCCATTCTTCCTTGCAAAACAGCTCGAGCTCAGTGAGGTTGGATGGAGAGCGTTTGTGAACAGCAGTTTTCAGCTCTTTCCACAGATTCTCAATTGGATTCAGGTCTGGACTTTGACTTGGCCATTCTAACACCTGGATACGTTTATTTGTGAACCATTCCTTTGTAGATTTTGCTGTATGTTTGGGATCATTGTCTTGTTGGAAGATAAATCTCCGTCCCAGTTTCAGGTCTTTTGCAGACTCCAACAGGTTTTCATCCAGAATGGTCCTGTATTTGGCTGCATCCATCTTCCCCTCAATTTTAACCATCTTCCCTGTCCCTGCTGAAGAAAAGCAGGCCCAAACCATGATGCTGCCACCACCATGTTTGACAGTGGGGATGGTGTGTTGAGTGTGATGAGCTGTGTTGCTTTTATGCCAAACATATCGTTTTGCATTGTGGCCAAAAAGTTCGATTTTGGTTTCATCGGACCAGAGCACCTTCTTGCACATGTTTGGTGTGTCTCCCAGGTGGCTTGTGGCAAACTTTAGACGAGACTTTTTATGGATATCTTTGAGAAATGGCTTTCTTCTTGCCACTCTTCCATAAAGGCCAGATTTGTGCAGTGTACGACTGATTGTTGTCCTATGGACAGACTCTCCCACCTCAGCTGTAGTTCTCTGCAGTTCATCCAGAGTGATCATGGGCCTCTTGGCTGCATCTCTGATCAGTCTTCTCCTTGTCTGAGCTGAAAGTTTAGAGGGACAGCCAGGTCTTGGTAGATTTGCAGTGGTCTGATACTCCTTCCATTTCAAAATGATCGCTTGCACAGTGCTCCTTGGGATGTTTAAAGCTTGGGAAATCTTTTTGTATCCAAATCCGGCTTTAAACTTCTCCACAACAATATTACGGACCTGCCTGGTGTGTTCCTTGGTCTTCATGATGCTCTCTGCGCTTTCAACAGAACCCTGAGACTATCACAGAGCAGGTGCATTTATACAGAGACTTGATTACACACAGGTGGATTCTATTTATCACCATCAGTCATTTAGGACAACATTGGATCATTCAGAGATCCTCGCTGAACTTCTGGAGTGAGTTTTCTGCACTGAAAGTAAAGGGGCCGAATAATTTTGCACGCACCACTTTTCAGTTTTTTAATTGCTAAAAAAGTTTAAAATATCCAATAGATTTCGTTACACTTCACAATTGTGTCCCACTTGTTGGTGATTCTTCACAAAAAATTAAAATTTTATATCTTTATGTTTGAAGCCTGAAATGTGGCAAAAGTTTGAAAAGTTCAAGGGGGCCGAATACTTTCGCAAGCCACTGTATATACTGGTTAAATGTAGATATGCAACCCATGCTCTATTTTTGTTCAGATTTTGTATGTTATAACATGCAAGGTTTCATCTTCCCTTTCTAGCCCCTTCCCTCCCCCCCCCCATATCCCCCCCTCTTCTTCCCTTCCTGACATCATCATCCCTCGCCTGATCGGCTGCAATCCAAGCCTCTCTCTGAAGCCTGTCTCCGCTGTTCGGCCGAAAAACATCCAGTGTTCACAGACTGCCCAGAGCCTTTACCATCCATCAGCCGAGATTAGATGACCCCACGGATCCCCTTGATTGCTTTGGGACATTCTTTTGCCTACTTTCTTCTTCCTAAATGTGAGTGCATTACCAGCTGTTGCTGTATTTTTTAATAAATTGTTTTAAACGTCTGCACCCAGAGGCGCCTCTTTCTCCTTGTTTTATAGTGCTACTGGGATATGGCTTTCACTCCCATTGGAAGGCTGCCCTGAATGTGGATTTTACACTTTATTCCTGCTTCCTTCATCTGCAGTGTTACAACATGGACTAACCTTTTTTATTGTTATGGAAATTCCTTTTCCCTATTGTTTATGCATATCATTGTAAACTAGGATTCGTTTGTCTTTTTTGCGCCGACTACTTGTTGTATTGTTGCCCTCTATGCTCCAGCCTGGATGTAAGTGTCGGACGCCACTGAGGGCACGGACGGAACACAGCAAACAGCAAGCGGCAGATAGAAGCTCCCTCCGGTAGCCCCCACCTCCCTGTGATTGATGTGTGGTCAGCCGGGAGTGAGAGAACCGAGCCAGAAGATAATAAGGTGAGAGGGTGAAGAGTGAGAGGAAGGACTTCAGGGAGCTGATCTGCCTTAAATGGAGGGACTAGGGGGAGAGAAGGTGGCGAAGGTGGAGGAGAGTTAGCGATTATTGGAGGATATCGCAGCACCAGTCCCCCGAGTACACCGAGAATGCTGTGCTCATCTAACACCTCAGATGGACTGCTTGATGTGTAGCCCCCTATTGCCCCCCACCTCATACTAGAATTGAATTCATCTGCTCCTACTAGAGGAAATTGTCTGGGAAAGGCAGTGATGCATTAGAAGAGGTAAACCTGGTTGAATGGGAAGAAACAAGAAGGGGTGAGAGATATTCATTTTTGCTCTGCTCTGAAAGTAAATAATTAAAAGAACTGTTTCATGAACTGCTATATGATGAAATGAAGATATTGCTTTGGTTCTGTCTGAGACAGGAAAGAACTTTGAAAAAAGAAAAAAAAAAAAGTGTGCATGAACTGGCTCTGAGGTTATATACGATCGTTTTTACAGTATATGATTGGACTTATAAAACTGGCTGAAAATCATTAGGAGTTGTTTTATAAAGGAAAAGCGGTATGTGAACTGTCATATGAAATATCTAGAAGTGGGATTGTCAACTACTTTCGAAAAAGCCTCAGTGACCATTACTGAAATGAGGGAACTGTATATGAATCTTCCCCATAACAGGTCTCTGGATAAGAATATACTGTGGAAAGTTGTTCATACCCCTGAAGTTTAGAAGAGGGTAAAGGTCTGGGCTGTGACTCACTTATACACGGTCATAGTTGAAGAGTTATGGTGGGCTGATAAAATTCATATACCAACTAAAGGGGGCACAAATTAATAAGTAAATGGCTACTAATACAGGTGTAACAATTTATGAATTCCTTGTTAACAACAAACCAGTGCAGAGGTTTAAAGGACTCTGGTAAAAAAAACATACTGGGTGATTAGCTGACTACTGGGTAGCGACCCGGGGAGCAGAGGAAACGGGCACTTTTAAAAATCATCATACAAGGTAGAACTATAAAAAGTAATGAACCAAAAACCCAGAAAGATCATGCAAATACAAATACGATAAAAGAAATATCTGACAAAAGAAGGGAGCCCAAAGAGTCCAGTACCAGACAAATCTGGTCCAGAGAAACAAAAATAAGGCAACAAAAACAAGAAAAAAGCCCCTGGAAAAAAGAAAGGAGAATTATAAGAGCAACCTAAAGAAGATATAAGTATAAGCACAGAAAGTGAATTTGACAGAAGTAAAATGGAGGATCAAGGTACAGGGGCTCAATCGCCTACAAAAATGGAAATGGTGGATATGTTCCTGAGACTGGAAACTTTTATAAAAACAGAAATTACCACACTACGGACTGATTTAGGCCACCTACTGACCCGGGTAGAGGAAACGGAAGAAAAAACTGAGAAATTATAAAATGAAAAGAACAAGTTAAAGACATGATACGGGAACAGAGGAGGATGCTGTATAAAATAGAAGACCAGGAGAATCAAAATAGAAGACATAATTTAAGGATCCGTGCGCTACTGGAAGAAAAAGGAAAAGACTTAAAGCGGAGTTCCACACAAAAATGGAACTTCCACTTTTCGGAACCCTCCCCCCCTCCGGTGTCACATTTGGCACCTTTCAGGGGGGAGGGGGGTGCAGATACCTGTCAAAGACAGGTATTTGCACCCACTTCCGGCATAGACTCCCATGGGAGTCTATGCCTCTTCCCGTCCCGACCACGCTGTCTGCTGGGAACACACAGCTCCCAGCAGAGAGCAGGGACCACTAGGGAAACGCGCAGCGCGACTCGCGCATGCGCAGTAGGGGACCGGGAAGTGAAGCCGCAACGCTTCACTTCCTGATTCCCTCACCTAGGATGGCGGCGGCAGCTGCCGAGAAACGAGCGGGTTCTCGGCGTCCCCTGCCGACATCGCTGGACCCCGGGACAGGTAAATGGCAATGTATTAAAAGTCAGCAGCTGCAGTATTTGTAGCTGCTGGCTTTTAATATTTTTTTTTTTTTGGCGGTGTGGGTGAACACCCGCTTTAAGTTAAATTATGAACAAAGTATTTAATCCTGTATTAGATAAAACATCAGAGGAGTGCTTGGGAATTGAAAGAGTCCATAGGGTTAGAAGACCCCAAAATATATCTGTGGACCTCCCTAGAGATATTATTGTAAGATTCCAATCATATGAAGAAAAAGCACAAATATGGAAGAAAATGAGAGGAAGGCCGCCATTGAAGTATGAAGGAATAGACTTCCAAATTTTTACAGACCTGGCGCCAGAAACGCTGGCAAGACGAAGACGCCTTAAACCTCTACTGGAGCAAATGCGTACAAAAAATATTAAATACAGCTGGGGTTTTCCAGCATGTTAAGAGGTAGAAGAGAAAATGAAGGTAGAAATAAAACATTAGGGGTGCAACGGATCAAAAATCTCACGGATCGGATCGATCCTCGGATCAGAGTCACGGATCGGATCATTTTCGGATTAGCAAAAAAACAAACAAAAAAAAAACACACAAATCTTGTTACACCCACCGGAGTTTTAGATTTAAAAGCTATTTTCAACACAAAACCGAGCTTATATGCATAAATACAGTATTTGTGCATATAAGCTCAGTTTTGTGTTGAAAATGGCTTTTAAATCTAAAACTCCGGTGGGTGTAACAAAATGTCCGCTTGCCCCCTTCTCACTCTATCATTATTGTACTGTGCAGGAGTGTGGGGTGTAGCAAGATGGCGGCGACGAAACGTCACTTCCTGTCGAGACCGCGGCCGCTTCCGGGTGTACTAAGATGGCCGCCGGCTCCGGAGCTAGGCCGAAGCCGCAGCCTTTCCTATGGCTGAGGCCGAAAAGTGCTCCGCGGATCGCGGGTGTGCCGATCCGCGGAGGGTGATCCATACGGATCACGGATCGGCAACGATCCGTTGCACCCCTATAAAACATTATTTAAAAATAAATGATACTAAGGAGGTAACAGAAACTACATTATGGGAGGCCCATAAGGCCTATATTAGAGGTATTTTGATGGAGATAGGATCGAGGAAATAAAAGGAAAGGAAAAAAAAGATGGAAATATTAATAAAGGAAATCCATGAGATGGAACAAATGCATAAAAAAAGGGAATAGGGGATGGGTATCCGGCATTGGTGATCAAGAGAGATGAATTAAAAAGTGCTTGAGCAAGATATTAGAAGGGATTTCAATAGAGTTGCAAAGGAGAGATATGTATGGGGAAACAAAACAGGGAAACATCTTGCAAGACTGTTGAGGGAAAAAAAACATTAAACTATATCGAAAAAATACAGAGTAAGAAAGGGGAGATAGTATATTCAACAACAGAAATCACAAAAGTGTTTCAGTATTATTATGGATCCTTATACTCAATAAAACAAAAAGGGCAACAAGGAATAGTAAGACCAGAAAACATAAAAGAGTTTCTAATAAATGCCAGATTACCTCAAATAGATGAAAATAAATGGAGTATATTGGAAGCACCCATAACAGAAGAAGAAATTAATAGGGCTTTAAAAGAAGCAGCAAAAGGGAAAAGCCCAGGCACAGATGGGTTTACCACCTATTATTACAAGAAATTGAAATTAGACTTGGTACCCAGACTATGTTCATATATGAACGGACTAGGAATAAACTATGAGATGGGTGGAGAAGCTCTGTCAGCCTTAATCTCCATTATTCCAAAAGAGGGAAGGGACAGCACCATATGTTCAAGCTATAGACCAATATCGTTACTGAATATGGATACAAAGTTATTTGCAAAGGTTTTAGCCACAAGGATGAAAGATCTGATGGCGGAGTGGGTACAAGCGGAGCAGGTGGGGTTTATACCTGGAAGAGAAGGGAGAGGTAATGGGGTAAGAACACTATTCTTATTTCAAAAAATAAGAGAGGGAAGGGCCCCTGGTCTACTTCTGTCAATTGATGCCGAAAAAGCGTTTGACAGGGTAGACTGGGGGTTTATAATGAGTACTTTTGAAGCTATGGGAGTAGGCCCAAGGATGGCCCAATGGATCCAGGTCTTATATAAACACGCTACCGCAAGAGTGAAGGTTAATGGCACCCTATGCCCCCCGTTTGAAATGTATAATGGAACAAGACAGGGGTGCCCTCGGTCACCATTATTGTTTGTACTATCTCTAGAACCTCTGTTAGCTACCATAAGGTATAATCCAGACATAATGGGGATAAAGATTGGAGAAGAGGAACATAAAATAGCAGCTTATGCTGATGATGTTTTACATTTCTAATCCTAGGATCACAATGCCCTGCCTAATGAAGACAATAAAACATTATGGGGGATTATCAAATTTAAAAATAAATCCCTCTAAATCCGAAATCTTAAAAATAAAAACGTAAATAACCAAGAAGAAAGGCTGTTACAGCAGGAGTTCCAATTTAGTTGGAAGACAGAAATAAAATATTTAGGAATAAAACTGACGTTGTCCCCGGGGAAACTATACCAGGCAAACTATCTCCCACTATTAAACGAAATAAAAACAGAAATAAAAAGAATGGCAAGTAGGTCTCTCTCATGGACAGGTAGAATAAACACCATAAAAATGGTAATAGTACCGAAAATCATCTACAAATTTCAAATGCTACCTATCCCACTACCCCAGACATATTTTATAACATTAAAAAATATGATATCCAAGTTTATCTGGAGAAGAGCAAACCAAGAATTGCATTCTGGGTATTAAAGAGAGATAAAGTGCAAGGAGGGATAAAAGTACCAAAAATATTACAAGGCGGTGTTAATCTCCCGGGTAATGGAATGGTGTAAGGCAGTAAATGAGAAAAGATGGGTACAAATTGAGAAGACAATGAGGGACACACGGGGCTGAGTAGCATTATTTGGATCCCACCACAATATAGAGCACTGGGGAAGATACACATATTATGACACGTAATGTACACAGAATATGGGATCTAATGCCTCGTTTCCACCGAGCGGATCGGTTCGGGTCGGATCAGTTTGGACGGCCTAGAATGGTCCGGCCTATTCAGGCGAGCGTTTCCACTGCAAGTGGGACCGACAGGGGCCATATGTGGGTTTAGAAAAAATGCCGTCATGGCGTCACACGTCCACCAATCAGTGTAAAGCATCGTAGCGCCGCCCTAACCGAACCGTTCCATTTTCTATGGCCCCACATCTGAAGCAGGACCCTGAATGGAACGGTTCGGTTCGGTTGTATGGCACGCTTTCATAATGGAAACATACAAAATAGCGTACCGTACCGAACCGAACCGAACCGATCCGCTCGGTGGAAATGAGGCATAATACACAAAGTCAATGGAAATAGAATTCACCACTAATCTCACTGAAAGGAAATAATTCTTTTTTACCTGGTAAAGGGAAATTATTTGGAGAGTGGATTAAACACGATAATGTACAATTAAAGGATATAATGACAAAGGGGAAAATATACACATTTCAAGAATGAAAACACAAGACAGAAATGATGAGGATTAATGAATGGCGGAACCTCCAGCTGAAACATTTTGTCAGTACTCTACCTCAACCAATAAGATCGGGGGAAGATCTCAGACCTCTGGAGCACTTGAGTTTGGTTCAAGCACATAAAATGGGATCTGACATCTCTATAAAATCTTGCTGGCAGTGGACGGGCTGGAGGCCCCGCCATACATGAAACAATGGGAGAAAGAATTAGGAGTTAGAAGTAATAAAGTTACATTAGAAAAGATGATGAGATTAGCACACACCTCTGCAGTGGATTCCAACACAGCGGAGATGAAGTACAAATGTCTATCAAGGTGGTATAGAACCCCGGATAAAGTAAGCAGGGATCAGAGAAATCACCATTCTGTTGGAGGGGTTGTAAAATAGTGGGAACAATGGCCCATTTATGGTGGACTGACCAAAAATGAAAAATGATTGGAGGGAGATAATACAGCTAATAAAAGAAATGACTACAAAGGAAATCTCAGAAGAGCCATGGATGTGCTTATTTCATGGGACAGTGGGCTCAATAAAACAATATAAAGAATCTTTCATACCCCATTTATTAAATGCGGCTAAAAGTCAGATTCCAAGATATTGGCAAGAAATAGAAAGTCCTACAATAAAAGATTGGATTGGAAAAGTAGAAGCCACATATAATATGGAAGATCTGAGATATAGTGGAGAGGAAGAAATAGAGGGAGTGATAAACAGATGGAAAGACTGGAAGGTGATTAAGAAAACCAAGAGATATGCGGAGGTTATAAGTGGAACACAAATGGTCTAAACTAGGAGTACCGGGCAAAACAAGGACATTTAGTTTTAGCGAAGGATGGGAATAGAGGGGAAGAAGAAAGGGAGGGGGAGGGGATGTGTCTTAGTAGTTGGGTGAAGGGATGGAAATTGTATACTGTATTTATTTGCATGTTACACTTTATTGGTGTGTTTGTATATGGATGCAAATGAAAAAATAAATAAATATATAATAATAGAAAATAAAAATGAAAGGCCAAATGCAGTATTTCCCATTTGCAATCAATGGCTGGTTTAATAGTGTTTGTTTAAATAACTTTTATGATACACTAAAAATATACCCCGGACCCTCAGCGTGCCGCCTACCTAATTAGTATGTCATTAAAGGTGAAACAATACTAATATATGGGGACTGAATAACCTCAAAAACAGAGTAAAAATTATAAAATGAAAAAAAGTGGGAAAAGGAGAGGATGGGAGCTCACGGTATGAAGATTAAATGGCAAACTTGAAATAAAAACCTGTAATAGCACAACCAAGCCTGTGGTAGCACATATCTATGGAACTTCACTCACCATACAAACATGATTAGCAAAAAAGATTTATTGGTCTCAAAGATAAGAAAGACATTAAAAAACATCATGCATACATTAGCATTAAAGCCATAAAAACAAAAGGACATCTCTGGACAGGAGGTGCAATTCACCCAGTTTGCAGGAGTTGTAAAAATGCTGTAATACAGCTGGGATAATATCCCCAGGGCTAAGCGACCTATGAAGAGTGACCCAAGTGTTGAACTGATATTGAAAAAGGGAGGATGGATAAAGTCAAAGCACAAAGTGGAAGCTATGAGATGATATGAATGGTTCTCCGATCTGCATTGGAAAAAGGTGGACAAGTAGATGATTGTATTGATCTGGAAGGTGGGTGTAAAGAAATAGGGGAGCGTTGCTGGGTAACAGTGGTCAGGAGGAGATGTACAAGTGGAATAGTAATGAATATGGGGGTCCAATAAAGTGATGTGTGGCTCACTAAAACCAGAAGAACATGGTCCTCCTTGTCCTCCCTCTCACTGTATCAGAGTCCCTATGAGGACTCGCTCTCACACCCCAAATGAAAGAGCAATGTGAAGAGGTAATCCTTTCCAGAAAGTAATAGTCCTTTCCAAAGAATGGTAAATGTATTTATACTGTACTTATCAGCTTGTCATCAAGTCCACAGGTCCAGGGTCCCGGGGGAAGGGCCTCCCTTGTCTGTGAAAACAGCAGTCTTGTAAAGTGTGTAGAACCATATATGGGTCAAAGGCATGTAGTCCAGAGATGGGCCGCGCTGGCCTGACCTCTTTCACCCATCTCTGTCGTCTCCATCAGAGGCTGGTTCCCAATGCCGTCCATTGCACTTTTATCCTTCAGTGTCTACTTAACTCACAAGAGCATGAGTCCAATCTCAGATATTACCATCAAACCATGCCTGACAAATGGAAATTAGTCAATATGGGATGATTTGCTTCCCTAGGTGAAACGGAGCTGTAACACATCCAGGTACAAATATGTAGAAAAAAAGAATTCCCCTAAATGGACTTTACCGGCACTTTGCTAAAAGATATATGTGTACATTTACATAATGATTGTATATGACAGAGTATACGGAATAAAAGGATTTTTTATTTAAACACAACATAGCTTAAAAACATAATATTTTGTAGGTTCAACAAAGCATATCACATAGTTACATAGTCAATAGTATAGTATTCTTCACAAACAGTGAGTTGTACAAGGGCTCTTTTTCACACCCAACGCGTTTCGGAATATACAGTGTTTTTGTCCTTCTTCAGAGATGTAGCGAAAAAAGAGCAATTCGTTTTGCAATATGCTGAATTGGGTTACTTTAAAAATCCAGAATTGGAGTAGCATTGGGCATTGTTGCTGGTGCAGTTTGTCATGAGGGTATCAAAATTGGTGCTAAATGGTATTAAATGGTTATGGTCCCAATTCAATGGGGCATAGTATCTCACCTATCCCCGTCCCTCCCGGATGCGTGCACGCTGGATGCTGGGATGCGCGGCTGGCAACTTCTAAACTCTAAATAGGGGCTCCTTTCTGTTTTGCCTCAGTAGTCTCTTTGGGCTGCACGCACTGTTTGTGAAGTACTATTGACTATGTAACTATGTGATATGCTTTGTTGAACCTACAAAATATTATGTTTTTAAGCTATGTTGTGTTTAAATAAAAAATCCTTTTATTCCGTATACTCTGTCATATACAATCATTATGTAAATGTACACATATATCTTTTAGCAAAGTGCCGGTAAAGTCCATTTAGGGGAATTATTTTCTCGACAAATGAAAATTACAGGCCAGAATTTACCTCAGTGATTTCCTATGACCATCAGCTCCATCTAGTGACCATAATGGGGTATTTTTCCTGAAATACCTCAATAAAAATAGCATAATGACACATTATGGCCACTAGATGGAGCCAAGGAAATCAGTGTATGAAATAAAATACATCCAACATTCATCACAGCCGGGTGAATGCTACTCCCATTATTCAACTAAAATATTTTTTAAATAGACCTCTAAGTGTTTGTGAAATCTTACACCACAAAATGCACTCAGCCAATGAAAGGTAATGACTCCATTTTTATTTTTTCTACTGCTATCAATGGCCAACACAGTACAACACTTCATCCATGTCTTTGATGATCTCTGATCTCCTTATCAACTGTTTTTACATGATGAAGATCAGCCATGGAGTATATCTGAGGTGTATATCAGGGTGTGCTTCTTCCCCACATGAGAGATGTGATTATTATTATTATTATTATACAGTATTTATATAGCGCCAACAGTTTACGTAGCGCTTTACAACTTGAGGGTAGACAGTACAAATACAATACAATTTGATACAGTAGGAATCAGAGGGCCCTGCTCCTTAGAGCTTACAATCTAAGAGGGAAGGTCAAGAGATACAAGAGGTAATAACTGTGGGTGATGTGCTGATGGAGAAGATAAGTGTACAGTTGTTAGGTGGGGGCCAGATAGGCTTCTCTGAAGAGATGAGTTTTCAGGGATCGTCTGAAAGTGGATAAAGTAGGAGAAAATCGGACGGATTGGGGTAGAGCATTCCAGAGGATGGGGGAGGCTCTGGAGAAGTCCTGGAGGCGAGCATGGGATGAGGTGACAAGGGAGTTAGAGAGCAGGAGGTCTTGGGAGGAGCGAAGAGAACGATTAGGTTGGTATTTTGTGACTAGGTTAGAGATGTAGCTGGGGGCCAGGTTGTGGATGGCTTTGTAAGTTATAGTTAGTATCTTGAATTTGATTCGGTGACTGAGTGGCAGCCAATGGAGGGATTGGCAGAGGGGTGTAGCAGACGCTGATCGGTTTGTGTGGTGGATGAGCCTGGCCGCAGCGTTCATGATGGACTGAAGTGGGGATAGCCTATTTAGAGGTAAACCAATGAGGAGGGAGTTGCAGTAGTCGAGGCGGGAGATGACCAGGGAGTGGATTAGAAGCTTTGTGGTGTCATTGGTTAGGAAGGGGCGTATCTTGGAGATGTTGCGAAGATTGAGGCGGCAAGCTTTGGATAGTGATAGGATGTGGGGCCGGAAGGTTAGTTCAGAGTCCAGGATTACACCTAGGACCTTGGCGTGGGGAGATGGGTTGATAGTTGAGCCGTTGATCTTGACAGGTAGATCAGGGGAAGTGGCACCTGAGGGAGGAAATATCATGAGCTCGGTTTTGGATAGGTTGAGTTTGAGAAAGTGATGTGACATCCAGGCTGATATGTCTGCTAGTAAGTTGGTAATGCGTGAGGAGACAGATAGAGAGAGCTGGGGGGTGGAGAGATAGATTTGGGTGTCATCAGCGTAGAGATGATATTTAAAGCCGTGGGAGGCAATCAACTGACCCAAGGAGGTGGTGTAGATTGAGAAAAGGAGAGGTCCGAGAACAGAACCTTGGGGGACCCCAACGGAAAAAGGAAGAGGAGAGGAGGAAGTAGAGTTGTAAGTGACACTGAAGGAGCGGTGGGATAGGTAGGATGAGAACCAGCGAAGAGTACAGTCACGGAGACCAAAGGAGTGGAGTTTTTTGAGGAGGAGAGGATGGTCCACTGTGTCAAAGGCAGCAGAGAGATCCAGGAGAAGTAGTATAGAGTAGTGTCCATTGGCTTTAGCCATTAGTAGGTCATTTGAGAGTTTAAGGAGAGCAGTTTCCGTGGAGTGTTGAGGGCGAAAACCGGACTGAAGGGGATCAAGAAGTTTATTTATGGTCAGATGGTCGCTTAGTCGGTTGTAGACCAGTCTTTCAAGAAGTTTGGAGGAGAAGGAGAGTAAGGAGATGGGACGTAAGTTGTTGAGACTGGTGGGATCCAGTGAGGGCTTTTTTAGTATGGGGGTGACTAGCGCATGTTTTAGAGAGTTTGGGAAGATGCCACAAGAGAGGGAGAGGTTGAAAATGTGAGTTAGAGAGCGTAGAATTGAGTCAGAGGGTGAGCGTAGCATTTGCGAGGGAACAGGATCCAGGGGGCAAGTGGTTAGATGAGTGCTAGAAAAAAGTTTAGCAACCTCAGTAGTAGTAGCAGGGTTGAATGAGGGAAGTAATGATTGTGTCTGTGGACATGGGGTGTTGCATGGGGGAGGTTTTTGCGCATTGGCGATCTCCTCGTGAATTGTATCAATCTTAGTTTTGAAGTGATTGGCAATCTCCTGGGCAGTGAGTGAGTTGGTGGGTGGAGGCAGTGGAGGACAGAGTAGAGTGTTGAAGGTAGAGAAGAGTTGACGTGGACTGGATGAGAAGGTGTTGATGAGTGTGATAAAGTAGGTCTGTTTGGCAGTGTGAAGGCAGGAGTAGTATTTTAGGAGGGCAGATTTATAATGTGTGAAGTCTTCCTGGGTCTTAGTCTTATGCCACAGGCGCTCAAGAGCGCGGCTACGTTTTCTGAGACTTCTGGTGTCATCTGTTTGCCAGGGTTGTAGCAGTCGGGGCCTAATTCTGCGTGTAGTGAGGGGGGCAAGCTTGTCTAGGGCGGAAGACAGTGAGCTGTTGTAGATGAAAGTAGCTTGGTTGGGGCAGGACAGGGGGGAGATTTTGTCATAGAGGTGATCAGTAGCAGAGTAGAGAAGAGAAGGGTTGAGGTGGCGAAGGTTTCTGCGTGTAACTGTTAGGCGGTTGGAGGGAGAAGAGGTGGAAGACAGGGAGAGAGCAAAAGTAATAAGGTGGTGATCAGAGAGTGGGAGTGGATTGTTGGAAAGGTTGCACGGAGTGCATAGATAGGAGAAGGCAAGGTCAAGGGTGTTGCCATTGGAGTGGGTAGGAGCCTGTATCCATTGCTTCAGGTCAAGCGATGAGGTTAGACTGAGAAGTTTAGAAGTAATAGTAGTGTTAGTGTTAACAGGGATGTTGAAGTCCCCAAGAATGATTGTGGGGATTTCAGAAGAGAGAAAGTAGGGTAGCCAGGCAGAGAAGTCATCAAGAAAGGCTGATACTGGTCCAGGGGGCCGGTAGATGACAGCAATTCTTAGAGAAATGGGAGAGAAAAGACGAATGCAGTGTGCCTCAAAAGAGGAGAGTGTCAGAGAGGGCGGTGGGTGAAGAACCTGATAGGTGCTGCATGGGGCTAGAAGGATTCCCACTCCACCTCCCTTCCGTCCACTTGGTCTGGGGGAGTGAGTCCAGAGAAGGCCCCCGTGGGAGAGGGAAGCAGGAGAAATAGTATCCGATTCATGAAGCCAGGTTTCAGTAATGGCAAGTAGGTTAAAGGAATTTGTGATGAAGAGGTCGTGGAGGGCGGTGAGTTTGTTGCAGACAGAACGTGCGTTCCACAGGGCACAGGAAAAGGGGGGACTGGTTTTGGAAAGAGGAATAGAGACCAAGTTCTGTGGGTTGCGGCTCCTGCCAGAGGGTGTAGGGGGATGGGAGCGTTGGGCAAAGACAGATGATGGTGGCCCAGGGTTTGGGGATATGTCACCAGAGATTAGGAGAAGCAGGAGGGCGAGGGAGGTAATGTGGGACTGTGATTTATGTGAAGGGGCATGTCTCAGAGTACTGGAGGTTTTATCAGTATATGGATGTAGAATGAGCGAGAGTTGGTAGGAGCAGTAGTAGGGAGAAGACAGAAGGCAGGGTGATATGTATAAGCAGGCGGGTGGAGAGGGGGGGTGAAGGTAAGAGAGTTTGAGAAGAGAGGAGAGGAGTGTCAGAAGCAGTGGTAGAGAGTGCATGTTATAGAGTGGAAGGAGAGCTTAATAGAGAGACGGGTCACCTGCAGTCTGTTAGCTGCTTTCAGTGCAGATTGCTGTATTTGTTTGCTTCGTGCAATCGCTGAAGTGCAGAGATTGAAGTGCATATCACTTGTAGAAAGAATCACTTAGAGATAGAAGCCTTAAGGATGGAAGCCCCATACAATGTGCTCCCCCGAACAATGTGCTCCCCCCTTAAGGATGCTCAAATATATACTGTTATAGGGGTGGGGTTGAAGTTCGTTAATTAATCATGAGTGACTATAAGAGTGCCTAGCAATCAAAGTGAATTTTTTGCTTCAAAAGTCAGAATAGCAAGAGGCCAAGACAAGATCAACTCATAAAACTTAGGTAAGACAGACCAGAAAAACAAATAATGTCATGGTTGCTCGCACAGGGCAACAGATAGGGAAGGACACATACCAAAGACACACACACACACACACAGAGACTGCAGGCAGATCCCAGTTTCAGTTAATGGTGGAAGATGTGGATGAGCTGACACATACCAAAGACACACACACAGAGACTGCAGGCAGATCCCAGTTTCAGTTAATGGTGGAAGATGTGGATGAGCTGACACATACCAAAGACACACACACAGAGACTGCAGGCAGATCCCAGTTTCAGTTAATGGTGGAAGATGTGGATGAGCTGACACATACCAAAGACACACACACAGAGACTGCAGGCAGATCCCAGTTTCAGTTAATGGTGGAAGATGTGGATGAGCTGACACATACCAAAGACACACACACAGAGACTGCAGGCAGATCCCAGTTTCAGTTAATGGTGGAAGATGTGGATGAGCTGACACATACCAAAGACACACACACAGAGACTGCAGGCAGATCCCAGTTTCAGTTAATGGTGGAAGATGTGGATGAGCTGACACATACCAAAGACACACACACAGAGACTGCAGGCAGATCCCAGTTTCAGTTAATGGTGGAAGATGTGGATGAGCTGACACATACCAAAGACACACACACAGAGACTGCAGGCAGATCCCAGTTTCAGTTAATGGTGGAAGATGTGGATGAGCTGACACATACCAAAGACACACACACAGAGACTGCAGGCAGATCCCAGTTTCAGTTAATGGTGGAAGATGTGGATGAGCTGACACATACCAAAGACACACACACAGAGACTGCAGGCAGATCCCAGTTTCAGTTAATGGTGGAAGATGTGGATGAGCTGACACATACCAAAGACACACACACAGAGACTGCAGGCAGATCCCAGTTTCAGTTAATGGTGGAAGATGTGGATGAGCTGACACATACCAAAGACACACACACAGAGACTGCAGGCAGATCCCAGTTTCAGTTAATGGTGGAAGATGTGGATGAGCTGACACATACCAAAGACACACACACAGAGACTGCAGGCAGATCCCAGTTTCAGTTAATGGTGGAAGATGTGGATGAGCTGACACATACCAAAGACACACACACAGAGACTGCAGGCAGATCCCAGTTTCAGTTAATGGTGGAAGATGTGGATGAGCTGACACATACCAAAGACACACACACAGAGACTGCAGGCAGATCCCAGTTTCAGTTAATGGTGGAAGATGTGGATGAGCTGACACATACCAAAGACACACACACAGAGACTGCAGGCAGATCCCAGTTTCAGTTAATGGTGGAAGATGTGGATGAGCTGACACATACCAAAGACACACACACAGAGACTGCAGGCAGATCCCAGTTTCAGTTAATGGTGGAAGATGTGGATGAGCTGACACATACCAAAGACACACACACAGAGACTGCAGGCAGATCCCAGTTTCAGTTAATGGTGGAAGATGTGGATGAGCTGACACATACCAAAGACACACACACAGAGACTGCAGGCAGATCCCAGTTTCAGTTAATGGTGGAAGATGTGGATGAGCTGACACATACCAAAGACACACACACAGAGACTGCAGGCAGATCCCAGTTTCAGTTAATGGTGGAAGATGTGGATGAGCTGACACATACCAAAGACACACACACAGAGACTGCAGGCAGATCCCAGTTTCAGTTAATGGTGGAAGATGTGGATGAGCTGACACATACCTGCAAAGAGACAGAAGGAATGATCAGGTGAGGCAGAACCCAGTGCAGAGATTGAAGTGCATATCACTTGTAGAAAGAATCACTTAGAGATAGAAGCCTTAAGGATGGAAGCCCCATACAATGTGATGTCCAGCAACATTCATATAGAAGACATTTCCCGCACTCAAGGCACTAATACACTTCGAGGGTTGTGTGGGATCCCTGATGTACAGGAAGACAGGACTTCAGTGAGGAACAATTCCCTCACTCAGGACAGGAATTCGGCTTCTCCCCCGTGTGAGTTCTCTGATGTGTGTAAAGATTGACCAACTGTGAAAAACATTTCCCGCACTCAGGACAGGAATATGGCTTCTCCCCCGTGTGAGATCTCTGATGTGTGGAAAGACCGGACTTCTGTGAAAAGCATTTCCCGCACTTAGGACAGGAGTACGGCTTCTCCCCCGTGTGAGATCTCTGATGTGTGGAAAGATCGGACTTCTGTGAAAAGCATTTCCCGCACTCAGGACAGGAGTACGGCTTCTCCCCGTGTGAGATCTCTGATGTGTGGAAAGACCGGACTTCTGTGAAAAGCATTTCCCGAACTCAGGACAGGAGTACGGCTTCTCCCCCGTGTGAGATCTCCGATGTGTGGAAAGATGGGACTTCAGTGAAAAACATTTCCCGCACTCAGTACAGGAATACGGCTTCTCCCCTGTGTGAAATCTTATATGCACATGAAGATGGGATTTAAAACGGAAACACTTCCCACACTCAGTACAGGAAAGCCTCTTCTCTGTTGGAAGGACGGCACCGTCCCTCACAGTCTGAGGTTCCTCAGGATAAGAGGAATACGATGGTCCATCTACACTGTGTGGTGCCGGATGGACATTTGAGGTAGTCGGGTTTTCTCCTGGACTATACTGTGTGATGTCCTCATCTTCTAATTTACAGTCTGGAGACAAAGTGAGACAATCCTCTGAGGTTTTCCTCATCTCCCGTCCATCTACTAAAATAGAGATAAAAAGATTATTACTAGACATGAGCAGATTGGTTCCCCTAAACCAGGACTCCGCCCACATCAGGCAGCTTTGTCTCTGAGGATCTTACAATTCCCCCTCAAGGTAACTAGTAAATGGGTCCTCTGATCTCCTACCAGTTCATTTCTTTATTCATGGACCTTAGTCAGAGAGTGAGGAAACAACGAGAACTGTCTTTTATAGGAGTGACAGTGATGAGGGGATTATAGGACGAGTGTCCCCACCCCCTCTATCACTCATTGCCATCTTCCCAACACAAGAAGACCTGCACTTCCTTATTTAGTCCATGATTTAGTCATGAATAACAGCGGGGCTGAGCCCCACCAGAGGTCAGAGAGTGAGGATGGGTGGAGAACAACCAAGATGAAGACCGGACTGATTCTGAAGACCACCATCATTGGGTTATTGACTCCTCCCTCATTATCACTTTCTGTTTAAGGTTACAAAGTTTGAGGATATTATCACATTATTATCAACATGTAAAAGTCTGTGCTCCAATCACATCATCAGATATAAAATGTCCAACTGGTAGGAAATGGGTGTAACAAAAGAGAATATATATTATGTGTATATATAGCAGTGGGTAGAGGAGAGAGAGCAGAAGTCAGGACTATGTAATGTACAACATATTGTATAAGATACAACAGATAGGACTATATAGTATCAGAATAATGTAATGTACAACATAGAGTATATAGTGCAGGGGTCAGGAGTATATAATGTACAATATAAATTATACAATGTAACAGTCAGGACTCATAATATTGGTATTCAGTAATCAGTGGAAGATTAAATGTTTACATGAGACAAGTTGCAGAGGTCCCACACCGCTGCCTCCCATCTCCTGAGACTGCACTCAGTGACTTGGGTCTGAGACTATACAGACATATCCCTCCACCCGGCACAGACAGAAAATAACAGAGCAAGTAATCCTGGGAGAATTGTTCTGTCAGAGATCTTGCCATACCCGGGTATGGGGCAGAAGACCCAAAACACATACCCCAGGTGCCTAGGTCTAGTAACATCTATGGTGAAAATGAACATTTTGCTGCCAGCTGAACCCCAGAATCTCCATAAATCCAGTCTAGATACATAAATGGTGTCTGCAGCACAGAGAAGGAATATTATCCGAGAGAAATACAGGAATACAGGACGGGGAACACAGCTCAGGAAAGTGACCAGGGGATTACAGGCTGATATCACCCAGTCCCCGCCCTACTCTGGACCAATCAGTGAGCAGTATGGGTGGAGGAATGTATTTAGTGTTAATGACCCACCTGTGCTGATCTCTGTAGGAGTGTCCTCCTCTATAAATGTCCCCGTTATTCCATCCTCCTCCATAGACTGCTGATCATCCCTCACATACCTCTCTTCTTCTTCTGCTTTAACCTCAAATTCTGTATCGATTGGATCTCCACTCTAAATCAAGAAAATGAGAGAGAATATCATCTGTAAGATATAAGATTTATTATTGTGACATCACATAAAAAATCTACACATTGTCTCTATAAGTGTGTTTTATAAGCTCCATCCCACCAACCTTGTAACAGTGAGGGATGGTGTGACCTTCCTGTGTGGAATCCCGGGAATACAGAGGACGGGGACATCTCTCTGGTGGGCTCCTGGTATTAGGTGGTTCCATCACTCCATACTCCTCATCCTCCTCTTTATACTCTTCTTTAACATCAATATTATCATCCCCGAGGTTTCCACTCTGAATATATAATAAAACCTTCATTGTAACAAACATGCTGTGTATAAGACCCCTTTCACACTGGGGAAGTTGTCAGGCGCTTTAGCGCTAGAAATAGCCTCTGCTAAGTCACTAAATACCGCTTCTTATTCACTGCAGTGTGACTTTTCAAAATCGGGCGGTGCGCTTGTGGGACGTTACCAAAAGTCCTGCAAGCAACATCTTTGGGGGGGTGGAGTGGGAGCGCTGTATTTAGCACTCCCAAAACGCCCTTCTCATTGCAATGAATGGGCAGTGCTTCCAAAGCGATTTGAAAATGGGAGTTTTTAACCCTTTTTTTGGGTTAAAAGTGCCCTGCTGGTGGCCGAAAACATCGCTAAAGCGCCACTAAAACGAGCGGCGCTTTGAGTGTGAAAGCAGTCTTAATCAAAACTATTAGTGATTTTTCCTCATCTACCTGATGATGGTGAGGGATGGTGTGATCTTCCTGTGTGGAATCCCGGGAATACAGAGGACGGGGACATCTCTCTGGTGGGTTCCCATTACTGGATCCATCTGTAGGAAACACACACACTGACTGAATACATTGTTTCTATGTGTTTATCAGATGATGGGGGATCTAGGTGGAGCCTCCGTACTGCTCTCTCCTTTACAATAAAGTCTCCTCTTACCCGGTGATGTGAGGGGCGGCTGATTGTCCATCATGACGTCCTTGTAGAGATCCTTGTGTCCTTCTAAATACTCCCACTCCTCCATGGAGAAATAGACAGTGACATCCTGACACCTTATAGGAACCTGACACACACAATGATACAGTCACCATCCAGACACATCCCTTGTCTGTTACTGGATAATGTCCCAGAATTCCCAGAATCCTCCTCACCTCTCCTGTCAGCAGCTCCATCATCTTCTTGGTGACTTCTAGAATCTTCTGCATGTTGTGTCTCTCAGGTTTTAGGGAGTCACATGGAGGCACTGTGATGGTCATATGATCACCTGACTTCACAAGAGGAAATCTCTCTATTGAGGAACCAATAGGAATATCATGTTAGAATCCCAGAATCCTCCTCACCTCTCCGGTCAGGTCTGTGTTTTATTAATAGAGATAAGAGTGATGTCATGTGATCTCCCAGAATCCTCCTCACCTCTCCGGTCAGGTCTGTGTTTTATTAATAGAGATAAGAGTGATGTCATGTGACCTCCCAGAATCCTCCTCACCTCTCCGGTCAGGTCTGTGTTTTATTAATAGAGATAAGAGTGATGTCATGTGACCTCCCAGAATCCTCCTCACCTCTCCGGTCAGGTCTGTGTTTTTTATTAATAGAGATAAGAGTGATGTCATGTGACCTCCCAGAATCCTCCTCACCTCTCCGGTCAGGTCTGTGTTTTATTAATAGAGATAAGAGTGATGTCATGTGACCTCCCAGAATCCTCCTCACCTCTCCGGTCAGGTCTGTGTTTTATTAATAGAGATAAGAGTGATGTCATGTGACCTCCCAGAATCCTCCTCACCTCTCCGGTCAGCAGGTAGATGATCTCCAGGGTGAGGTTTAGTATCTTCTCAGTCATGTGACTCCGGTCCTCCTCCATCCTCATTGGTGCCATCATTTGATCTATACAGGTCTCCTTGTAGACGGATAACTTTGGGAAATGAAAGTAAGAATTATTTGGATGGTGTTGGTCACACAATAATAGGATGTGAATGTGAGGGGGTAATAGGAGGGTTTCTGTACATTTAACAACTACTCCCCCCCATGGGAACACATTTAGTTTGGATTGTTTGCTACATTTTTTAGGCCCGGGACCCTCTTGTCCTGCTGGATCAGATATTCCCTTTTTCTGGGTTTGTTGGTCTCTGAACTGGATTCAATGGGTTTTAGATCTGCAGACAAGGAATGATAAATACGATCCTTCCTTTGATTTGTTTGCTCTGAGGCAGTGATGTGAGGACAATGTCGGGTCATCATGATGTCCAGGAAGGGGAACTTGCTGACTTTTGGTCGGAGTTGTCGGCTAATCAGGATAATTGTCAGAACTCCGGCTGCAAGGCTCCAATCTCCGGCAGCCTGCTGACTGATCGGAGTGATGTCGCTGTCACTCTCTGCAGTAAGAGAAGGGATTGGATTGGATAGCAGGAGGATCCTGCTGGGGGACTACAGAACTGTGGGGGAGGAGTCGGTTTTGTTTTCTCCAATAGCAACCCATCTGCCATCTATGCTGATTATGAAGATTATAACATGTAAGTGTACTATTTGTTTTTATGGAATAAATGACTTCATCATTCTAATGAGGATCTCGCGCTGTCATTTCTTTGTTGTTTAATCTCCTTGGATCTTCCCGGATCTTTATCTGACAAGCTGCAGGACCCTTGTAAGTTGGAATGAACATTTGTCCTCATCATGCTGTTACCATAGACTGCTGTCTGTTGGGCTGGACCTTGTAGTGCACATTACTGGTGTGTGTTTTTTATTTCAGTGCTGGAGGACAGCCTGGGGGAGGGGTTTGTTCTCTTGGTCTATTTTGTATCCTCAATAAAAAGAAAAAAATACCGCGCTAGATAATGTGTATGAAGCAGCAACTAAAAACCATATAATATCTCCATGGTGAAAAAGTCCAGTAAATAAATAAAGTTGCGCTTAAAAAAAAGGGATAATGTGAAAATTTCATACAATAAATATTTGAATGCACTCCCTATATAGTGAAATAAAAAGTGAAAAGCAATGACAAAGTGCAAAGAAACATAGTCCACATAACATAACATAGAAGGATTGGTGCACACAGCCAGTGTGTATTGAGTTCCAAAGTGAAAAATATATGAAAAACTTCCAGGGGCATGGATAATAGAGGATTGAGTCACAAATTATAGAGCGGCAATCTGTATGTGCAGTCCCTTACCGGACAAGGTGGACCCCCTCCAGCGCAGGGTCGTATAAGCAGACAGATTACCCTCTGTGGGGAGCTGTAGATGTGTTGGTATCTGATGCCTTCGGGCGCCGATTCGCTCTGATGAATGCAGGTGTCCAGCAGGAAGCAGAACAAAAAGCCAATAGACTGATCTCTCGAGCTCTGAAAAGAAGCACAACGCACCGCCCTACATGTTTCGCAATACCTTGCGGCCCCAGGAAGACGAAAGGTATTGCGAAACATGTAGGGCGGTGGCCCCAGGAAGACGCAAGGTATTGCGAAACATGTAGGGCGGTGCGTTGTGCCGACGTCATCACGCCACATGTGACCCCGGCACACGGGTGTTTTGTTTTTAGTTTTGTCTAGCCGGCTTTTATTGTTTGTTTGTTTTTGTTTATGCGGGCATCCACACGTTTTTTAATAAACACGCTTCTCTACTACACGATTGGCGTCCCCTATCTCTCTCGCTTATACACTCGGGGCCCGGAGCCCGAGTGTGTTTTCTTTTCAGAGCTTGAGAGATCAGTTTATTGGCTTTTTGTTCTGCTTCCTGCTGGACACCTGCATTCATCAGAGCGAATCGGCGACCAAAGGCATCAGATACCAACACATCTACAGCTCCCCACAGAGGGTAATCTGTCTGCTTATACGACCCTGCGCTGGAGGGGGTCCACCTTGTCCGGTAAGGGACTGCACATACAGATTGCCACTCTATAATTTGTGACTCAATCGTATATTATCCATGCCCCCAGGAATTTTCCATATATTTTTCACTTTGGAACTCAATACACACTGGCTGTGTGCACCAATCCTTCTATATGTTATGTGGACTATGTTTCTTTGCACTTTGTGATTGCTTTTCACTTTTTATTTCACTAATAGGGAGTGCATTCAAATATTTATTGTATGAAATTTTCATATTTTGTATCCTGTAACATATTTCTAGAACGGTGAAATGGTGAGGTGAAGGCTTCCTTCACTTGCTGGCAGAAGGTCTTTAAAAGAGAAGTATGATTTTTTTTCTTTCAGATTCATACTTACCTAGGTGGATGCAGCATCGGTCCCCCGGCACCTCTTCACTGAGAACCGATCGATCTAACATCTGCGATGGCTCGGTTCTCACAGCTCTGCCCCCCGCACTCACTGGAGATGTGGAGGGGCGGGGAGTGCCCGTCTCAGTCTCTCAGTGGCTCGCTGAGAGGCTGAGATGGCCATCAGTCCAGGGACCCGGAAGATCCAGACTTCATTGTGGTGATGATGCGGTGCCTGGACTGATTCCAGTGATGTCACCAGAGAGAGGACTTCATCCCGCTCTCTGCTGAAAACAGGTCACAAGAGTGCAAAACGAATTGTACTCCTGTAACCCATAGGAGAAGCCCAGCCAAGCGATCTCAAGCTGGACTTCTCCTTTAAGGAGGTGAGAAAAGTATGTGCAGGTGGGGTGAGAGGACCATCAGAGACCAACAGCCTGTGTAGTGTAATAATTGTCCTTTGTAGGCCATGTATGGTCAGGATGGTCATTGTCTTGTCTATTTATTGTCAGTGATGTTTGTTTAGAGGAACATATTACTAGAATTTATCTCCAAAATGAAGAGAATGTTCCGGCCCCATAAGTGGGGAAATGTTCTGCCCCTGAAGGGGTTAATCTAGGTTTCCACACTATATATGTGTATCATCATCTGCTGGAGATAAAAGACATCACAGTGACTATGGAGGAAGAGGACGGACATGACGGGGGGTTACTGGATGTAAATAGAAAATAAGATCTTATTACCTCCTCTACTGCTTCTTCCAGCAATGTCTTCTCTCTACTTCCTCTCGACTCACCTCTCACCCGGAACTTCCTGTGTGTACCTGACATCACTTCCTGTCTGTATCTGACATCACTTCCTGTCTGTATTCCATAGAGACTTCCTGTCTGGGTAGAAGTAAGATCACCATCTTGTGGAGTTCAGAGGAACTGCAGCCCCAAGAAACGTCTCATAATAACCTTTCTGGTATTACAGCGCAAAGTTAAAAACATAACTCCCGAAATTGAACTTTTTGGTAAAGAAAATGCAAAAATATATCAAAAAGCATAAAAATATATATCAGTCCACTCATAATGAATATGTTAAACATAAATTGCCAGGATGTAATGTTTACATAGGAATGGGGGTGGAGATCTCTCCAAGTAAGAAAACGTCCTTGTATATGCTTATATGAATAAAATAATTAAATGTGAAAAAAGCTGTAAAACAATAAAAAATATATAGACTGAGTCATCCACTTCAGCCATAAAGGCATTGTGATTCAAGATCTTCTAGTTCACATAGAAGGAGGACTCATCGACATACGTCACAACTTTTTGAGATGGGAATGCGCGACACCTATTAGCAAAAGTATGTAGGCATCGGACACATGCCCTGCCATGCCCCCTGAAAGGAGAATCATAACAAAAAAAAAATAATTGGTTAAACCCACAAGTGCTATTGTACCACTACTTTTCCTTTACACTGGCTGTTAAAACTTACAAATGCAGCAATTTAGAAATTGGATGAAAGGTTTAGCACTGGGAAACAATTTTTGAAAGATAAAAAGTGCATTTTATATACAACTATATAGATTAGACCAAAATGAGGGACAGATGAGGAGGAAAGAGGGACAGAGGGACATTGTTCCATATCAGGGACAGTCCCTGGAAATCAGGAACAGTTGGGAGCTATGCATCAGTGATTTCATACATTTGTTTGGAAGGATAGAACAATCCTCAGAAGGGATCATGTAGGATGACAGGAAAGGCTCCTGACTTGTGAGACAGACATCCCGACTCTCCCACATTTCGGCTGTGGCTCCCTGACACCTGCAAGTGCCGCGCAATATCCCGGCTGCAGGGCTGATTCTGGGTGGGTGCGCGGGGTGCACCCAGGGCCGACGCTACCGCTAGGCAAAACTAGGCAATCGCTTAAGACGCAGCCACAACCGCTGGCTTACCTACTCTCCATTGGGAGGAGAGAGGGCACCTGATGTTTGTGAGTGCCTGTGCGGCTGTGCCTCATCCTCTACCCCTCCCCTACCCGGTGGCTATGTGACCAGTGGCATAGCATGGGGGAGGCAGGCGGGGCACCACCCTGGGGCCGGGTGCAGAATGTAAAGGGGCAAATAGGCACAACGCTAGTGGCACTACAGCAGCAATTCGCATCGACCTTGGGGTGCAGGTGGGCATCCATCGCCACACACGGCAGTAATGAGCGATCCAAGGGCATATAGGTGGGCGGACCTGAGAAAGCCCAGGACTCGGAAGAAGTGCTCCTCTGGCACCGCCTCTTCCTCCCAGACCCCGCCTCCCGAAGAGACGAGAAGCAGCTGGGCAGGCCCAGCGTACCGTACCCCGTGCTTCCAGAGTAGCATTGATTGATCCAACTTCCTCCACTCTCTAACATCACGTGAGGCCCAGAGCGAGGACTGTTCTCTGAGGACAGGCTGATTTGGGGCACAGAGAACAACAGGGAGCAGCTGACTGGCTGAAAGGATCAAAGCGGATCTTCACAAGAAGACAGACTGGCATTGAATGGAAGGTATCGTACCATCACATCATCATCATACACACACAGGTCTGCAGGCTACGGATCTGCAGACAGATTCTAGTACAATGGGACAGAGAAGGGACTGCAAATAGGGACAGGGCTAGGGGTTTCTCTCATCTCCCCCCTCCCTCCCCTCTCTCAGCACCCCCTCTCTTTTAGCCATCCTCTCTCAGCCCCCTTTCTCAGTCCTCCTCTCTCTCAGCCCTCCCTCTCTCAGCCCCCTTCTCTCTGTCCATCCCCCCTCTCTGTCAGCCCCCCTCTCTTTGTCAGTCCACCCTCTCTCTCTCAGCCCACTTCCCTCTCTCTCTCAACCACCCTCTCTCTCAGCCCCCTCTCTCAACCACCCTCTCTGTCAGCCCCCTCTCTGTCAGCCCCCTCTCTCTCTATCAGCCCCCTCTCTCTCTCTCTCTCTCTCTCAGCCCCCCTCTCTCTCAAACACCAAGTCAGCCCCCCACCCTCTCTATCAGCCCACCCTCTATCTCTCAGCCCCCCTCTCTCTGTCAGTCGCCCCTTCTCACCCTCCCTCTCTCTCTCAGCCCCCTCTCTCTCAGCCCCCCTCTATCTCAACCATCCTCTCTCTCTCAGCCTGCCCTCTCTCTTTTTCAGCCCCCTCTCTTCTGTCCACCACTCTCTCTCTGAGCCCTCCACCTCTTTGTCAGTCACTCCCCCCTCTCTGAGCCCCTCACTCTCTCTCAGCCCTCCTACCTGTTTCAACCAAAACACTGCACACCCGGACTCCTACCTCCATGACCACTTCAAATCACTGAAGTTGTCATGGTGGTTGGAGTTTTCCTTTAATATTTCTCAGAAGAAGTAAACCTCTGTATAGTGATTCCAATTCATTTGATCATCATCTAGTTGTGTTAAATTGGTGGTGGTGGTGGAGGTGGTCGTGGTGGTGGGGGTTGGGTGCGGAGCGCCACCTCCCTGACATGATTTTTTCACCTCCCAGGAATGAGTTTGCCTTCTCCCTGAAATTAGTTTTTGCAGGTTGGGATATCTGATCCAAACATATTGATTACATCTGTAGCGCTGTCCCCGTAGGGCTTGCTGTGTGTTGACTTCTTAGGCCTCCCTCTGATTACCTGCAGACCATTGCTGGGGGTTTTCACATATCCCTCCTTACTCCCGATTGCTTGTTACTCATAAAACAGTCCAGGGTATTTGTTTTTTTTATATTTATTGTAGAACTTGGATGTGAGAAGGGATTAGTGGGATATTCCAACTGAACTATTCACAGTAGATAAGGACAACTCTCACTTGGCCTCACCGGATTACACACTGCTTTAACAGACATCCCAACCTGCAGAAACTCATTTCAGGGAGGTGGCGCTTTGCGCCCGCAAGTGTTCCCACCCCCGTGGCAAAATATTTTTGAAATCACTTTTTCAATATTTTTTTCGCAGTGCTCCTGGGGAAGGGGGTGGGGGTTGGGTGGTATGTGGCAGTGGACAGTGTCAGTAGTTTTTTTTTTACTTTTAATAATTGATTTTTTTTGCAATGCTTTTTGGGGGGAGGGGGTTGGGGCAGTGGACAGTGTTGGTAGGGTAGGGGAGAGTGGTGTCAGTAGTTTTTTATTTATTTTTTTCACACTTTTTCATTTTTTTAGATTTTTTTTACAATATTTTTTTATATATTTTTTGGAGGGCTTTGGTGAGATGTCAGGGGTCTAAACAGACCCCTGACATCTCCCCTTTGAGATAGACAAAGGGACTGAGGACACAGATTCCCCAGTCCCTTTCTCAGCACTAAAGATGAATGAACAGGAGACAGAGGCTCCTCTCCATTCATAAACTGAGCAGAGAAGTAGATCGTCTAGGTATGCAATAATTGATACCCCCTGAATCGCAAAAAAGCCATGGCCTCTGCCATGACCTTTGTAAATACTCGGGGTGACGAGGATAGGCCGAATGGTAGTGGCTGAAACTGCAGGTGAATGGTTTCCTCTTCTACCTTTACTGCCAGGCACAGGAATTTTTGAAAGGCCTCCGCAATGGGGATGTGGAGGTAAGCGTCTTTCAAATCCAGTGACACTATGTAACAGTTCTGGGGCAATAATGCCCTGACTGTGAATATCGATTCCATCCGGAATCTTTTGTAGACAATCTCTGTGCTCTCACAGTTTACTCGGCTCAGCAATCACAGGACACAGGAGCGATCTCGCTCACTGTGTCCTATTACTAGTTCCCCCCACAGCAGGCGTGAAAGGAGAGGAGGGGAGTCGGCTGGGGGGAACGAGAGGGGGGGTGGGGTGGAGAAGGACAGGGAGGTGGACGGGGGAGGAGGGACAGCTGTGATCACCGATCTCCCTGTATAGCTTTTTAGCTGACAGCTGCGGGAGGGAGAGAAGGAGAAGCGTCTGTCAGCTAAAAATCTATACAAAGGAGATCGGTGATCACAGGCTGTTCCCAGCTGCACCGATCATTCCCGGGAGATCGGGAGGCTCTTGCGGGTGTTCGGAAGCTGTCACAGAAATGCGGGAGTCTCCTGTACCTTGCGGGAGACTTGAGATGTCTGCTTTAACCATACTGCCACATGTATGGGGGAATGAAGTCTTCTTTCTTTCTCTAGCAGCAGACTTGACACAACTAGTTTATCTTCAGGATACTCTCTAGCTTCCCTTTGACTGACACCCATCCACTGACTCTTCTAGCTGAAGGGATGGCCCTCAGAGGACAAGCCCCATGACACAGATCTGTACTCCCAGTAAGCAGAATCAGATCCTTGCTGGGGTCTCCCTTCCAGTCAGTCTCTCTGGTGACTTCTAGAATCTTCTTTGTATTTCTCTATTCTATCAGGGAGGGAGGTGGAGGCAATGTGATGGTCATATGATCTCCAGACTTCACAGGAGGAAAACTCTAGATCTGAACACAAATAGTAAAATGAAATGATATTCCCACAATCCTCCTCACCTCTCCATCCAGATTTCCAGTTTATTAAAGCCCCACTTCAGACTGAGATATAATTTACCCCCACAGGACCCCCACACTATGCAGGTTCAAAGCTTGTTGCAGATATTCTGACATCATTGCATACAATGCAGGACCAACAGTCACACTTTGCTAGTGAGGATGTCAAGGGTCCGCCCACATCCTAAGAGCATCAGAAACAAAAAGAGATGGAGGGACATTGGGAGGAGGAGCTGTGAGGTCAGTGTGATGTCATAGGACATATAGGGGGTCATTTATTATAGCGCTATGGCGCTAATTCGCTCAAATTGCCGCAAATTAGCGCTAATTCGTGACAATTTAGCGCAAATTAGTGCTAATAGCGCGAATTCGCACTAAAACGGTATTCACTATAGCGCTGGTGAGAAAATACTCCCAAAATCGAATTTACTATAGTTCCCTGAAACTAAATAGCGCCCAAACCCTTACTCTGCTAAAACCTAGAGAATTGCACATGGAAATAATGTTTAGAGCATGATATTATTGCCTAAATGGTACTGAAATATGCAGCATTTTATTTAAAGATAATCTGCTTTTAAAATGTCTGAAAAAGTGATTTCTACACTGAAATATCTTCAAAAGTCTGAAAAGTGAAAAATTCCCCGTTTTGGACAACTAGGTGCCAACACAACTGAGCATGCTCAGACCTGAAAATAACTCTCATTTTAACTCAAGTGTCTTTTTTACCCGGAGCTATAATAAATACCAAAATGAGAGCTAATTAGAGAGCATTTTTTGGGAGTTAAAATCTGCTCTAATTTAGTCCAAATGAAGTTTCAGCCATTGATTCTAATGGAACAATTCTAACTTTCACAAAAAAACCTTTTAATGTTGAGATGAAATGTATCTTTCTGTGAAATAAATTTTCCTTTGCAACATTGTTGCTTCTACTTAAAATATTTTGATTTTAATAATGCTACAATGTGGAATGTTTTGATGTTTTAGTAAAATATATTTTTCTCTGTCACTTTCACTTGTTACTCTCCATCTCACAACAATCTTTACCCCAAACTCACGCAGGTGTCTTTATAATCCACAAACAATACCATTGCTGATGAAAATTTAAAATTAATCACAATTTTTTGTGCTTTTTATTATTTCCAAATATTCATAATTTGAGTCCCAAAAATGTGATATGTGTACCAACATCAGAAAGTAAAATGTAATTCCCAAAAATTTGATGGTAATATTCTACTCTCCCCCACAAAAAAACACCAAATGTCACAGAATGAATCAAGAAGAATAACTCTTCAATAATGTAATTCCATCACTTGTATGTCCAAAGAAATGCAGTATTTATGTGTTTTTATTTTAGTTATGTGTAGGAATGTGTAGGAGGGTCTCACACGTGGCAGCTCTGTGGCCCAGAGGTTAGAACTTCTGCTTAGTATCTCTGAGGGTCTGGGTTCAAATCCCAACCATGTTACTTCATGTAGAGAAGTTGTCTCATCTCCCAGGTCCTATAACTATGTCTAAATCTAGTAGTTATGTGTAGGAGGGTTCCACCACCATTGTAAGTCTTTTCCAGATACACTATATAGCCAAAAGTATTGGGACGCCTGCCTTTACACACACATATCTCCCAACTGTCCCTGATTTTGAGGGACAGAGGAACATTGCTCCAAATCAGGGACAGTCCCTTGAACCCCCCCCCCCCCCCCATTTGTCCCTCATTTTGGTCTGATCCATATAGTTGTATATAAAATGCACTTTTTATCTTTCAAAAAGTGTTTCCCAGTGCTAAACCTTTCATCCAATTTCTTAATTGCTTTATTTATACATTTTAAAAGCCAAAATAAAGGAATAGTAGTGGTAAAAAAAAAAAAACCCTTGTGGATCTAATTAACCTTTTTTTAAAATTCTCCTTTAAGAGGGTGTGGCAGGGGCATGTCCTATGCCTATGTCCATGTCCTATGCCTACATACCTTTGCTGGTAGGTGACCCTCATTCCCATCTCAAAATGTTGGGAGGTATGCACACACATGAACTTTAATGGCAGCCCAGGCTTAGTCCGTAGGGTTAAAATTTGATTTGGCCCATCCTTTGCAGCTAGAACAGCTTCTGGGAAGGCTGTCCACAAGGTTTAGTCTGCCTATGGGAATGTTTGATCATTCTTCCAGAAGTGCATTTGTGAGGCCACTCACTGATGTTGGATGAGAAGGCCTGGCTTGCAGTCTCTACTCTAATTCAGTCAAAGGGTGTTCTATCGGGTTGAGGCCAGGACTCTGTGCAGGCCAGTCAAGTTTCTCCACCCCAAACTTGCTCATCCATGTCTTTATGGACCTTGCTTTGTGTACTGGTGTGCAGTCATGTTGGAACAGGAAGGGGCTTTCCCCAAACTGTCCCCACAAAGTTGGGAGCATGAAATTGTCCAAAATGTCTTTGTATGCTGGCGCCTTAAGAGTTCCCTTATCTGAAACTAAGAGGCCAAGCCCAACCCCTGAAAAACAACCCCCGCACCATAATCCCCCTCCACCAAATCATTTGGACCAGTGCACAAAGCAAGGTCCATAAAGACATGGATGAGTGATTTTGGGGTGGAGGAACTTGACTGGCCTGCACAGAGTCCTGACCTCAACACAACAGAACACCTTGGGGATGAATTAGAGAGGAGACTGTAGGTCAGGCCTTCTCGTCCAACATCAGTGCCTGACCTCACAAATGCACTTGAAAGAATGGTCAAACATTCCCATAGACACACTCCTAAACCTTGTGGACAAGAAGAGTTGAAGCTGTTATAGCTGCAAAGGGTGGGCCAAATGAGTTTTGAACCCAATACTAATACTGGTATGCCATTACAGTTCATGTGTGTTTAAACTTTAAGACCAGCCTCGTTTTGGATTTTAGGTGTTTACAAGTTTAAAACAGGTTTTTTTGCTAGAAAATTACTTAGAACCCCCAAACATTATATATTGTTTTTTTTCTAACACCCTAGAGAATACAATAGCGGTCATTGCAAAACTTTTTTTTGCACCGTATTTGCGCAGCGGTCTTCTAAGCGCACTTTTTTTGGAAAAAATTCACTTTTTTGAAAAAAAAAAATAAGACAACAGTAAAGTTAGCCCAAATTTTTTTTATATTGTGAAATATAATGTTACGCCAAGTAAATTGATACCCATCATGTCACGCTTCAAAATTGCGCCCGCTCGTGGAATAGCGTCAAACTTTTACCCTTAAAAATCTCCATAGGCGACGTTTAAAAAATTCTACAGATTGCATGTTTTACGTTACAGAGGAGGTCTAGGGCTAGAATTATTGCTCTCACTCTACCGGTCGCGGCGATACCTCACATGTGTGGTTTGACCACCATTTTCATATGCGGGCGCTACTCACGTATGCGTTCGCTTCTGCGCGCGAGCTCGTCGGGACAGGGCGCTTTAAAAAATTTTTTTTTTTTTTATTATTTATTTTACTTTATTTTATTTATTTTTTCACTGTTTTTTAAAAAAAAAAAAATTTGGATCACTTTTATTCCTATTACAAGGAATGTAAACATCCCTTGTAATAGAAAAAAGCATGACAGGTCCTCTTAAATATGAGATCTGAGGTCAAAAAGTCCTCAGATCTCATATTTAGACAAAAAAAAAAAAAAAAGTCGTTTAAAAAAATGACACAAATAATTGTGCCTTTAAGAGAAGTGGGCGGAGCCGTCTTAATGACGTCGCTCCGGCCGTCACATGGTATGGAGACGGGTGGGGGCCATCTTGGCCTCACTCATCTCCATACCGAGGAAGTGACAGGACCCGATTGCCTCCGCCGCTACAGACGGCTCCGGTAAGCGGTGGAAGGTGCGGGAGAGCGGCGGGAGGGGGGGTGGCACCTCTCCCGCCGCGATAACGGTGATCTCGCGGTGAACCCGCCGCAGAGACCACCGTTATCGTGTACAGAACCGCTCACTGTAAAGATGGATATCTCGGTTGTGGCAGCAGCTGCTGCCGTTACCGAGATATCCATCTTCAAAAAAATGACGTATATATACAGTGAGCAGGGCTGAAGTGGTTAAAGGCAGGCATCCCAATACTTAGGCCAATATATTGTATATTGCTTGTGACACTGAGCATGGCTATGGACTTAGGGCTGGTTCACACCACAGAGATGCAGAGACCATGCTTGGGGCTGCCTGCTGGCTAAGTGGGTAGCAGTTCTGTCTAGCTAGCACCTGCGATGTTGGTTCAATTCCCCAACATGCTAATCCTTGTGTTGAAGTTTATATGTTCTCCCTGTGTGGGTTTCTCACCACAATCCAAAGACGTGCTGGCATCTTATTTGTCTCCTGTCGAAATAGGTTCTAATGTAAGAAAGTTACTTTTGGACTTTATATTGGAAGCTCATTGCAGCCAGGGACTGATGTTAATGTTTATTAGCACTAATCATGCCCAGGGACTTGGACATTTCAAATTTTAGGGTTTACACTGCACAGGTACATATGCTTAGAAAACTGTTGCTTTGTTTATGTGGATACAAATGGACTTTGATCTTTGGCCTGTAGTTGGAGATTTGATGCACATAGCCAAGGCAAATACTATTATGTGTTCCTGCTCATCAGGTGCAATCACTTTAGACATACATGAAGAGACAGAGTGAAAGATACTGGTGGGCGTGTACTTCTATTGGGTGTGTCAGTGTGTTAACAATACAACCTCTCTTATATAAAGGCCTGCAGTGGGGGGGGGTTCGTTTGGCCTGAGAAGGTCAGGTTTTTTGTTGTGATGGAGAAGGAATGATATTGGGAGATTTGATGAAATTCTTGTGCATTTTTTCAATCAAAAGTGGGTTTATGTGGCCATGCTGTCAATGTTGTGTGTGTATTGTTCCTGTCTGATCATGCAAACATCGTTTGGAAGCATCTGTTGACCTACTCTTTTTGATCTTGTTTAATCGTGTACACCGAAATGCAGCTTCCAGCAGAACATGGTCATCGATGTATGTATGTGTGGATTGTGGGCTGGTGGTGGGTGTTTTGAATAAGTCTTTTGCAATATTATGTTGGAATGCTTTGTAAGAATGACTGTTAAGTATGTTTCTATGATCTTGCAGATAATAATGTGGTGTGTTGCCCGCTATACACTGAAATTAAAGCTGTGTCCACTCTAAGGTTTTGTCTAATTTTAGATTGTAAGCTCCTATGAGCAGGGCCCTTAAAATTCCATTGCTAAATGTAGCACCATATATCCTGTCCAATTTTTTTTTTTGAAGCTAGTAAATGTAAAAACAATTTTCTGCTGGTAAAATAAAAGTACATTATTGAGCTTTTGTTGTGGTATTTGGTTTTTTTTTTTTTTTTTTTTTCTTCTACTTTTCTTTCTCTTTAGTTTTTGTGGGTAGTGGTTTTGCGAAAGTGCAATATCTCTTATATTTTATTTCAATATGTATTTGTGCACCAAAAAACGAATCTCTTTGCCCTGGTTCACATGCTACTTTGAAATTGCGCTACTTCACTTGAAGTAGCACGATTTCAAAGTAGCAAGGTCAGCGTGATTTCAGGTGGCGTCATACACAAATGTCTATTGAAGTTGCACCTGAAACCGGCAAAAGTAGTGCAGGAACTACTTTAGCAAATTGATGCGGTGCCACAAAAAAAAAGTTGCATCGATTGGAACAGTGCCATTGCCACTAGTCATGCGATTTGATCTCTCAAATCGCATGACCAATCGCTCCAATGTAAACCTAGGCTTCTGCACAACTGCAAGTTATATATAAAGATTCCACCTTTATCATTAACAGCTGTGGAGAATTGCAGGTAATGAATTCAGCTGGTGGATAGGCAGTGTTTGAATGTGTCAGCTCTGGTTCACATTGGTGTGATTTGACATGTCAAATCTGTGGCAATTGCATTGTTCTAATTGGTGCGATTTGTATTGATATTGGTGCAGAAACCTGCACTGATGTCTCTGATGTTGCCTCCACAGTCGGGACTGACATGCAGGAATGAAATTGTTGGAGTTCAGCTGAATGCTTTCCTCCTGCTGTCAGTGTGAACTAGGGCTCAAACTGGGCCTTTTGCCTTTGTAATTCACCTGCTGCTAACCCAGGGACACCATTTCTTATCAAACTCCCTTAAGTTTACCTTCAAATATATGTAGAAATACAGATTTGCATATCTGAAAATAAAAAATACTAATCATGGTTGAGATTAAATATTCGCAGCTGCAATCAAAAGCTGGTTTCACCTTCTGACCTGGAAATTATTCATTGTATGCACCTGGAAGTTCCTGTACTGGTCAGGATCTCCATATAGGTGGACATGGTGAGGTCTCTTTAGCAGAGAGGAGGTGCTGCTGATTGGCCGGGTAAGTGTAGGATATGTACTTGTACTTAATCAACGCGGGGGTTGATGTCATAGTTAGATTTGGTGTGGGTGGGGTTCATTGATTTGTTTGGCATCACCACACATTTGCTTCCGTCCCATGTGCACACATCACTTCCTGCATTTGTTCTGCTGATGTAAATCAGTAAGGACTATGCAAATATAAATGAGAGCTCCTTTTATTAAAATATTTATGACTTGTTTCACAGCTGGGCGAATTTTCCAGCAAATTTGGACCTCTGAGTTGCATGACAAGTTGTACCCCATGATTCTCAATGACAACCATTCATATCTGTGCTACTTTAAGTCGCACCAACTTCAAAGTAGTCCCTGTACTACTTTGGTGTGACTTGAGGTATATCGGGTACAATATTACACAGGCATTCCCAGAAGTTGGGGCCAAGTTGCAGCAGCAAAGTGGCAGCAAAATAGTGTGACTTTCAGGTCGCAGCAGTGTCAATGAGATTCATCCTGAAGGTGTAGCAAATTCGTCCCTGCACTACCTTGGTTTGACTTTGATGCAATTTGAGGTCCATACACCACAAGATTACACAGACATTGCTTCAAGTCATGACAAAGCTGTGCAATTTTAAGGTCGCACAAGTGCAAATGGGGCCTTATTCAAAGGTGATATCAATTAATCGCATTAGGTTACTTTCACACTTGGGTGACTTTTCATGGAGCTTTGGACCTCAGAGTCACATGAAAAGTTGTCCCCCTTGATTTCCATGCATATTTATTAGAGCTGCACGATTAATCATCATCGTGATTTTTTTCCCCTTTACGATCTTGAAAAAAGAGTTTCACGATTCTTGCTATGCAAAGAACTCTCTCTGCTCTTCTGAAGCCACAGCCGAAAAACCAGGAAGTCTGCCAAAGAATTAGAACATTCTTTATCAGTGAACTTAACTAGAAACCTTGTAACAATTTGTCAATTAAATAGAATTCTGTGTAAGTGAGGAAAGTTTAACTACTTAAACACTAAACATTTTTCTGACATTTGTCGGTTTCAGGTTAAAGTCATTTTTTTTTTGCTAGAAAATTACTTAAACCCCCCCAACATTATATATATTTTTTTAGTAGAGACCCTAGAGAATAAAATGGTGGTTGTTACAATATTTTATGTCACACTGTATTTGCGCCTTTCAAATGCAATTTTTTTTGGAAAAAGGTACTTTAATGAATTAAAAAAAAAAAAAAAGAAAAGTTAGCCCAATTTTTTGTGGGATAATGTGAAAGATTTTACTTCGCGAGAATCGTGATCTTTTTATTCTAAGCAAAAAAATTGTGATTCTCATTTTGGCCAGAACCATGCAGCTCTAATATCTATGCAACTTCACCCATGTTCACATAGGTTTGAATTGACATGTCAAATTGTAGGCCAAATCGGCGCCTATTGATGGCAATGGAACTGTCCCAATTGGTGCAACGCCACAACGATTCCCAAAAGTAGTTCCTGCACTACTTTGGGCGACTTCAGGGGGCGATTTCTTACCTCCCAACTTTTTGAGATGGCTATAAGGGACACCTATTAGCAAAAGTAGGTAGGCATAGGACACCTTCTTAAAGGAGAACAGTTAGGACCTATGTGATTTCACTAGACATCTGTGCAGGAAAGTGCACTGATGTCTCTGAAATCGCTGACAAAGTCGGGCTGAGTCACACTTGTGCGACTTTGGACATCAGAGTCATATGACAAGTCATACCCCATGATTTTTAATGTGTACCATTCATATCTGTGCGACTTCAAGTAACACTGACTTCAACATAGTCCCTGTACTACTTTGGTCTGACTTTGATGCGAGTTGAGGTCCATAGATCTCAAGTTTACACAGGCATTCCCTGGAATTGCGGCAAAATTGCTGATGCAAAATCATGGGAAAGCTGCGTGTCTTTCCCTGCGACTCCTGCGTCCATAGACCTCAAGATTACACAGGCATTGCTTAAAGTCGCTTTAAAATCTCGCAACTTTCAGGTCGCACAAGTGTGAAAGGGGCCTAAGTCACTGTGCTGAGTACTATTTTATACCTAGAATATAAAGTAGCCCCACCATCAGACACTAGTAAACATATGTTCTCAATATAATTGTGCTCAAATGGCTGAAAATTACACAGATGGTATCACCTACTGAAAGCTTGCATTGTACTCAGCAGCATATGCTGAAAAGAGGCAAATGCCTATTAGCCAATGCCACATTGGCATGAGCATGGTTGTTACTATAATATTAATGCCTGAAATGCAAAACATTATTGTATATAATCAAACTTTAGTAAATGTATTTTCTCTGTAGGTAAATGCTCAGCTCTGTAGCATAGCGGTATACCCTGCTGCCCCCAAAAGTTCAAGCCATGAGTTCAAATCCCACTGACAGCATCACCTCCTGGAAGTGTGCATTGTACTCAGAAGCATAATTAGCCAATGCACATCAGCTTGCTTTATTCTATATTTTAACTCTTCAAATGCATGCAATGGTATGTACTTATTCAATAATTTCATGGTATGGAATTCCAAAATTCAAGGAAAAAAATGTCGTAGGGTCCCCCCAGTACATACCAGGCTCTTCGGTATGGACTTTAAGGGGAACCCCACACCAAAATGTAAAATAAATTTGATGTGGGGACCCCCCAAAATCCATACCAGACCCTTATCTGAGCATGCAGCCTGGAGGTCAGGATAGGGGGGGACGAGTGAGCACCCTCCCCTTCTGAACCTTACCAGGCCACATGCCCCAAAGCACCTTTTCCCCATGTTGATGGGGACAAGGGCCTCTTCCCGACAACCCTGGTGGGTGGTTGTCGGTCTGCGGGCAGGGGGTTTATCAGAATCTGGAAGCCCCCTTTAACAAGGGGGCTCCCAGATCCTGCCCCCCTATGTGAATAGGTATGGGGTACATTTTACCCCTACCCATTCACCAAAAAAAAGCAGTGAAATGTAAAAAAAATCAATAGCCGGTTTTTGACAAGTCCTTTATTGTAAAATAGCTCCGAGCTGTCTTCTTCCCTGAGCCATCTTCTCCAGATGCTGTCTCTCCCTCCTCCATCTTCTCCCCGAGCTGTATTCTCCCAGAGCCGTCTCTCCTGCCGCCGCCATCTTCTCCATCTGCTGTGTTCTTCCGCACCGCTGGTTACCTGTTAACAAAAAAAAGCTGCTCTTCTTCCATGGTGGTCTTCCTCTGCTGTGTTGTCACCCGCTGTGTGGCGTCTCTTACATGGAGCAGACTCTCCGGGTGACATTATCGGATGGCCACAGCAGACCACCACAAGAAGAGCGGCTTTTATTTTATTAGTGGGTAACCGGCTGCGCTGAAGAACACATCAGCGGGAGAAGATGGTGGCAGCAGGAGAGACAGCTCGGGGAGAAGAAACATCAAACACTAGTGAATGTATTTTATATGTATGACTGTGCTACGCCCAATAGGCTAGTGGTCAGCACGTCTACCTTGAAGAACTCATGGGTTCAAATCTCACAGAGAGATATTAAAAGATTGAATTGGTGAAAAATGGCAAATGACTATTAGCCAATTAGCCAAAGCAGCATATGCTGAAAATAGGTGAATGCCAATTAGCCAATGCACTTTAAATTTGGCCGATTCTATTTTATTAACCCTTCAAATGCATGCAATGATATGTAAGTATTCAATACTATTATGGTGTGAAATTCCAAACACCACACACTAACGAGCAGATTACATTTTTTTGTTTGTTTATTTTAAATCACTTGTGCACTGAAAAACTAAACACAGCTGGGGGATGGTATTTGAACTTGTACCGTCCGTGAGTGCTGTGGAGACATCTGAGCAGACCACTAAACCATTGTGCTAAGTACGAGACCTGCATAATAGTGTAGTATGAATAAAGAATGAATATAAATAATTACCGCTTTATAGTCACCTAAATTAAAAAAATAAAAAACAACATACAACAAATAGGTAACCTAAATGTTTAATACATGTAACTTTACAGAATAGCAGAAATTACTATGTAATAATCATTCATAACTGCATTCGTTAGCAAAAGAAGGAAACAAACTAGGAATATTAATTGCAACATACATCAATAGATGCACACAAGGTAGAGCACATCTCACATAAAAATGTTTCTTTCACATACATGGATCATGATTACAGTGCAGTACTATATAACAACTTGGTAGGAAATTGGCATTTGCATATACGCGGAAGCGCTAATTAGCGGTGACTTAGAATTTACCAACGTGTGTTTCTCACTGATAGCGCTAATTTTCATTCGCACATTCGCCTGTTAAGATTTTATTTGGCTAAAATGGGAGCTATTATTTGCCATAGTGCCCAGTACTTCCTGGCGCTATAGTAAATGACCCCCCATGTGTCTTTCATAGATAGGCCAGTTTTTATAGATATACATTTATAGAGATACATATATATAACCAGTTTATGTAATGGTGACTAATCAAACTTATACTGAGTGTATTTCACATTAGACCGATTACCAGAATATTTAGAGGTTTATACTCTTCTCACTATTATACACATTATGAAAATATTACGATAATTAACTTAAAGGATAAACTCAAAACACATGTGAGACACCTGGTGCTTGAAGGTGATATTATTTGAACTCACTAAATTTCCGGGAAAGGTAAATGATTAAGTTTCTCCTTAACCAGTAGAAAAGAAGCCACATCCTTTTGGGCAGAGCCATTTTAAATTTTATGGTCTTATTATCTGAAATGGTATTTAGAGGCAAATGAGATACCATGAGGAGGGGGAAGAGGAAAGCTCAGGGGGAGAGCTCAGGAGGAGCTCAGGGACCCACCCTGAGGGACACACTCAGGGACACACCCTTAGGGGGAACACTGGGAGATACACACACTCCCAGACAGACTGACACTCATGCACCATGCATCAATACATATCTTTACATTCATGAAGATTCCTCAACCCTGATCCTTGGAACTTGGAGGTCGCAAGAAGTAAATCCTCTTTAAGAGTATCCATTTTGTCTTGTCAAAAATATTTTATTAAATTCAATAAGATTAACCACTTCAATACTGGGCACTTTCGCCCCCCTCCTTCCCAGACCAATTTTCAGCTTTCAGCGCTCTCACAATTTCAATGACAATTGCGCGGTCATACAATGTTGTACCCAAATGAAATTTTTATCATTTTGTTCACACAAATAGAGCTTTCTTTTGGTGGTATTTATTCATTACTCCATTTTTTATTTTTTGCGATATAAGCGAAAAAAGAGCGGAAATTTGGAAAAAAAACAATATTTTCTTCTTTCTATTTTAATAAAAATCCAATAAAATCGAATTTTGTCATAAATTTAAGCCAAAATGTATTCTGCTACATGTTTTTGTTAAAAAAAATCCCGTTAAGTGTATAATAATTGGTTCGTGTGATCACGGACACATGTGCGCAAATGATAATGTACAGATGTGCACAGGTGATCACGGACATATGTGTGCAGATAATCATTGGGACATGTGATTTTACTGGGACATATGTGGGGGACAGGTGTTTTTACTATGTGGGGACATGTATTTTGGGGACATGTGTTTTGGGGACATGTATTTTGGGGACATGTGTTTTGGGGACGTGTGTTGGGGACATTGTGTGTTTACTTTGTGTTTTTTACATTGTGGGGACACTAGACTGGTGATCAGTGAGTAAAAAGCTGTAAAAAACAGCTCATACTCACTGATCACCAGCCGGCTGCAGCGATCCGCTCTCCTCTCCTCACTGACAACTTCCGTGTGAGGAGAGGAGAGCAGATTGCCTAGCAACCGGCTCTGTGTTTACATCACATGACGGCTGTGATTCGACACGGCCGTCATGTGATCAGGAGGGCCAATCACAGAGCCCTCCTACCGATCGGAGATGCGCCGTGTCCGGGTGACACGAGCGCATCGGGATCACGCCGCTGCGCGGGCACGCGCGCGCGCGATCCCGCTCCTTCTGAGGGACGTTCCTGAACGTCCACTCAGAAGGAGAGATAGCCCACCCGGCCATTTATGTGCAGTGGCCGGGTGGGAAGTGGTTAAGTACAATAAAATTAATACTGTATATTGTACAATTTAGAGTATTTATATAATAATTATATGTGGTTACAATTATAGAATTAATCATGAGGTAAGGCTTTATGAAAAATCAAAGTAATTAAATAACAATTATGAGCTAAACCAATTGTGATGTAGACATTCAAATATTGTGTAATATTAAAGATTATGAAAAACTAAGTACAGATTTCCTGCAATCTTGGAATAATGAATTGTATTTCAATACTAATGATATCTTTGTAACCTAAGGTACAACTAAATCATAAGGTGTAAAGAGAGTCAGAGTAGAGAAAGGAAGAATAAGTTAGAGAGTGAAGAAGACATATTAAGGAGGGGTCCACCGGGTCGATCCAGAAGTCACAGTCAGACCTATACAGTCAGCATGAGTTCAAATCATCTACCATGGCCATAAAAAATTGTCATTGAATGATAATGGTAGGAAGTGTTCTAACCAAGGCTGCCATAGTTTACGAAATTTAGGTATTTGGTTTTGTTCAATAGCAGCCATTTTAGCATGTACCATAAAATTATTCATTCTTTGGTCTCGGCCCACTCCAAAGAGGGGGTCTTCCAAGTTCTCGCCACTGTTTGTTTTGCTGCTGTGAGCAAAAATACAAATAGTTTAAATTGGGCATGAGTTAGACATTCTGGCTTGAGGCAGAGTAGTGTCGTTGCAAGGTTAGGGTGAAGGGTAATATTGAACATTTTGGAAGTGTGTGTAAATATTTCTTTCCAAAATGTCTGTATTATTGGACAGGACCACCAAGTGTGCTTGTATGTACCTTCTTCTAAACAACCGCGAAAACAGTGATTTGAGTAATCAGGGGTAAATTTAGCAATTTTGGTTGGTACTAAGTACCACCGAGTTAATACCTTATAATTTGTTTCCATGGCTAGTACATTAGGGGTGGATGATTTAATTGTGGACCGAATAGAGGGAAGAAATTCGTCCTCTAGCGTGTGGATCGTTTTTGCATGTGGATTCAAAACTAGTGAAGCGGGTCAAAGGTACATCACAAATGGTATTAGGTGTAAAGAAATTTTTTATTTGAAAGTATCAGAACAATTCCGATTGAGGGATACCGTGTGTTTCGCAGAGAGATGGAAAGGGGATAAAAGATGATGAGTTAACAAAGTTGTGGAAATTCAGTAAACCCAAGGAAGACCATGCTTTAAAAGAGAGAGGATAAATCCATGCTGGGTAAAAGGTTGGGTTTTTGAAAAGAGAGTATCCATTTTGAAAGCCACTGCAGCCATCTTAACTCTGGTAACCAGCCAATAGGAACAGTAGCCATCTTGGAGTGGGTAATTATGTCATGTTGATTTTATCTTGTATGTTCTCACAAATATTGAATTTTTGAATGTTATACAATTGATAATCGTTCTCCACAATCAATAACCGCCTTGTAGATTTTTCTCTAAAGATTCAAATTTTTCATTATATTTTTCTTTTTTGCATAGTTGCCACATTTATTGACAAAACGAATGTCTAATTTATTTCACATTGTTAACCACTTACTTACCTGCAGTATAGTAACGGTTGGACGTGTAAAATACAGACGTTCTGTTTAATTGTCAAGTTCACAAGGTTATTGATTCTACCGAGAAGTTATCATGGTGGTATTATGTCAAAGGGACTGCGCGCCCAATTTTGCAAGTGTTTTTATTGATTTTCAAGACGTTCATGTAACGCAATCGGTATCTTAATTTCATGTGATTATTTGTTTTTTTTGTCAACCAATAAATGTAACTATTTCGTATGATCACACGTCTCCGTGAATAAGTTTCATATGCATAGACTGTGTCATTTAGATTTATTTTGTATCTTAAAAATATCCTCGTTAAAAATTACTCAATAATAATTACTGTGCGGGAAACCTGTCCTTAAAAAGGCACATACTTATTACTTATTTATGACAGTTTCTTGGGCTGCAGTTCTTCTGAACTCCACAAGATGGTGATCTTACTTCTACCCAGAAAGGAAGTCTCTATGGAAAACAGGAAGTGATGTCAGGTACAGACAGGAAGTTCCGGGTGAGAGGTGAGTTGGGAGGAAGTAGAGAGGAGACGTTGCTGGAAGTGGCAGAAGACGAGGTAATAAGATCTTATTTTCTATTTACACCCAGTAACCCCCCTTCATGTCCGTCCTCTTCCTCCATAGTCACTGTGATGTCTTTTATCCCCAGCAGATGATGATACACACATATACGTAAGCGTAAAGGTATACTGGTCAAGTGCGCCCTCAAACCTTTTCCTTGCTCAAGCTGAACTTGGACATCAAAAAGATCTTTTCAATTGATTGGTTAAATCAAGACACCACACACCGTTGGATATCCAGAAATACAACTGTATTGTATCATTTCACATGTTTACATAGAGTAACAAATCATTTATTAGTAGGGGCAAACCAAGGGGCGGTCCCTTAGTTTATCCAATCACAAGAGTAGCAGTAGTGTGGAAACCTAGATTAACCCCGTCAGAACATTTCCCCACTTATGGGGCCGGAACATTCTCTTCATTTTGGAGATAAATTCTAGTAATATGTTCCTCTAAACAAACAGCACTGACAATAAATAGACAAGTAAAGAAAAAGTTAGACAGCGCAAAACCAATCCTAACACACAGCAGCTGGACACCGAAGGTCAATATAAAGAAATCCTCAAATGAACAATAAAAGCAAAGCGGTGCAGCGCTCAGAAGCAGTATGAATAAAGTCCCAAAGTATGTAGTTCCCGTAGATATAAGCAGATGTCACCGCAACAGGCAGAGAGGAGAGCCCCCTAAGGTTGAATAAGGTGCTGTAATGGAACAATGGTAACAATCGTGCTTCCAAATCAGTGTATTCCACCACCTGAAGTGCAGGCCACTCACCTTCTAAAATGGACCCACTGAGCTAACAGGTCACAAGTTCAGTCCCTTCATAAGGGTAATAATAAAGATGAGTAGACTGGCTTCATATATGTCCTCCCATCGGTCATGCGATATCCAGATAGCATAATCACCAGCATACACAGGTCATATTAAAACAAAAATAAAAAACATAGTGCTCTCCATACAGTAAAAGTCACTTCTTTATTGAATAAAAAATTACTCACAAGAGTGGCACTGAATCCCAGTGCTGGAGTACACAACATAAACATAGAAACCAGGTAGGTGGCTGTACTGACGTCACGAAGCCCCTCGCATGCGTATCGTCCATGGGTAAGGATTTCCTCAGCAAATCTGATTAGGGGCCCGTGCGTCAGTTCTTTTATATCATCCTGGTTCATCAAACAATCAATCTGACTGTCAAATGTGATTACAATCTGATTGTTAAATGTACAGCAACTCACCTATTACCCCCTCACATCCACATCCTATTATTGTGTGACCAACACCATCCAAATAATTCTTACTTTCATTTCCCAAAGTTATCCGTCTACAAGGAGACCTGTATAGATCAAATGACGGCACCAATGAGGATGGAGGAGGACCGGAGTCACATGACTGAGAAGATACTAAACCTCACCCTGGAGATCATCTACCTGCTGACCAGAGGGGTGAGGAGGATTCTGGAAGGTCACATGACATCACTCTTATTTCTATTAATAAAACACAGACCTGACCGGAGATGAGGAGGATTCTGGGAGGTCACATGACATCACTCTTATCTCTATTAATAAAACACAGACCTGACCGGAGAGGTGAGGAGGATTCTGGGAGGTCACATGACATCACTCTTATCTCTATTAATAAAACACAGACCTGACCGGAGAGGTGAGGAGGATTCTGGGAGGTCACATGACATCACTCTTATCTCTATTAATAAAACACAGACCTGACCGGAGGGGTGAGGAGGATTCTGGGAAGTCGCATGACATCACTCTTAGCTCTATTAATAAAACACAGACCTGACCGGAGAGGTGAGGAGGATTCTGGGATTCTAACATGATATTCCTATTGGTTCTCCAATACAGAGATTTCCTCTTGTGAAGTCAGGTGATCATATGACCATCACAGTGCCTCCATGTGACTCCCTAAAACCTGAGAGACACAACATGGAGAAGATTCTAGAAGTCACCAAGAAGATGATGGAGCTGCTGACAGGAGAGGTGAGCGGTGCTGGGAATTCTGGGACATTATCCAGTAACAGACAAGGGATGTGTCTGGATGGTGACTGTATCATTGTGTGTGTCAGGTTCCTATAAGGTGTCAGGATGTCACTGTCTATTTCTCCATGGAGGAGTGGGAGTATTTAGAAGGACACAAGGATCTCTACAAAGACATCATGATGGACAATCAGCCGCCCCTCACATCACCGGGTAAGAGGAGACTTTATTGTAAAGGAGAGAGCAGTACGGAGGCTCCACCTAGATCCCCCATCATCTGATAAACACATAGAAACAATGTATTCAGTCAGTGTGTGTGTTTCCTACAGATGGATCCAGTAATGGGAACCCACCAGAGAGATGTCCCCGTCCTCTGTATTCCCGGGATTCCACACAGGAAGGTCACACCATCCCTCACCATCATCAGGTAGATGAGGAACAATCACTGATAGTATCATTAGGATCTGTACATTATCTGCATTGTTACCATTGATGTCATTTTTATTATATATTCAGAGTGGAAACCTGAGAGATTCTAAAGTTAAAGTTAAAGAAGAGATAAAAGAGGAAGATGATGAGGATGGGGTGATGGAGGAGTTTCTAAAAGAACACAAAGATCTGTACCAGGACACCATGGTGGAGTCATCCAGCTACAGAAACCCACCAGAGAGATGTCCTCGTCCTCTGTATTCCCGGGATTCCACACAGGAAGATCACACCATCCCTCACCATCATCAGGTAGATGATTGACAATTATTGGTAGTTCTGATTTATACACAGCATGTTTGTTACAATGAATGTTTTATTATATATTCAGAGTGGAAATCTCGGGGATGATAATATTGATGTTAAAGAAGAGTGTAAAGAGGAGGATGAGGAGTATGGAGTGATGGAGGAGTTTTCAGAAGGAAACAAGGATATGATGGAGCCACCTAATACCAGGAACCCACCAGAGAGATGTCCCCGTCCTCTGTATTCCCGGGATTCAACACAGGAAGATCACACCATCCCCCACTGTTACAAGGTTGGTGGGACAGAGGTTATAAAACACAGACAAATGGAGATAATGTGTGGATTGTTTACGTGATGTCACAATAATAAAGCTTATATCTTACAGATGATATTGTCTCTCATCTTCTTGATTTAGAGTGGAGATCCAATCGATATAGAATTTGAGGTTAAAGCAGAAGAAGAGGAGACTTATGTGAAGGATGATCAGCAGTCTATGGAGGAGGATGGAATAACGGGGACATTTATAGAGGAGGACACTCCTACAGAGATCAGCACAGGTGGGTCATTAACACTAAATACATTCCTCCTCCCATACTGCTCACTGATTGGTCCAGAGTAGGGCGGGGACTGGGTGATATCAGCCTGTAATCCCCTGGTCACTTTCCTGAGCTGTGTTCCCCGTCCTGTATTCCTGTATTTCTCTCAGATAATCTTCCTTCTCTGTGCTGCAGACACAATTTATGTATCTAGACTGGATTTATGGAGATTCTGGGGTTCAGCTGACAGCAAAATGTTCATTTTCACCATAGACATTACTACACCTAGGCACCTGGGAAATGTGCTTTAGGTCTTCTGCCCCATACCCGGATCTAGTAAGATCTCTGACAGAACAATTCTCCCAGGATTACTTGCTCTGTTATTTGCTGGCTGTGCCGGGTGGAGGGATATGTCTGTATAGTCTCAGACCCAAGTCACTGAGTGCAGTCTCAGGAGATGGGAGGCAGCGGTGTGGGACCTCTGCAACTTGTCTCATGTAAACATTTATGCTTCCACTGATTACTGAAATATTATCAGTCCTGACCCTTATGCCCTGTACACACGATCAGACATTCCGACAACAAAATCCATCGGATTTTTTCCGACGGATGTTGGCTCAAACTTGTCTTGCATACACACGGTCGCACAAAATTGGTCGGAAATTCCGAACGTCAAGAATGCGATGACGTACAACACGTATGACGAGCCGAGAAAAATGAAGCTCAATAGCCAGTGCTGCTCTTCTGCTTGATTCTGAGCATGCCTGGCACTTTGTGTGTCAGAATTGTCTACACACGATCGGAATTTACACGATCGGATTTTATATCCTACTCTCAAACTTTGTGTGTTGGAAATTCCGATGGAAAAAGTCCGATGGAGCCCACACATGGTCCGAATTTCCGACAACAAGCTCCGATCGCATATTTTCCGTCGGAAAGTCCGATTGTGTGTACAGGGCATAACAATGTATAATTTATATTGTACACTACATACTCCTGACCCCTACACTATATACTCTATATTGTAAATTACATACTCCTGACCCCTGCACTATATACTCTATATTGTACATTACATACTCCTGACCTCTGCAATATATACTCTATATCAGGGGTTCTCAAACTACGGCCCTCCAGTTGTTCAGGAACTACAATTCCCATCATGCCTAGTCATGTATGTGAATGTCAGAGCTTTACCATACCTCATGGGATGTGTAGTTCTGCAACAGCTGGAGGGCCGTAGTTTGAGGATCCCTGCTCTATATTGTACAGTACATCATTCTGATACTATAAAATCCTAACTGTTGTATCCTATATAATAAGTTGTACATTACATAGTCCTGACTTCTTTTACACCCATTTCCTACCAGCTGGATATTTCATATCTGATGATTTGATTGGAGCACAGACTTTTACATGTTGATAATAATGTGATAATATCCTCAAACTTTGGAACCTTAAACAGAAAGTGATAATGAGGGAGGAGTCAATAACCCAATGATGGTGGTCTTCAGGATCAGTCCAGTCTTCATCTTGGTTGTTCTCCCCCCATCCTCACTCTCTGACCTCTGGTGGGGCTCAGCCCCGCTGTTATTCATGACCAAATTATGGACTAAATAAAGAAGTGCAGGACTTCTTGTGTTGGGAAGATGGCAATGAGTGATAGAGGGGGTGGGGACACTCGTTCTATAATCCCCTCATCACTGTCACTCCTATAAAAGACAGATGTCCATTTATTGTAATCGATTATGAAAATAGTTGTCAATTATTTTCATAATCGATTAGTTGGTCAGTTGATTAATTGGTCTACATACAGAATGCATTATTTCTTTACATATCAGAAAATATACCTCAGTACACCATCCATACATGTCAGTAAATTCTTGAGAACTTGAATGTGTGAGGAGCAATGCTTCATGGGAGATGTAGTCCTGGGGAAGAGAAGAAAGCAAGTGATTCTAAAGGCAGAAGTTTTTGTAGCTTCCTATAGGAATAGTATAGTATATACTATACTTTGTGGCTTCCTATAGGGGAACTCTATACTATACTTTGTAGATTCCTATAGGGGAACTCTATACTATACTTTGTACCTTCCTATAGGATAACACTATATTATACTTTGTGGCTTCCTATAGGGGAACACTATACTTTACTTTGTGGCTTCCTATAGGAGAACTCTATACTAAACTTTGTGGCTTCCTATAGGGAAACTCTATCCAGAAGAGGAGAATCAGGGCTGCTCTGTGCAAACCCATTACACAGAGCAGGTAAGTATGATGAGTTTGTTTAAAAAAGAAATCCAACATTTACAATGACTTTAAGGTCTCTGTGCAGGGAAGATCAGCATCTGACCCCAGAGAAGGTGGAGGCTGATAGATTGGAGGTGATAGAAGGCATTACTATTACATAAAGTAAATGTTTACTTGTATTGTAGATTATATTTACATTTATTATATCCATGAAAAAAAGTCTCAGCTTTTAGTATTACTTTAATATAAAAGTCCCCCCTCCCCCCTCTAACCTCCATATATCTTCATGTGTGACTCCCAGGTAAAATCCCCATATATCCTACTTCTGGGTATATTTATTATTATATATATGATATAAGATATATTACTTTCACTATTTCACAGTATAAATGAATCCCTTATAATAGTGATTATCTGCTGTTTTGTAATATGAAGGAATATATTTTTTTAACCCCATCTTAACAGATGATTAAACAAAATCATGCTGCTGCTACTAAATGTCCTATGCTGGCCATACACGGATCGATTTTTGGACGAGAATATTCACACAAATATTTGTATGAAAATTATTTGTACATTCGATGAATAGACGAGTGTAGTTCGAAAATTCCACTTGCTTTTAGCATTCAAATTTATGATGAATGTAACTTCTGAGGAAAAACCACATAAACTATTTGAAAATTTGTTCGATGGAGAAAAGTTTTCTGTTCTGCTCCTTTGAATTTTCCCGTCACTGTGGTGGAAAATGGACGCCGATTTGACCCACTAATGGTTAGAAAATTGGATGAATGTTTTTTTGAAAGAAAAATGAGTTTATGTACGGCCAGCATAAGTGACATCAGGTGCAGGGAGCTTGTACCCACCTACCTGTCTATGACAAGGGAGTCTGTCATCCATCATATTATATTACACTCCTGTCTGATCATCTGCAAAACAGCGTTTTACATCTTTTTTTTACATTTTAATAATGTTGATCTCTGATTCTGATATGTAGCAGATTCTCCCTCTAATAATACATCTATCTGTCTGTTATTCTCAGAGAAGATTAAATATCCAACTATATATCTGGATATTTATATTTACCGCTGTATATACAGTATCTCACAGAAGTGAGGACACCCCTCAGTCACATTTTAGTAAATATTTTCTTCTATCTTTTCATGTGACAACACTGAAGAAATGACACTTTGCTACAATGTAAAGTAGTGAGTGTACAGCTTGTATAACTGTAAATTTGCTGTCCTCTCAAAATAACTCAAAACACAGCCATTAATGTCTAAACTGCTGGCAACAAAAGTCAGTACACCTCTAAGTGAAAATCTCCAAATTGGCGCAATTAGCCATTTTCCCTCCCCGATGTCATGTGACTCGTTAGTGTTACAAGGTCTCAGGTGTAAATGGGGAGCAGGTGTGTTAAATTTTGTGTTATCAAAAAAAAGAAAAAAAAATTGTGTTATCGCTCTCACTCTCTCATACTGGTCACTGGAAGTTCAACATGGCACTTCATGGCAAAGAACTCTCTGAGGATCTGAAAAAAAGAATTATTGCTCTACATAAAGATGGCCTAGGCTATAAGAAGATTGCCAAGACCCCGAAACTGAGCTGCAGCACGGTGGCCAAGATAATACAGCGGTATAACAGGACAGGTTCCCCTCAGAACAGGCCTCGCCATGGTCCACCAAAGAAGTTGAGTGCACGTGCTCAGCGTCATATCCAGAGGTTGTCATTGGAAAATAGACATATAAGTGCTGCCAGCATTGCTGCAGAGGTTGTAGGGGTGGGTGTTCAGCCTATCAGTGCTCAGACCATATGCCTCACGCTGCATCAAATTGGTCTGCATGGCTGTCGTCCCAGAAGGAAGCCTCTTCTAAAGATGATGCACAAGAAAGCCCACAAACAGTTTGCTGAAGACAAGCAGACTAAGGACATGGATTACTAGAACCTGTGGTCTGATGAGACCAAGATAAACTTATTTGGTTCAGATGGTGTCAGGCATGTGTGGCGGCAACCAGGTGAGGAGTACAAAGACAAGTCTGTCTTACCTACAGTCAAGCATGGTGGTGGGAGTGTCATGGTCTGGGGCTGCATGAGTGCTGCCAGCACTGCGGAGCTACAGTTCATTGAGGGAACCATGAATGCCAACATGTACTGTGACATACTGAAGCAGAGCATGATCCCCTCCCTTCAGAGACTGGGCCGCAGGGCAATATTCCAACATGATAACCACCCCAAACACACCTCCAAGATAACCACTGCCTTGCTAAAGAAGCTGAGGGTAAGGGTGATGGACTGGCCAAGCATGTCTCCAGACCTAAACCCTATTGATCATCTGTGGGACATCCTCAAATGGAAGGTGGAGGAGCGCAAGGTCTCTAACATCCACCAGCTCCGTGATGTCGTCATGGAGGAGGGGAAGAGGACTCCAGTGACAACCTGTGAAGCTCTGGTGACCTCCATGCCCAAGAGGGTTAAGGCAGTGCTGGAAAATAAGGTGGCCACACAAAATATTGACACTTTGGGCCCAATTTGGACATTTTCACTTAGGGGTGTACTGACTTTTGTTGCCAGCGGTTTAAACATTAATGGCTGTGTGTTGAGTTATTTTGAGGGGACAGCAAATTTACACTGTTATACAAGCTGTACACTCACTACTTTACATTGTAGCAAAGTGTCATTTCTTCAGTGTTGTCAAATGAAAAGAATAAAATATGTACAAAAATGTGACTGAGGGGTGTACTCACTTTTGTGAGATACTGTAGATATTCAAGAATATTAACTAAATTATACACCAACCTTTTTTTGATGTTTTTATCCAATTAATCGAAACAATAATCGGCCAACTAATCAATTCTGAAAATAATCATTAGTTGCCGCCCTACAGAGGACCCATTTACTAGTTACCTTGAGGGGGGAATTGTAAGATCCTCAGAGACAAAGCTGCCTGACGTGGGCGGAGTCCTGGTTTAGGGGAACCAATCAGCTCATGTCTAGTAATAATCTTTGTATTTCTATTTTAGTAGATGGACGGGAGATGAGGAAAACCTCAGAGGATTGTCTCACTTTGTCTCCAGACTGTAAAGTAGAAGATGAGGACATCACACAGTATAGTCCAGGAGAAAACCCGACTACCTCAAATGTCCATCCGGCACCACACAGTGTAGATGGACCATCGTATTCCTCTTATCCTGAGGAACCTCAGACTGTGAGGGACGGTGCCGTCCTTCCAACAGAGAAGAGGTTTTCCTGTACGGAGTGTGGGAAGTGTTTCCCTTCTAAATCCAAACTTAATAGGCATAACAGATCTCACACAGGAGAGAAGCCGTATTCCTGTCCTGAGTGTGGGAAATGTTTTTCAGAGCAGTCCAGTCTTTCCACACATCAGAGATCTCACAAGGGGGAGAAGCCGTATTCCTGTCCTGAGTGCGGGAAATGCTTTTTATTGAAGTCCAGTCTTTCCACACATCACAGATCTCACACAGGGGAGAAGCCGCATTCCTGTCCTGAGTGCGGGAAATGTTTCTCACAGAAGTCCGATCTTTACAGACATCAGAGATCTCACACAGGAGAGAAGCCGTATTCCTGTACTGAGTGTGGCAAATGTTTTGCAGTGAAGTATCATCTTTCCACACATCAGAGATCTCACACAGGAGAGAAGCCGTTTTCCTGTCCTGAGTGTGGGAAGTGTTTTTCCATAAAATCCAATCTTTATAAACATCAGAGATCTCACAAAAGGGGAGAAGTGGTATTGCTGTTCTGAGTGCGGGAAATATTTTTCACAGATCTCCCATCTTTCCAGACATCAGAGATCTCACACGGGAAAGAAGCCACTTTCTTGTCCTGAGTGAGGGAATTGTTCCTCACTGAAGTCCTGTCTTCCTGTACATCAGGGATCCCACACAACCCTCGAGGTGTATTAGTGCCTTGAGTGCGGAAATGTCTTCTATATGAATTTTGCTGGACATCACAGCTCTCATATGGGGAAGATTCTTCTATGATTCTTTGCAGACAAGAATACGGCTTCTCCCCTGTGTGAGATGCTTACTCTATTTACCTTCGGTCTGGTTCATAGTCTCTGACACGGTGTGGGAGTTCATTGAAAACTACAAGTTGGCAAAGGACAGAACTCTGTGAATGAATAGCACGGCCGCACTCTTTTCATAAAGTGACAGTCGGTGGGGGGAACTTCTCCCTGCACTGCTGTCACACAGAGGCCTCGGATCGCTGAGCCACTGCAGGAACAGGAACATGTAACATCTTCCCGAAAGTGAACGTTTCCTTTAACATCATTGCCAGAGACGGTTTTGTGTTGTTTTTTTTGCCCAAATGTTTAACCCCTTCAATACCGGACACTTTCATCCCCTTCCTGCCCACATCAATTGACAGCTGTCAGCGTTGTCACACTTTGACAATTACTCAGTCATGCAACTGTACCCATTTGACATTTTTATACTTTTTCCCCACAAATACAACTTTCTTTTGGTCGTATTTGATCATCACTGGGGTTTTTATTTTTTGTGCTACAAATAAAAAAAAAGAAGAAAATTTGGGAAAAAAAAAGTTTTTCTTTGTTTCTGTAAAAACATTTTGTTACTAAGTAAGTTTTCTCCTTCACTGATGGGCACTGATGAGGAGGCACTGACAGGCATTACTTATGAAATATAGGTGTCTTGCGAGCCACAGATGGACTAATGCCTCTAAGGAGTAAACTATTTAAGCTGCAAGCACTGAACCACGTTTCATTGCGTGTAGATAGATAAAACATAGTAAATGTGCCCGCGCTAGTATAGTGTCACATATAAAATATATAAAAAATATTTTCACATGTAAAACACATGTAATGTGATAAATAAAACCATACAGGTAAAATATAATGCAAATAACTATAAATGATAAACCACCAAGTGCATATAAAGGTGCAATCGTGGTAGTAACTAATAAAAGTGCAACTTGCTAAAATATAAATATCAAAACACTTTCCAGTGACAAATGAGTGTATATCCCAATTAATAAATACAAATCACAAAAAACGTGAATAAATAGTGTCCATAGAATGAATAAACATCATGCTTCTTCTGATGGGTGTATAAATCACAACACGTGAAAACTGCTCTCCCGTGACACCCCACATGTGCTTGCGCTCACCTTCAGTCCTGTGACACATTAATTAAACGGTGTCAAAATAAGCATTGGGGCCACTCCTAGGCTCACTCAGGATACAATGATGCAAAGACACTCCTCCCAGGTGAAACTGCTAGGCTCACTCAGGTTACAATGGTGCAAAAACACTCCTCTCAGGTTAAACCAAGATCCAAAATCATAGAAAAAACAAACAGAGGGACTCCATAGTGCAATATAGCCAGGACATTTATTAAAGAATAAGCCCTCCAAGAGGGTACTCACATTGGATGGGTGCTAGAGTGCACCAGACTGTACAGGTAAAATAATAAGCAGCTGATCGTATGGCGTGCGGTATGGCATGTGCAATCCTCCTCCTCTGCTGACAGCTCCGTCCTACCCCTCCCCTTATACACCCATCAGAAGAAGCATGATGTTTATTCATTTTATGGACACTATTTATTCACGTTTTTTGTGATTTGTATTTATTAATTGGGATATACACTCATTTGTCACTGGAAAGTGTTTTGATATTTATATTTTAGCACGTTGCACTTTTATTAGTTACTACCACGATTGCACCTTTATATGCACTTGGTGGTTTATCATTTATAGTTATTTGCATTATATTTTACCTGTATGGTTTTATTTATCACATTACATGTGTTTTATATGTGAAAATATTTTTTATATATTTTATATGTGACACTATACTAGCGCGGGCACATTTACTATTTTTTAGGCATTACTTATGGGCAGTGATTGGCATCACTGGTGGTCATCACTGACGATCATAGAAACTACAAAGCAGCGCTCTATGGGTTAAATCCAGAAAGTCCATGTGAAATCCATGAGTCTAATAAAAAGAATAGTTTATTGCACTGTGGATTGGAAAAACAAAAAATGCAGGGAACTGTGAGAGCTTCAGATGTTACAATAAACAGTCATGCAGATATGTTATCAGATTGGTATTGTTAAAAATAAAACATTAAAAGCAAACAATAGCACTGGTCACATCTGGGTGGAGAAGGGTTAATGCCATCCAAGGACTTGCTGGTCAGACATGGTAAGGGGCGCCTTACGCTATGTGGAGATGGATGAAAAGCTCGGTGAAGAGAATGGCAGTCCACTGCCTGAAACTTTATGATCCAACTTTCCGTGCGTCCAGGAAGAATGGGACCGCGGAGTGCAGGGGAACGCTGTGCCCAACATTGTGAGGACCTGAGCTGGTGGCCCGAGGAAACCAAACTGGGCTGTGAGCGGTGGGGTATGACAGCTGCCATAGGATGGAAAAATCTGGGAGAGCCGAAGGGACCTGGCGCACTGAATGACGTCAGCCCCATGCCAGAAATCAGGAAGTATGTGATGCACAGTGGAACGCAAGCTGCTGGGTTGCCGTGACTACATGTCTCAAACGCCTGTGCTTTTCCAAAGTCATGGAAGAAAAGGCAACAGCAATATTTAAGCCCGATGGGAGGGGCGGGAGTATCTAGCTCAAGTATAGCCAATAACCCATCTCAACCCTATCATTTATGAAAGAGAGAACTTGTGGAATCCATATTACACTCATGGAAATACATTCATAGTAAAATTCATAGAGCCGCTCAATAACAATGTTATACAATACTGTATATATCTGTGTTTATACTGATAAAAATCCATAATAATTAATAATGTTAAATCATGAATAAATAACAAATAAAAAGATGAAAAACAATATATATTGATGATGTCCTGCTCATTTGGAGTGGGGGCCCAGACGTGTTCTCTTCCTTTGTAGCCCATTGCAATACCAATGAATTAGGGTTGTCTTTCACGCATGTATTAGACCCCACTGAACTAGTCTTCCTAGATTTGGTTCTGTCTCATGACAAACAAAATATCATCACCAGCAATCACACCAAACCTACAAGTGCCAACTCCTACCTTCATTTTGACAGTTGTCATCACTCCACCCGGCAGATGAACATCCCCAATGGGCAGTTTTATAGGTTGAGGAGGAACTATTCCAGGTTGGTAGACTATACTACACAAGGCAAGCACATGCAGAGAAGGGCTACCCCAGAGATCTGGTCCAGGATGCTTTTGTCTCTCATATGGATATGCCATCAAAACCCAAAGACACTACTGATAGACAACCAGATAATACAGCTAGATTTGTGTCCACTTTCAACACTAAATATAGGACTATTTCAAAGATTATCAATAAACATTACAAAATATTATTGCTCTTAATCAAAAATATTTTTGCTCCAAGCAAGTTACAAAGTTCCAATAAAAGACCTCTGTTTGACATTAATGCCTATTTTGATACTAGGACGGGCATTTTTCAATGTCGCAAAAGAGGTTGCCTCACCTGCCAATTTATCACTCATGGTCGCCCTGAGATTGCCACCAATAAGGGTACCACCTTCCAGATCAAGCAGTTTATTGCTCAACCGATTTCGTTATTTACTGTATATCCTGTGGTGCCCTTGTAACCTCTTGTACGTAGGCTGTACGATACGTACCTTGTGTACGAGGGTTGGAGAGCACCGGATGTGTAATAAAAAGTGATTTGACTAACGCAGCGTCCCACGCCATTTTCTCCGGATACATAACAAATATATAAAATGTCTAGAAGTATTGGTGATTGAATCCATTCCTGAAGGTACACTTACTGACAACGAGAGGTTTTCCTTCCTGTGCAGGAGAGAAAACTTTCAGATCTATATGTTAGGATCTCTTTCGCCTGAAGGCCTCAATGAAGAACTTGATATTCATAGCATTGTGTAACATTCATACAGCTAGTTCACGTCTAACTTGGTCAGGTGTTCTAAAAATAAGTTTGTCCCAGTTCTATAAATACTTTTTATAGGTATTGGTAGGTTCATGGTTATATATATGTATACACTATTACTATTACATGTAGATTTACCCTCACATTCCACCGTCCTTGTGTTATAAGCATCATCATTATCATTGTTAGTGTCACATGTGTATACACACATATATACAGGTAGAGTTACCCTCACATCCAACCCTCATCATCATCATTATTCCTTTTATATATCAACTCCTCCCCCTTTTTCACATATATCGATTTTATTATTTCCATTATTCATGATGAGCAGGACATCATCAATATATATTGTATTTCATTATTTTTTATCTTTTTATTTGTTATTTATTCATGATTCAACATTATTGATTATTATGGATTGTTATCAGTATACACAGATACACAGATATATACTGTATTTTATATATTTTTTATAACATTGTTTTTGAGAGGCTCTATGAATTTTACTATGAATGTATTTCCATGAGTGTAATATGGATTCCACAAGCTCTCTCTTTCTTTCATAAATAATAGGGTTGAGATGGGTTAATAGCTATACTTGAGCTAGATACTCCCATCCCTCCCAACCCCTCACATCGGGCTTAACCACTTCAGCCCCAGAAGGATTTGCCCCCTTCCTGACCAGAGGACTTTTTACAATTTGGCACTGCGCTGCTTTAACTGGTATTTGCGCGGTCATGCAATGTTGTACCCAAAGAAAATTTGCATCCTTTTTTTCCCCACAAATAGAGATTTCTTTTGGTGGTATTTGATCACCTTTGCGTTTTTTATTTTTTGCGCTAAAAACAAAATAGACCAACATTTTTTAAAAAAACCCGATATTTTCTACTTTTTGTTATTAAAAAATACAATAAACTCAATTTTAGTCATATATTTAGGCCAAAATGTATTCAACCACTTGTCTTGGGTAAAAAAAATTCAATAAGCGTATATTTATTGGTTTTCGCAAAAGTTATAACATCTATAAACAAAGGTACATTTTCTGGAATTTACGCAACTTTTAGTTTATGACTGCCTATCTCATTTCTTGAGGTGCTAAAATGGCAGGGCAGTACAACCCCCCCCCCCCCAATTACCCCATTTTGGAAAGTAGACACCCCAAGGAATTTGCTGAGAGGCATGTTCAGCACATTAAGAAAACTTTTTTTTTGTCACAAGTGATTGAAAAAATGACAAAAAAAAAAATACACAAAGTTGTCACTAAATGATATATTGCTCACACATGTCATGGTTATATGTGAAATTACACCCCAAAATACATTCTGCTGCTTCTCCCGAGTACGGGGATACCACATGTGTGCGACTTTTTGGGAGCCTAGTCACGTACGGGGCCCCGAAAACCAATCACCACCTTCAGGATTTTTAAGGGTGATTTTACTTCCTCATTACCTATCACATGTGACTAGTCACATGAAATGCCAAGATAGCACAAAATTCCCCCATTTTGGAAAGTAGACACCCCAAGGTATTTGCTGAGGGGCACGGTGAGTATTTTGCAGATCTCACTTTTTGTCACAAAGTTTTGAAAATTGAAAAAAAAAATTTCCTTTTCTTTCTTCATTTTCAAAAACAAATAAGATCTGCAAAATACTCACCATGCCTCTCATCAAATACCTTGGGGTGTCTACTTTCCAAAATGGGGGAATTTGGGGGGATTTTGTGCTATCTTGACATTTACACCCTTAAAAAGCCTGAATGCAGTGATTGGTTTTCGGGGTCCTGTACACGGCTAGGCTCCTAAAAAGTTTCACATGTGGTATCCCCGTACTCAGGATAAGCAGCCAAATGTATTCTGGGGTGTAGGAGACAAGAGACATTTTGGGACAAGTCCTTTATTAAAAAATACAAAAATATAAAATATAAAAATAAAAAAGTCCCATGATGTAGATCCATCTCACGCCACCCGACGAGCCGAAAAAAGAAAAAAAAAGCTGCAACAGCTCCGCCTCCATGGGAGACTCCCGCCGAGTGACGCTTCTTCTTGATGACAGCTGTTATATAGCTGAGGGCGGGGCCTCTCAGTGACATAAACGGGTGACCCCGCCTTCCTCTGGTGCCATGTTTGTCGGGCGACGTGAGATGGATTTACATTGCGGGAAATTTTTATTTTTTAATAAAGGACTTGCCCCAAAGTGTCTCCTGTCATTTTTACTATTTTTTGTGAAATGGTAGGGTTACAATGTACCCGTTACCAATTCACATAGGGGGGGCCCTCTTGTTAAAGGGGGCTTCCAGAGTCTGATAAGCCCCCCACCCGCAGACCCCCACAACCACCGGGCAAGGGTTGTGGGGATTAGGCCCTCGTCCCCATCAACATGGGGACAAGATGCTTTGGGGGGCTACTCCAAAGCACCCTCCCCATGTTGAGGGCATGTGGCCTGGTACGGTTCAGGAGGAGGAGTCCTGACCTCAACCTGATAGAACTCTTTTGGGATGAATTAGAGCGGAGACTATGAGCCAGGCCTTCTCGTCCAACATCAGTGCCTGACCTCACAAATGCGCTTCTGGAAGAATGGTCAAACATTCCCATAGACACCCTCCTAAACCTTGTGGACGGCCTTCCCAGAAGAGTTGAAGCTGTTATAGCTGCAAAGGGTGGGCCAAATCAATTGTGAACCCTACGGACTAAGACTGGGATGCCATTAAAGTTCATGTGTGTGTAAAGGCAGGCGTCCCAATACATTTGGTAATATAGTGTATCTCAGGATGAATAAACATGGGTCATAGTGACTAATACAGCCAGGGATCTCATACCCACAGAGCGGCTACAAATCCTGTGCGTGTTTCCCTCCTGTACCAGAACTTCCTCAGGAGGCCTCAGGTGGGTCCTGACCTTAATCTGTATTGAGGTCCATACACAAGGAGATCACATATTATCACTGGGTGTGCATGTGTCACCGAGTCTGTTCGAAATTCGAAAGCCGCGGAACACCCTTTAAAAGCCTATGAGAGAAATTGAAAGTGCTAATTTTAAAGGCTTATATGCGAGTTTTTGCCCTAAAAAGTGTTTGGGGATCTGGGTCCTGCCCCAGGGGACAAGGATCAATGCAAAAAAAGTTTTAAAAATGGCAGTTTTTTCGGGAGCAGTGATTTTAATAATGCTTAAAGTGAAACAATAAAAGTGAAATATTACTTTGAATATTGTGCCTGGGGGGTGTCTATAGTATGTCTGTAAAGTGGCACATTTTCCCGTGTTTAGAACAGTCCCCGCACAAAATGACATTTATAAAGAAAAAAAGTCATTTAAAAGTATTAGCGGCTATAGTGAATTGTCGGGTCTCGGCAATACACATAAAAGTCATTGATAAAAACGGCATGGGATCCCCCCAGTCCATTACTAGGCCCTTTGGGTCTGGTATGAATATTAAGGGGACCCCGAACCAAAATTAAAAAAAAAAATTACATGGGGGTCCCACTAAAATCTATACCAGGCCCTTCAGGTCTGGTATGGATATTAAGGGGAACCCTGCGCCAAATAACTGTTATCTGCAAGGACGCGTCATGCGGCGGGTGCCTCCCATGGAGGCAGATCTTTTTAAATAATTTTTTCGGTCCATCGGCGGAGCGAGAGAAGAAGATGAATGGACTTCGTGGGACATTTTTATTTTTTAATAAAGGACTTGTCCTAAAGTGTGTCTTGTGGCTTTTTTTAAAAATGTGACACTTTTTTTGAAATGATAGGGGTACAATGTACCCGTTACCATTTTAAACAGGGGGGGCGGGATCTGGGGGTCCCCTTGTTAAAGGTGGCTTCCAGATTCCTATAAGCCCCCCGCCCGCAGACCCCCACAACCACCGAGCAAGGGTTGTGGGGATGAGGCCTTTATCCCCATCAACATGGGGACAAGGTGCTTTGGGGGGCTACCCCAAAGCACCCTCCCCATGTTGAGGGCATGTGGCCTGGTACGGTTCAGGAGGGGAGGGGGGAGCTCTCTCATCCCCTTCTTTTCCTGGGGCCTGCCAGGTTGCGTGCTCGGATAAGGGTCTGGTATGGATTTTTTGGGGGACCCCCACTCCATTTTTTTTAATTTTGGCGTGGGGTTCCCCTTAAAATCCATACCTGAAGGGCCTGGTATGGAATTTGGGGGGACCCCCACGCAATTTTTTTTTAAATTTTGGTTCGGGGTTCCCCTTAATATTCATACCAGACCCAAAGGGCCTGGTAATGGACTGGGGAGGATCCCATGCCGTTTTTTTCAATGATTTTTATCTGTATTGCCGGGACCGACAATTATAGCCGCTAGTACTTTTAAATGACTTTTATTCCTTTAGAAATGTAATTTTGCTGTCAGACTGTTCTAAACATGGGAAACATGCGCCCCTTTACAGGCATACTATAGACACCCCCCAGGTATGAAATTTAAAGGAATATTTCACTTTTATTGTTTCACTTTAAGCATTATTAAAATCACTGCTCCCGAAAAAACGGCCATTTTTAAAACTTTTTTTTTGCATTGATCCATGTCCCCTGGGGCAGGACCCGGGTCCCCAAACACTTTTTATGATAATAACTTGCATATAAGCCTTTAAAATTAGCACTTTTGATTTTGATCTTTTCACGTTCGTGTCCTATAGACTTTAACAGTGTTTGCGTGTTCAAACTAATTTTTTGCCTGTTAGCATGTTCTACTGTGAACCGAACCAGGGGGTGTTCGGCTCATCCCTATTGCTGACCACTGCACTCTATACACAGGACTGTATATGACATGTTCCTGACCACTGCACTCTAGACACAGGACTGTATATGACATGTTCCTGACCACTGCACTCTATACACAGGACTGTATATGACATGTTCCTGACCACTGAACTTGGTACCCAGGTCTGCATATTATATACTCCTGCCCGCTGCACTCTGGGCCATTACTCACAGTTAATTCCAAACTGATGACTTGTGAAGGCTTTTAACACATCACCTAGGAGAAATTGTTGGATACTGTAATCAATGCACTGACACACACCAACATAATTTTTTTTCACAATACATTTTTTATTAAAATGATCTTTTTCCTCCTTTTTTTTTCTTAATCAGATACTTTTAATTGGAATTTTTTTAAAATTTACCACAAGACATGCCCACTAAACATACACAAAAAAAATTGCCTTTTAACAAGGTCATAGAATCTGGAAATAGTAAAGAAAGAAATCCAATTGGTCAGGAAAATGACGTGTCTGGAATGTGGAGGCGGAGTCATTATTAATTTGTGTACAATACAATACACAACGTGTTACATTATTATAACAAAGTATTGTAGAAAAGATCACACCATAGAAAATGGGGGAAAATAGAATATAAACCTGGATATGAAGGTGACATTTGTGTACGAGGAACACCTTAACAATTACCACCATTTTATTCTCCAGGGCCTCTGCTTTCAGAAAATATATGTTTGGGGGTTTTATCTAATCTTCAGGCCCAAAATCAGCATTTTATCATGTGTGCAAAAATAATGGAAAACCAGCCCTGGCAGTGAAAGGGTTAATGTGAGCTAGATGGGATCACTCTGCTGTGGTCACACTCTAAACATTAGAGCTCCCCCTAGCTGCAGCCTGGTAATAATATTGCTAGGAGGTCTATTCATTTATCTGCTACATACTTCCCATCTTTATATAAACGTCTCCTGACATTTAGGGGTCTATTCTTAAACTGCATAGCAGTTAGCCTGGGGAAAGTGCATGTACATTCCTTCTCTGTGAATGGATGAAAAAGGTGAACGAAAGGTGAAAAATTTGTTATACGCATGTGACAAGGATTTTCTCAGTCATGATTAATTCTGGCAGTAATTTAATTAAAGGAGTTGTATGGGTTTGATTTTTTTTAAAATAACAAACATGTTATACTTACCTCCACTGTGCAGGTCGTTTTGCACAGAGTGGCCCTGATCCTGCTGTTGTGGGGTCCCCCGGCGGCTGTCTCAGCTCCTCCCGGCTAAAGCTAACCCCCTCTGGGAACTTCTTTCCGAGGGGGTTAGCTTGCGGGCGCGCTCCCGTGTCAAACAGTTGGCGTCCATAGACACCAAGTGTATGACTCGGTCCCGCCCGCCCGGCGGTCACATCATTGAATGTGATTGACAGGAGCGCAAGCCAATGGCTGCACTGCTATCAATCTATCCAATCAACGGCCAGACTCAGTGGAGAAGAGGACACCGGGGGACGCGCACAGCAGGTGAACGGGCTCAGGTAAGTAAAACGGGGGGCTGGGGGGCCCATGACAGCGAGGTGTTTTTTCACCTTAATGCATAGGATGCATTAAGGTGAAAAAACACTAACCTTTACAACCCTCTAAGTCTCCACCCCACAAAATGTACTCCATTGTAGCCAATGAAAGATAATGACTCCATTTTAATTTTTCTCCTGCTATCAATGGCCAACACTGTACAACACTTCATCCATGTCTTTGGTGATCTCTGATCTCCTTATCAACTGTTTCTTACATGATGGAGATCAGCCATGGAGTATATGTGAGGTGTATATCAGGGTGTGCTTCTTCCCCACATGAGAGCTGTGATGTCCAGCAACATTCATATAGAAGACATTTCCCACACTCAAGGCACTAATGCACCTCAAGGGTTGTGTGGGATCTCTGATGTACAGGAAGACAGGACTTCATTGAGGAACATTTCCCTCACTCAGGACAGGAATACGGCTTCTCCCCCGTGTGAGATCTCTGATGTGTGTAAAGACTGGACTTCTGTGAAAAACATTTACCGCACTCAGGACAGGAATACGGCTTCTCACCTGTGTGAGATCTCTGATGTATGGAAAGATTGGACTTGTGTGAAAAACATTTCCTGCACTCAGGACAGGAATACGGCTTCTCCCCCGTGTGAGATCTCTGATGTATGTAAAGATTGGCCTTGTCTGAGAAACATTTCCCGCACTCAGGACAGGAATACGGCTTCTCCCCTGTGTGAGATCTCTGATGTGTGTAAAGATGGGACTTCTGTGAAAAACATTTCCCACACTTAGGACAGGAATGCGGCTTTTCCCCCGTGTGAGATCTCTGATGTCTATTAAGATTGCACTTCACAGAAAAACATTTTCCGCAATCAGGACAGGAATATTGCTTCTCCCTTGTGTGAGATTTCTGATGTGTGTAAAGATTGTTCTTCTGTGAATAACATTTCCCGCACTCAGGACATGAATACGGCTTCTCCCCCGTGTGGGATGCTTGATGTATGCCAAGACTGGACTTGTGCGAAAAACATTTCCCGCACTCAGGACAGGAATATGGCTTCTCCCCCGTGTGTGATCTTATATGCTCATTAAGCTTGGATGTTAAACGGAAACACTTCCCGCACTCAGGACAGGAATACGGCTTTTCCCCCGTGTGTGATCTTATATGCTCATTAAGCTTGGATTTTAAACGGAAACACTTCCCGCACTCAGGACAGGAATACGGCTTCTCCCCTGTGTGAGATCTTATATGCACATTAAGATGGGATTTAGAAGGGAAACACTTCCCGCACTCAGTACAGGAAAAGCTCTTCTCTGTTGGAAGGACAGCACCATCCCTCACAGTCTGAGGTTCCTCAGGATAAAAGGAATACGATGGTCCATCTACACTGTGTGGTGCCGGATGGACATTTGAGGTAGTCGGGTTTTCTCCTGGACTATACTGTGTGATGTCCTCATCTTCTACTTTACAGTCTGGAGACAAAGTGAGACAATCCTCTGAGGTTTTCCTCATCTCCCGTCCATCTACTAAAATAGAAATAAAAGATTATTACTAGACATGAGCAGATTGGTTCCCCTAAACCAGGACTCCGCCCACATCAGGCAGCTTTGTCTCTGAGGATCTTACAATTCCCCCCTCAAGGTAACTAGTAAATGGGTCCTCTGATCTCCTACCAGTTCATTTCTTTATTCATGGACCTTAGTCAGAGAGTGAGGAAACAATGAGAACTGTCTTTTATAGGAGTGACAGTGATGAGGGGATTATAGGACGAGTGTCCCCTCCCCCTCTATCACTCATTGCCATCTTCCCAACACAAGAAGTCCTGCACTTCCTTATTTAGCAGAGTGGATAAACATCAATGATTTAAAAAAAATAGGATTTTTTGTCATACTTACCTATAAAATCCTTTTCTTTGAGTACATCATGGGACATAGAATCAGGCTAATATTCATTACCTGCTGGGTTATACTTCATCATCAGGTGAATGGACACTGGTAGACCAAAGGTCGTTAGAAAGGAAGTGATCCCCTATATAACCCCTCCCATACAGGAAGCACATCTGTTTTGTAGCAAGCACTGAATCCTCAACAAAGAGGGGAGGGATCTCTGTGTCCCATGATGTAATCAAAGAAAAGGATTTTACAGGTAAGCATGACGTAAAAATCCTAGTTTCTTTTTCATACATTATGGGACACAGAGTCAGACTAATATTCATTACCTGCTGGGACATCCCAGAGCAATAGCCTTGAGGGGAGGGAGACACCCAGCCAAATAATAGCCATCAGAACTTTATGCGGCAGCCTGCAGTACACTGCGGCCGAATCCTCGGATGCTCGAACATACACTTGATAACATTTTGTGAATGTATGCACTGAAGATCAGGTAGCAGCCTTACAAATCTGAGCCACAGATACCGGGTGGTGAAAAACCCAGAAGGTTCCTACCTCCCTGGTAGAATGAGTTCTTACCCTAAAGGGAGGAGCTTTATGTTTCAGATTGTAGGCCTGAATGACCAATTGACGGGACCCTTTTTGGGTCCTTTTGGTAAAACAAAAAAAACAAAAACAAAAAAAGAGTCTGGTCCTCGGATCTCCGCAGATCTAGGCAAATAAACCTTGACTGCCCGGACCACGTCCAGAGAATGCAGTCTCTCTTCCGCCAAACGAGGCTGAGAGAAAAAAGAAGGCAAAATAATGTCCTGATTTAAATGAAAGGCTGACACAACTTTTGGCAAAAAGGATGGAACAGGTCGTAACACGACCCTGTCATGGTGAAGGATCAAGTACGGTTCCCTACATGAAAGGGCCACGAACTATGACACCCTTCTAGCCGAGGTGATAGCCATCAGGGCTAGCTTGTGTGACAGCAAGTTTAATGGAATTTCCTTAATAGGTTCAAATGGCTGTTTCTGTAACACAGTCAGCACCAAATTCAAATCCCAAGGACACATAGGTGACCTAATGGGGGGAAGCAAAGGAGTTGCCCCCTGCATAAAGGTTCGGATCAGTGAATGGGAGGCTAAAGGCCTTTGGAAGAATACTGATAGGGCCAAAACTTGACCTCTGATTGTACTCAAAGCCAATTTGATTTCTACAGCCGACTGTAGAAAAGAGAGAATTCTCCCAATCACGTATTTCCGTGGATGCCATTTTCTGGCTTCAAGCCATACAAGTCTTCCAGACCTTATGACAGATCTTCCTAGTGACAGCTTTTCTAGCATTCACTATGGGAGACATCACTGATCCCGAGATGCCACGGTCATTCAACACCCTGGCTTCAATAGCCGTGCCGTCAGATTTAGAGACTGTAAATTGGGGTGGAATATAGGACCTTGAGACAGTAGATCAGTAGATCAGGGCGCCATGGAAGCGTCCATGGCCTGTCTATTGTCAGTCTCACAATCTCTGGGAACCAAGGCCTTCTGAGCCAGGCTGGTGCCACCAGAATGACTGAAACTCCCTCTTCACAAATCCTGCGCAATAAATGTGGAAGGAGAGGGATCAGAGGGAAAGCATAAACCAGTGAGTATTGGCTCCATGAAACTATTAGAGCATCTGCTCCAATTGCCAGAGGATCTCTTGTTTGGGACACAAACTGGTGTACTTTGTTATTGAACCTGGATGCCAGTAGGTCGACCTCTGGCCATCCCCAATGTTTGCAAATTTCCTGGAACACGTCTGGGTGTAGGGACCATTCCCCTGGCAGATCTGCTGGCGGCTGAGATAATCTGCCTTCCAGTTTTCTACTCCAGCGATATGGACTGCTGATATAATCGGCACCTGTTCCTCTGCCCAGGCTAGTATTTAGTTCAGCTCCTTCAGAGCTGAACTACTCCTGGTACCGCCTTGGTGGTTTATATAGGCCACTGCCATGGCATTGTCGGACTGAACCCTGATAGGGCAGTCCTGAAGCTCCACCGTCCATGCCTGTAATTCCAGGACATTGATGGGCAGGATCTGTTCTGTCCTTGACCATTTCCCCTGAGCTATGAGCCCTTCTAGGGTCGCTCTTCAGCCTGAGAGACTGGCATCTGTAGCCAGTACTCTCTAAGTTACCGAGAGAAAGGATTTTCCCTTTCGCAGGTTCTGGTCCTGCAACCAGCAGTTTAGGCTTAAACGTGCCTGAGGAGATAAGCACATTGGATAATCCAGGGCTTGTCCTCTTCTGTTCCAAGCCAAAAAGATGTCTCGTTGTAGAGGTCTGGAATGGAACTGGGCATAGGGCACTGCCTCGAAAGAGGATACTATCCTTCCTAGAAGACTTATACAGAGCCGAATGGAGGGTTGTCTGGTGCCCCTTATCTAACGCATCTGATTCTTCAGGGCACAGACCCTTGCGGGTGGCAAGAATACTCTTACTTGGACCGTATCTAGTATCAGACCTAAATACTTTAGACTTTGAGCTGGCCTCAAGGTTGATTTTTTGTTATTTATGATCCAGCCTAAGCTTTCCAAATACCGCACTGTACATGTTATGCTCTGTTGTAGAGCCTGTAGTGAGTGATCTCTGAGCAGGAGGTCGTCCAGATACCCGAGGACCAAAATCCATTGAGCCCTTAAAAGACCCAGAACTGGTGCTAGGACCTTTCTGAACACCCAGGGAGCTGTAGAAAGCAAGAAGGGTAGAGCCACAAACTGAAAATGACATTCCTCTGCTGCGACTCGCAGGAACCTCTGATGAGGGTTGAAAGATAGGTACGTGTAAATACGCGTCCTTTATATCTATGGAGGCTAGAAAGTCTCCCATTTGGAGTGAGGCTACTACTGAGAGGACAGACTCCATCCAAAAGGATTGGATCAGTAGATACTGGTTCAGGGATCTTAGGTCCAAAATGGGCCTGGTGTCCCCATTTGGTTTTTGAACCATAAACAAGTTTGAGTAAAATCCTGTGCCCTTTTCGGATACAGGGACCTGTATAATCACTCCCTGATGCACTAAATGATGTAGTGCCTGGAACAATAAGTCTCGTTTTGGAGGATCCGAGGGAACGCTGGATCTTAAAAACCTCTGAGGGGAAACCCCCTGCAACTCCAGCTTGTAACCGCGGGATATAGTTGAGGTGACCCACTCGTCCTGAACTATTGTTCTCCAAATGTCCGCAAAGTGCAGCAGCCTTCCCCCCACCCAATAGAGTGGGGGTGTCTCCTCAAAAGGAGGGCTTGGTGCTAGATTTAGAAGAATATTGGACCCAGGGCTTTTTCTAGCCCTGGCCTTGTGGCTTGCCTCTGGTTCTAGCTCCCTGTTGGCGGCGGAACTGCCTTGGTGCTGAGACATTTGAGGAAACAGTCCCTGAAGTTTTAAACGAGGGATGCCTAGTGCTTTTCTTCACAGGAAGTAGAGAACTCTTCCCTCCGGAAATCTTTTGGATAGATTTGTCCAGATGATCGCCAAATAAACATTCCCCGTGAAAGGGGAAACCTGCCAATAACTTCTTACAAGGAAGCTCGGCTGACCAGTTCTTAAGCCACAAAAGTCTGCACATATTTACAGACAAGAGAGCCAGACGAGAAACCTGCTGTATTGAATCCTTTAAGGTGTCAACAGCAAAACACAGCACTCAAGGAATATCTGCCTCCTGGCTAGGCCTATCAGGCTGTTGGACCTGGTCCTTTACAGGCTGGCAAATACCAATTGCTGCAACAGCTGGCTGAATAGCTGAACTGGCCAAAGAAATGGAAGCCTTTAATAATGACTCCAATTTCTTGTCATCAGGGTCCTTCAGGCCCAGTGCATTATCCACTGGACAAGTTAAGTTCTTGTTTAAGGAAGAGACTGCTGCATCTATGGTGGCTGGCATGCTCCATTTCTTAGTGAACTTTTCATCCATGTCAGGATGTTCCCTGAAAATCCTTGCATTATATATATATATAATATTATACAATCACACATACCCAATTCTATACCCACAGTTGATCCAGAAGAAGGCGAAAAATCCCAGCAGAGCATGATCCAATTTGCTACAGCAGGGTAAAAATTCCTTCCTGATCCCCCAAAAGGCAATCAGATTTTCCCCGGATCAACTTTACCTATAAATGTCAGTACCCAAAGTATCACGGACAGTACTCAATTTTCTCCGTATTTGGAGATGAAATCTCTATTCCTCTATATGTAAAGAGTGGCCCCTTGTCCTCCAGTTCCCCAATATACACCGCCTGTTCCAACAGAGGGTGTAAGGGGAAAGCCTGTGTGGCCTGAAGAGGCCTCAGGGATCCTAAAGAGGACCAGGGGGGTTCAGTAACCTCTGCAAGAGGAAACTTAAAGGCAGAGCGAACCATTTCAGTAAGAGTAAGGTTTAAAAGCCTCTGTGATTGAGAGGTATATACCAACTGGATATCTTCTTGTCCAGATTGCTCGGAAGCAGACTCATCTGCCGGGCACTCCACTGAATCCTGAGCTTTTAGCTCTTCCTCATCCTCAACCCATTCCTGCTCCAGACTCGGAGGCTCTGGGGAGGGGGATCTGTCATGCTTCTTGCCACCCTGCGTAATGAAGGCAATCCTGTCAGCAATCCTGTGCTCTAACCCAGCTAGGGCTGGGGACAGTTCATCCTTAGTGATAAAGGGTGACGCAGCAGCATTGACTGTAGCCACGATAGTAGATAGGCGCAGCAGCTCAGCTTGCCCGGGAGCCTCTGGTCCTTCAGGGGATACAACACTAGGAATATGACTAGGTTCATCATGGACTACTGATGACATAGGTGTGCCCTTCCCTGTAGTGTTAGTCCCACTCCTCTTTTTTCAAGACATTTTCTAGCCACAAAACAGGAGTACTTGGGTGTAGATTTAACACACCTCAGAAGGGAGACCCTTTATCAGGGCTCACCAAGCCCCTATGCAACAATCCTGCTGAGCACCTTTAGCCTGTCAAGCAACACTTGGTGACTCACGTGACCCGGGTAAGGAGAAATGAACCGCTGCAAATGCCTGGTTCAGAGTCTGCTCTGCGTCTCACAGCTGCCTTCTGGAAGCACCACATGTTTGGCAAACACAGCTTAAATAAGCAGGCTGTGTGCCAGCGTACGCACGTGCTTGGTCCCGGCGAACAGGCATGACGCAAATCTTTGTGCGCCCAAAAAGATGAAGCCGCGTGCACCATGGCTGCGAAACAAACAAACTGCAAACAAACTGCGAAGGCACGTGCGGCACGAATGATCATGCGCCATCATACTGGTAAAAAACAGTCAGACACAAGCAAAAAAGGTACACTTTGCAAACAGCTAGCCCAAAACTCCCCTGTATGGTCACCCCACACAGGTGTCCAGCCTCTAGCTAGCTTGACTGATTGTTACAATCACTGGGGCACCCCACAATAAGTAAATAAGGGGGTTTCACTTACCCGTCCAGGCGCAGGGCAGGTTAGAAACTAAGAGCCAAATCTTCACCCTTCACGGTGGGTTCCTGTCACTTTGACATTCAAGAACTGGGTACCCTTTCATGTTTAGGGTCCACTCCCTTGGACCTGTACAGTACCCTGCAGGAAATGCCTTAGCGCTGTAGTGTCCAGTATTTCAACTCCGCAGGGTCCAGCGCCCGGAGGCCACATTACAGGCAAAACCTTGCAGGATCTTGTGTCTTCTTTGCAAGGCTTGGGTACCATTTATATAAGCATAAAAGCCTGTGTCAAATGGATCCGATCGGTCAATCCCTTGATTCACCTTGGGACCGTTTGTGGGACTAGAGACCTGGAGCTCAGAGAGCTCAAACAAACCGTGCCATCCACCTTGTAGACACTGGTAAAAAACTGATGTGCTTCCTGTATGGGAGGGGTTATATAGGAGATCACATCCTGTCTAAAGACTTTTGGTCTACCAGTGTCCATTCACCTGATGATGAAGTATAACCCAGTAGGTAATGAATATTATCCTGACTCTTTGTCCCATAATGTATGAAAAAATAAAAAATAAAAAAACATAGCTTTACAATCACTTTAAGGTTCGAAAGTCTGAGGATGTTATCACATTATTATAAACATGTAAAAGTCTGTGCTCCAATCAAATCATCAGATATAAAATGTCCAGCTGGTAGGAAATGGGTGTAAAATATAGAGTATATAGTGCAGGGGTCAGGAGTATGTAATGTACAACATAGAGTATATAGTGAATAGGTCAGGAGTATGTAATGTACAATATAGAGTATATAGTGCAGGGGTCAGGAGTATTTAATGTACAATATAAATTATACAGTGTAAGGGTCAGGACTCATAATATTGGTATTCAGTAATCAGTGGTGATCTAAATGTTCACATGAGACAAGTTGCAGAGGTCCCACACCGCTGCCTCCCATCTCCTGAGACAGTGAGGCCCAGAAAGGAAAAAGAAGAAAGTGTAAAAAGAAGTGTAAAGGGGAGACAACAAAGAGTTAACAGGAGAGGTGCTAAGAGGGGAGGTGATAGTGAGAAGAGTCCGAGGGGGAGTGGTATTATTTAAGGAGGAGGCGGTACTTGCTGAGTAACAGAAGATGGGGAGAGAGAAAGGAGGAGGCAGTTTTTCCCACCCGCCCTCCCTATATGGTGTTTGTTTGTTTGTTTTCTTTCGTTTCAGGTGTTTTGGAATCTGGTCGTCTTGGTAGCTGTGGATTGGCAGTGTTTTGTTGGTCTTTGATGGTGGCAGTAAACATATGTGATGGAAGGGGTGGGGGGCTCATCGGTAGTATGTGCCCCTCTAGTGTTAGCTGGAATACGGTAATGGTTGAACTGCAGGAAGGGGGTTGTCTCCGAGCTGGTGATATGGCTGGAGGCCTATCATGGTGAAAAAGGTCCCGCAGTGTATTGCTGGAATATGTGTTCGGGGGTGCCGTCAAAGACCAACAGACTGGGGTTAAAATAAGTTGTTGCAGATGTTATATTTTGATATTGGAATTATTTAATATTGTGTTAATAAAAAGGCTGCTATGGCCATTTATACTCCAAATTAAGGTGTGGTCTCATCATTTAAAGGTGATATAAGTGAGCAGGAATGTATTTAGTGTTAATGACCCACCTGTGCTGATCTCTGTAGGAGTGTCCTCCTCTATAAATGTCCCCGTTATTCCATCCTCCTCCATAGACTGCTGATCATCCCTCACATACCTCTCTTCTTCTTCTGCTTTAACCTCAAATTCTATATCGATTGGATCTCCACTCTAAATCAAGAAAATGAGAGAGAATATCATCTGTAAGATATAAGCTTTATTATTGTGACATCACATAAAAAATCCACACATTGTCTCTATAAGTGTGTTTTATATCCTCCGTTCTACCAACCTTGTAACAGTGAGGGATGGTGTGATCTTCCTGTGTGGAATCCCGGGAATACAGAGGACGGGGACATCTCTTTAGTGGGTTCCTGGTATTTGGTGGCTCCATCATATCCTTGTGTCCTTCTGAAAACTCCTCCATCACTCCATACTCCTCATCCTCCTCTTTATACTCTTCTTTAACATCAATATTATCATCCCCAAGGTTTCCACTCTGAATATATAATAAAACATTCATTGTAACAAACATGCTGTGTATAAATCAGAACTACCAATAATTGTCAATCATCTACCTGATGATGGTGGGGGATGGTGTGATCTTCCTGTGTGGAATCCCGGGAATACAGAGGACGGGGACATCTCTCTGGTGGGTTTCTGTAGCTGGATGACTCCACCATGGTGTCCTGGTACAGATCATTGTGTTCTTTTAGAGACTCTGACTCCTCCGTCACCCCATCCTCATCATCCTCCTCTTTTATCTCTTCTTTAACCTCAACTTTAGAATCTCTCAGGTTTCCACTCTGAATATATAATAAAAATGACATCAATGGTAACAATGCAGATAATGTACAGATCCTAATGATACTATCAGTGATTGTTCCTCATCTACCTGATGATGGTGGGGGATGGTGTGACCTTCCTGTGTGGAATCCCGGGAATACAGAGGACGGGGACATCTCTCTGGTGGGTTCCCATTACTGGATCCATCTGTAGGAAACACACACACTGACTGAATACATTGTTTCTATGTGTTTATCAGATGATGGGGGATCTAGGTGGACCCTCCGTACTGCTCTCTCCTTTACAATAAAGTCTCCTCTTACCCGGTGATGTGAGGGGCGGCTGATTGTCCATCATGAGGTCCTTGTAGAGATCCTTGTGTCCTTCTAAATACTCCCACTCCTCCATGGAGAAATAGACAGTGACATCCTGACACCTTATAGGAACCTGACACACACAATGATACAGTCACCATCCAGACACATCCCTTGTCTGTTACTGGATAATGTCCCAGAATTCCCAGCACCGCTCACCTCTCCTCCATGATCTCTCTGGTGACTTCTAGAATCTTCTTTGTATTTCTCTATTCTATCAGGGAGGGAGGTGGAGGCAATGTGATGGTCATATGATCTCCAGACTTCACAGGAGGAAAACTCTAGATCTGAACACAAATAGTAAAATCAAATGAATTTCCCAGAATCCTCCTCACCTCACCATTCAGGTTTCCATTTTATTAAAGCCCCACTTCAGACTGAGGTTTTGGTTGCAGCCAATAGCTTCATCACTGATCTGTGTATTCTGAGAGCGGAGGAGCGCCCTCCATTGTCAGAATACAATAGTGCAGCGGGGAGGATTTCCCCTTCCCCCTCCAATGTGTGGATGGGGGAATTGGTTCAGATTTTTCACTCAGCCCTAGGGTTGCCACCTCATCCCTTTAAACCCAAACACATATGAATTACACGGGTTCTGAGGATAATTTAATTCAGATAAAGCACCAAGTGAGTTTAATTACCACCTTAATCAGCCACAGAACCTGTGTAATTATTATGTGTTCAGATTTAAAGGGATGAGGTGGCAACTAAGGATGAGCTCCGGCGTGTTCGCACAGTCCACATGCAGAGCCCGCCAGGAAGTCGGCACTGCGGAGCGCTAATCTCAGGCAGCGAGACATTTCCCAATCTCTGCAGCCGCACATCAGGACAATGTCTCACTGCCTGTGATTAGCGCTCCGCAGTGCCAACTTCCTAGTGGGCTCTGCACGTGGACTGTGCGAACACGCCGGAGCTCATCCTTAGTGGCAACCCGACTCAGCCCACTGGATGAACGATAAAACTGAACCATGTATGACCAGTTTTGGATGCAAAATATATTAATCATCAACTGATCGCCCTGAAGAGGTTAATCTACGTATTACCTCCTCTGCCGCCAGATCCTGCAGTCTTCTCTCTACGTCCTTCCAAATGGAATGCCCTGTCTTTACTTGACATCACTTACTGTCTTCCATAGAGACTTCCTATCTGGGTAGAAGTGAGATCACCACCTTGTGGAGCTCAGAGGAACTGCAACCCAGAGAATCATCTCATAGTGTGAACACGGCCTTGTGCTGAGTGTATATGTACTGTATATCCTTCCCCTTTCTCTCCTCCCTGAGTGTGTATGAAGAGGCGGAGCTCTGAGTGTGTATGAAGAGGCGGAGCTCTGAGTGTGTATGAAGAGGCGGAGCTCTGAGTGTGTATGAAGAGGTGGAGCTCTGAGTGTGTATGAAGAGGCGGAGCTCTGAGTGTGTATGAAGAGGCGGAGCTCTGAGTGTGTATGAAGAGGAGGAGCTCTGAGTGTGAATGAAGAGGTGGAGCTCTGAGTGTGTATGAAGAGGCGGAGCTCTGAGTGTATATGAAGAGACAGAGCCCTGAGTGTGTATGAAGAGGCGGAGCTCTGAGTGTGTATGAAGAGGCGGAGCTCTGAGTGTGTATGAAGAGGCGGAGCTCTGAGTGTGTATATAGAGGTGGAGCTCTGAGTGTGTATGAAGAGGCGGAGCTCTGAGTGTGTATGAAGAGGCGGAGCTCTGAGTGTGAATGAAGAGGTGGAGCTCTGAGTGTGTATGAAGAGGCGGAGCTCTGAGTGTATATGAAGAGACAGAGCCCTGAGTGTGTATGAAGAGGCGGAGCTCTGAGTGTGTATGAAGAGGCGGAGCTCTGAATGTGAATGAAGAGGTGGAGCTCTGAGTGTGTATGAAGAGGCGGAGCTCTGAGTGTTTATGAAGAGGCGGAGCTCTGAGTGTGTATGAAGAGGTGGAGCTCTGAGTGTGTATGAAGAGGCGGAGCTCTGAGTGTGTATGAAGAGGAGGAGCTCTAAATGTGTATATGAAGAGGCGGAGCTCTGAGTGTGTATGAAGAGGCGGAGCTCTGAGTGTGTATGAAGAGGCGGAGCTCTGAGTGTGTATGAAGAGGTGGAGCTCTGAGTGTGTATGAAGAGGCGGAGCTCTGAGTGTGTATGAAGAGGCGGAGCTCTGAGTGTGTATGAAGAGGAGGAGCTCTAAATGTGTATATGAAGAGGCCGAGCTCTGAGTGTGTATGAAGGGGCGGAGCTCTGAGTGTGTATGAAGAGGCCGAGCTCTGAGTGTGTATGAAGAGGCGGAGCTCTGAGTGTGTATGAAGAGGCGGAGCGCTAAATGTGTATGAAGAGGCGGAGCTCTGAGTGTGTATGAAGAGGCGGAGCTCTGAGTGTGTATGAAGAGGCGGAGCTCTGAGTGTGTATGAAGAGGCGGAGCCCTGAGTGTGTGTGAAGAGGCGGAGCTCTGAGTGTGTATGAAGGGGCGGAGCTCTGAGTGTCTATGAAGAGGCGGAGCTCCTGATGGAAGAGCGGTCGGAGGAGGAGTCTAGGAGGGAGATGACAGAAAGCTCAGCAGACTTGCAGAAGTGAGCGAGGAGGATCCAGTTCCTTTGCCATCGGAGGTGAGGAGAGTGTGAAGGATGTTGGTGACTCTGGTAGATGAAAAGCTGGGAGTCATATTGCTCTGGTGAGTGAGGAAGCACTACTAAGGGGCGCCCTCACCATCACATGTGTAAGAGGTGGAAGAAGGCGTGGCTACACTACAGCTGGCACAGTTTGGAGCACTGAGAACTTTACACCTGATCAACTTTATATTGATCGGTGGATTTTTCAGAACAAAATAAGTTCATTGAAGTAGATGTAAAGTGGAAGTAGTGGACTTGCAGAGAACTCTATATTAATTATAAAATATTGTATGATTACATGAATTTGCACAGGTTTTTAGTTTATTTAATATATCAGCAAATATTATAAGATAAATGAAGTAGATGTAAAGTAGAAGCAGTGGATCTGCAGGGAACAGCATCTTGGGCACAAAGCACTTTATGTTGTATATAAATTTGCACATGGATCAGTTTACTTCATTTATTGATAAACACCATAAGATCAATGAAGTAGGTGTAAAGTGGAAGCAGTAGATCTGCAGAGAATATTATTTGAGCCCCTAGCACTTTATATATGAATGTCTCCACATATTTTAGTGTATTTGTGATGATTTATGTGCACACACAATAGGACAGCGCTGTGACACATAATGCTCTTCTAGTTGATAAAGGGAATACTTACCTTTGTTACAGCAGCAGTCCGGTATAAGTTATTTTTGTAGGTATTTGAGTTGTTACACATAGCGCAGGTTTTATTCTATTTATATTGGTGACATAATTGCCCAAATCTGGGGATCAGGAGCCATTTCCACCCTTTACTCTCGGCTGGCGTTCTTTCTATCCATATAACAGATGTTCTACATGACTAAATCTGCAATCAATTTCACTGCAAAATCAAAGGGGCCAAAATGTCTCCCCCCCACCCCCGAGCAGTAATATATTTCTATCCCCCTTGGTGGGAGTGGAGATGACCCATCTATAAGGATATACAGTACATACACACACAGCACAAGGCCGTGTTCACACTACGAGATGTTTCTCGGGGCTGCAGTTCCTCTGATCTCCACAAGGTGGTGATCTCACTTCTATCCAGACAGGAAGTCTCTATGGAATACAGGAAGTGATGTCAGGTAAAGACAGGAAGTGATGTCATGTACAGACAGGAAGTTCCGGGTGAGAGGTGAGTCGGGAGGAAGTAGAGAGGAGACATTGCTGGAAGAAGTAGCAGAGGAGGTAATAAGATCTTATTTTCTATTTACACCCAGTAACCCCCTTGTAGTGAAGGTCAGAAGTATTAGATATTTGTATTTAGTTTTATAAAATGGACAATCTGTAATCTGGATACAATGTATAACGCAGTCAGTTTATCTGTATAATTTGGAGTGTGAGTTCCGGGGTCCCCACAGGGGGAGGACATGAGGCTCCCTCAGTAAGAAGCACATAAATGATTGTATATTGTGTCAGGATAGAGCCAGACACCTCGGCACCCCCTGAATCTGAGGTGAGGTCTCTGGCTGAATTCACAACACAAAGAAGGGGGTCAGTCTGGTGAGAGTCGCCTTCCATGATGGACACAGAGAGAAGCTGATGGCTGCAGACCTCACTGGAAGGTGCTTAGAACTGCTGAGTCTGATGGATCAGTATGAAGTGGGTGCTACTCTCTGCACCCCGGGACATATAGTTCTGTAATGTCTGTGCTGCTGAGCTGCGGTCAGACCCTCCCAGCCCCCCTCCAGGGGCCACTGGACTTCACCCTGCTTGACCTGCTTCAGCTACCAGCCCCTACCCCTGTGGGCCCTGATATCTGCCCTGTTCTGGACTTAGCCCTGTCTGCCTGGATCTCTGCCCTGTTCTGGACTCAGCCCTGCCTGCCTGGATCTCTGTCCTGTTCTGGACTTAGCCATGTCTGCCTGGATCTCTGCCCTTGAGTACGGGATCCCCATTCCTGCTGAGCCATCCTACGTGAACTATCTGTGTGGTGTTACATTGCCACCCGGAGTAATGTTTCTTTCTACTGTGTCTTGCTACCCTGATGTGCTAACACTGCTCTGCCCATGTGCCAAGGCCTTTAACCCCCGCTGTACCAAACACTGCTCTGCCCTGTGGACTATCACCCATTTGCTGTCCCATATTGCTGTCCTGAGGAACACACTTCATTGCTGTGCCTTCTGTTTGCCCTGTGGACTACCTCCCCTTTGATGTCCCATATTGCCACCCTGAGGATCCCTCTTCATTGCTGTGTCTATTGTTTGTTCTGTGAAGTAATTCTCCTCCTGCCTGTACCCCGAGTCCCCCAATAAATGCCGGCGTGTCGGGTTCCTGGTGATTTGCTCTGTGTGCTCTCTCTCTGCACTCTCTGTTCATCACACCCCCGTCATGTCTGTCCTCTTCCTCCATAGTCACTGTGATGTCTTTTATCTCCAGCAGATGATGATACACACATATATAGTGTGGAGACCTAGATTAACCCCTTCAGGGAGGATCAGCACAAGGGTTGTCACCTCATCCCATAAAAACTGAACACATATTGATTACACGGGTTCTGTGGCTGAACTCACTTAGTGCCTTATCTGCATTTAATTATCCTCAGAACCCGTGTAATTCATATGTGTTTGGTTTTAATGGGAAGAGGTGGAAAACCCTACGTGGCTGCACTATTGTATTCTTGTTTCCACACTATATATGTATCATCATAGAATACATGAAGGTAAGAAACCTTCAGCCTTTACAACCACTTTATGTCATGCTGAGATAATCTCCCATTGGCTGAGCAATATTCTCATTTATCTCTGAGCTCCTTCCTGCTATTCCTCGTCCTGCCTGTTGTTTCCTTGGATTGATTTTCTGTGTAGTGACCCCGGCTTCATCTCTTGGATGGGCTCGTCTGTTGCTTGTCCTGACCTTTATCCTGATTCCTGGATCTCCTCCTCATCTCACGCCTAATATAGAGAATGGAATTTGTGTTATGAGGTCAAATTTTACAAGACTCCCAGACCCCAAGAATCATAGTGAACACTAAAGTGTCCAGATTAAATATTTTCTCACTGGGGACCATAGTGCTTAAGTACATACTGACCTTCATATTACCTCCTGATATCCTCATCCTATTATTGTACAACCAACCCAGATAATTCTCTGTTATCAATTTTATCTGTCTACAGGGAAACCTTCATAGATGACGGCACCAATGAGGATGGAGGAGGACCGGAGTCACATGACTGAGAAGATACTAAACCTCACCCTGGAGATCATCTACCTGCTGACCGGAGAGGTAAGGAGGATTCTGGGAGGTCACATGACATCACTCTTATCTCTATTAATAAAACACAGACCTGACCGGAGAGGTGAGGAGGATTCTGGGAGGTCACATGACATCACTCTTATCTCTATTAATAAAACACAGACCTGACCGGAGAGGTGAGGAGGATTCTGGGATTCTAACATGATATTCCTATTGGTTCCTCAATACAGAGATTTCCTCTGGTGAACTCAGGTGATCATATGACCATCACAGTGCCTCCATGTGACTCCCTAAAACCTGAGAGACACAACATGCAGAAGATTCTAAAAGTCACCAAGAAGATGATGGAGCTGCTGACAGGAGAGGTGAGGAGGATTCTGGGAATTCTGGGACATTATCCAGTAACAGACAAGGGATGTGTCTGGATGGTGACTGTATCATTGTGTGTGTCAGGTTCCTATAAGGTGTCAGGATGTCACTGTCTATTTCTCCATGGAGGAGTGGGAGTATTTAGAAGGACACAAGGATCTCTACAAGGACGTCATGATGGACAATCAGCCGCCCCTCACATCACCGGGTAAGAGGAGACTTTATTGTAAAGGAGAGAGCAGTACGGAGGGTCCACCGATCCCCCATCATCTGATAAACACATAGAAACAATGTATTCAGTCAGTGTGTGTGTTTCCTACAGATGGATCCAGTAATGGGAACCCACCAGAGAGATGTCCCCGTCCTCTGTATTCCCGGGATTCCACACAGGAAGGTCACACCATCCCCCACCACCATCAGGTAGATCAGGAACAATCACTGATAGTATCATTAGGATCTGTACATTATCTGCATTGTTACCATTGATGTCATTGTGATGTCATTTTTATCTGTACCAGGACACCATGGTGGAGACATTCAGGTACAGAAACCCACCAGAGAGATGTCCCTGTCCTCTGTATTCCCGGGATTCCACACAGGAAGGTCACACCATCCCTCACCATCATCAGGTAGATGATTGACAATTATTGGTAGTTCTGATTTATACACTGCATGTTTGTTACAATGAATGTTTTATTATATATTCAGAGTGGAAAACTTGGGGATTATAATATTGATGTTAAAGAAGAGTATAAAGAGGAGGATGAGGAGTATGGAGTGATGGAGGAGTTTTCAGAAGGACACAAGGGTATGATGAACCCACCAGAGAGATGTCCCTCTCCTCTGTATTCCCGGGATTCCATACAGGAAGATCACACCATCCCCCACTGTTACAAGGTTGGTGGGACGGAGCTTATAAAACACACCTTATAGAGATGTGTGGATTTTTTATGTGATGTCACAATAAAGCTTATATCTTACAGATGATATTCTCTCTCATTTTCTTGATTTAGAGTGGAGATCCAATCGATATAGAATTTGAGGTTAAAGCAGAAGAAGAAGAGAGGTATGTGAGGGATGATCAGCAGTCTATGGAGGAGGATGGAATAACGGGGACATTTATAGAGGAGGACACTCCTACAGAGATCAGCCCAGGTGGGTCATTAACACTAAATACATTCCTCCACCCATACTGCTCACTGATTGGTCCAGAGTAGGGCGGGGACTGGGTGATATCAGCCTGTAATCCCCTGGTCACTTTCCTGAGCTGTGTTCCCCGTCCTGTATTCCTGTATTTCTCTCGGATAATCTTCCTTCTCTGTGCTGCAGACACAATTTATGTATCTAGACTGCATTTATGGAGCTTCTGGGGTTCAGCTGGCAGCAAAATGTTCATTTTCACCATAGACATTACTAGATCTAGGCACCTGGGGTATGTGGTTTGGGTCTTCTGCCCCATACCTGGGTATGGCAAGATGTCCGACAGAACAATTCTCCCAGGATTACTTGCTCTGTTATCTGCTGGCTGTGCCAGGTGGAGGGATATGTCTGTATAGTCTCAGACCCAAGTCACTGAGTGCAGTCTCAGGAGATGGGAGGCAGCTGTGTGGGACCTCTGCAACTTGTCTCATGTAAACATTTAATCTTCCACTGATTACTGAATACTAATATTATGAGTCCTGACCCTTACACTGTATAATTTTATATTGTACATTACATACTCCTGACCCCTGCACTATATACTGTGTTACATACTCCTGACCCTTACATCAGAGCTCAAAATTTCAAGTCCTGAGCTACTAGCCAGGCCTTAAGGGTTACTCGCCACCAGTTGCTCCACCCAACCCAACCAGCCCCCGCCCCTAAATACACCCTCATAAAATATCTCATGAAATGACACTTAAATGTTTTATACAGAATTAAGTTACAAAAATACATTTTAACAAAAACTTTATCAGTGCCCCTCAGGACAGCCTCACCAGTGCCCCTCAGGACTGCCTCACCTGTGCCCCTCAGTAGTCTCACCTGTGCAGATGAAGAGTCGAGCTGACCGATCATCAAAAAGCGGGGATTGCCCACTGTATCAGCTTTCATTTGAATTGCTGGGTTCCCGGTGCCGCTCACCGTCACATAGTCCCGTCTCCTCGCCACTCACATCACACAGTTCCACCTCCTCGCCCGGCGCCTCCCGGCATTGGACCGATGTTCTGTCTATCAAATGTGCCAGGCGAGGAGGCGGGGCTCTGTGATGCACTGCGCCGGGAACCCAGCAATTCAAATGAAACCTGTTACAGTGGGCAATCCCCGCTCTCTGATGATCGGCCAGCTTGACTCATCCTCTCCTCTCTTCCCCTGGCTGGGAGATTGGCTCCCGTTCAACTCTACCTGCCGGTGGTGCTCTCCCCCCTCCTCCGAGGCAGCCATAATTTTCCACTTGTAAAATGCGAGTAGGCGAGTGGAAATCTTGAGGGCCGCCTTACACTATATACTCTATATTGTACATTACATACTCCTGACCCCTGCACTATATACTCTATGTTGTACATTACATACTCCTGACCCCTGCACTATATACTCTATGTTGTACATTACATTATAATTCTGATACTATAAAATCCCAGCTGTTGTATCCTATGTATAATAAGTTGTACATTACATAGTCCTGACTTCTTTTGCACCCATTTCCTACCAGCTGGACATTTTATATCTGATGATTTGATTGGAGCACAGACTTTTACATGTTGATAATAACATGTGTAACATCTATAACCTCCTCAAACTTTGGAATCTTAAACAGAAAGTGATAATGAGGGAGGAGTCAATAACCCAATGATGGTGATCTTCAGGATCAGTCCAGTCTTCATCTTGGTTCTTCTCCCCCCATCCTCACTCTCTGACCACTGGTGGGGCTCAGCCCCGCTGCTATTCATGACTAAATCATGGACTATATAAGGAAGTGCAGGACTTCTTGTGTTGGGAAGATGGCAATGAGTGATAGAGGGGTGAGGACACTCGTCCTATAATCCCCTCATCACTGTCACTCCTATAAAAGTCTTGCTTCCTCACTCTCTGACTAAGGTCCATGAATAAAAAAATGAACTGGTAAGAGATTCAGAGATGTAGGGCTGAAACAACTAATTGATTATGAAAATAGTTCTCAACTACGTTCATATTTTATTCGTTGGTCAGTCGATTAATTAGCCTGCATACAGAATGTATTATTTATTTACACATCAGAAAATACAGCTCAGTACACCATTCATACATGTCAGTAAATGCCTGAGAACTTGAATGTGTGAGGAGCAATGCCTCATGGTACATGTAGTCCTGGGCAAGAGAAAGAAGCAAGTGATTCTAAAGGCAGAAGTTTTTTTGTACCTTCCTATAATGGAACTCTATACTATACTTTGTACCTTCCTATAGGAGAACTCTATACTATACTTTGTGGCTTCCTATAGTAGAACTCTATACTATACTTTATAACTTCTTATAGGGGAACTCTATACTATACTTTGTAGCTTCCTATAGGGGAACTCTATACTATACTTTGTAGCTTCCTATAGGGGAACTCTATACTATACTTTGTGGCTTCCTATAGGGGAACTCTATACTATACTTTGTAGCTTCCTATAGGGGAACTCTATGCTATACTTTGTGGCTTCCTATAGGGGAACTCTATTCTATACTTTGTACCTTCCTATAGGGGAACTCTATACTATACTTTGTGGCTTTCTATAGGAGAACTCTATACTATACTTTGTGGCTTCCTATAGAACTCTATACTATACTTTGTGGCTTCCTATAGGGGAACTCTATACTATACTTTGTGGCTTCTGATAGGGAAACTCTATACTATACTTTGCAGCTTCCTATAGGGGAACTCTTTACTATACTTTGTGGCTTCCTATAGGGGAACTCTATACTATACTTTGCGGCTTTTTATAGGGGAACTCTATACTTTGTACCTTCCTATAGGGGAACTCTATACTATATTTTGTAGCTTCCTAATGGGGAACTCTTATCTATACTTTGTACCTTCCTATAGGAGAACTCTATACTATACTTTGTGGCTTCCTATAGGAGAACTCTATACTATACTTTGTACCTTCCTATAAGGGAACGCTATACTATACTTTGTAACTTCCTATAGGGAAACTCTATACTATACTTTGTGGCTTCCTATAGAACACTATAGTATACTTTGTGGCTTCCTATAGGGGAACTCTATAATATATTTTGTGGCTTCCTATAGTGGAACTCTATGCTATACTTTGTACCTTCCTATAGGAGAACTCTATACTATACTTTGTAGCTTCCTATAGGCAAACTCTATACTATACTTTGTAGCTTCCTATAGGGGAACTCTATTCTATACTTTGTACCTTCCTATAGGGGAACTCTATACTATACTCTGCAGCTTCCTATAGGGGCAATATGAAGGCAGGAGGAGTCAGTGGGGGAGGGGGGTCCAGAATAAAATAATTATGGCTGCTCTGTGCAAAACCGTTACACAGAGCAGGTAAGTATGACAAGTTTGTAAAAAAAAAGAAATCCAATATTTACAATGACTTTAAGGTCTCTGCAGGAAAGATCAGCATCTGACCCCAGAGAAGGTGGAGGCTGATAGACTGGAGGTGATAGAAGACATTACTATTATATAAAGTAAAAGTTTACTAGTATTGTGCTTTTATATATAAAATTATTATATTATATCCATGAAAAAAAGTCTCAGCTTTCACTACTACTTTAATATAAAAGTTTTTCCCCCTCTAACCTCCATATATCTTCATGTGTGACTCCCAGGTAAAATCCCCATTTATCCTACTTCTGGGTATATTTATCATTATATGTATGATATAAGATATATTACTTTCACTATTTCACAGTATAAATTAATCCCTTATAGTAGTGATTATCTGCTGTTTTTGTAATATAAAGGAGTATTTTTTTTTTAACCCCATCATAACAGATAATTTAAAAAAAAATCATGCTGCTGCTACTAAATTTTCTATGCTGGCCATACACAGATTGATTTTTGGATGAGAATATTCTCACAAATATTTATTCGGAAATTATTTGTACACTCGATGAATGGACGAGTGTAATTAGAAAATTCCACTTAATTTTAACAATCTATTATAAAATGAATGTAACTTCTGAGCAAAAACCAGACACACTATTTGAAAATTTGTTCGATGGAGAAAAGTTTTCTGTTCTGCTCCTTTGAATTTTCCCGTCACTGTGGTGGAAAATGAACGCCGATTTGACCCGACAAATGGTTAGAAAATTGGATGAATCTTTTTTTGAAAGAAAAATTCGTTTGTGTACAGCCAGCAAAAGTGACATCAGGTGCAGGGAGCTTGTACCCACCTACCTGTCTATGACAAGGGAGTCTGTCATCCATCATATTATATTACACTCCTGTCTGATCATCTGCAAAACAGTGTTTTTACCTCTTTTTTATATTGTAATAATGTTGATCTCTGATTCTGATATGTAGCAGATTCTCCCTCTAATAATACATCTATCTGTCTGTTATTCTCAGAGTGCATTAAATATCCAACTATATATCTGGATATTTATATTTACTGCTGTATATAGATATTCAAGAATATTAACTCAATTATACACCAACCTTTTTTGAGGTTTTTATCCAATTAATCAAAACAATAATCGGCCAACTAATCAATTCTGAAAATAATTATTAGTTTGCGTCCTACAGAGGACCCATTTACTAGTTACCTTGAGGGGAGAATTGTAAGATCCTCAGAGACAAAGCTGCGTGATGTGGGCGGAGTCCTGGTTTAGGGGAACCAATCTGCTCATGTCTAGTAATAATCTTTTTATCTCTATTTTAGTAGATGGACGGGAGATGAGGAAAACCTCAGAGGATTGTCCCAACCCGGCTACCTCAAATGTCCATCCGGCACCACAAAGTGTAGATGGACCATCGTATTCCTCTTATCCTGAGGAACCTCAGACTGTGAGGGACGGGGCCGTCCTTCCAACAGAGAAGAGCTTTTCCTTTACTGAGTGCGGGAAGTGTTTCAGTTCTAAATACCATCTTAATGAGCATAAAAGATCTCACACAGGGGAGAAGCCGTATTCCTGTCCTGAGTGTGGGAAATGTTTCTCACAGAAGTCCCATCTTTTCACACATCAGAAATCTCACACAAGGGAAAAGCTGCATTCCTGTCCTGAGTGCGGGAAGTGTTTCCATTTTAAATCCAAGCTTAATCAGCATAAAAGATCTCATATGGGGCAGAAGCCATATTCCTGTCCTGAGTGTGGGAAATGTTTTTCAGTGAAGTCCAGTCTTTCCACACATCAGAGATCTCACACAGGGCAGAAGCCGTATTCCTGTCCTGAGTGCGGGAAATGTTTTTCAAGGAAATTTGAGCTTTCCACACATCAGAGATCTCACACGGGAGAGAAGCCGTATTCCTGTCCTGAGTGCTGGAAATGTTTTTCAGACAATTCTAGTTTTAAGAGACATCAGAGATCTCACACGGGGCAGAAGCCGTATTCCTGTCCTGTGTGTGGGAAATGTTTTTCACAGAAGTCCCATCTTTACAGCCATCAGAGATCTCACACAGGGGTGAAGCCGTATTCCTGTCCTGAGTGCGGGAAATGTTTTTCACAGAAGTCCAATCTTTACAGACATCAGAGATCACATAAGGGGGAGAAGCCATATTCCTGTCCTGAGTGTGGGAAATGTTTTTCAAGGAAATTTGATCTTTCCACACATCAGAGATATCACACGGGGGAGAAGCCGTATTCCTGTCCTGTGTGCGGGAAATGTTTTTCACAGAAGTCCCATCTTTCCACACATCAGAGATCTCATACGGGGCAGAAGCCTTATTCCTGTCTTGAGTGTGGCAAATGTTTTCCAGTGAAGTCCGATCTTAACAAACATCAGAGATCTCACACAGGGGAGAAGCCGTATTCCTGTCCTGAGTGCAGGAAATGTTTTTCACTTAAGTCCAATCTTTCCACACATCAGAGATCTCGCACGGGACAGAAGCCGTATTCCTGTCCTGAGTGCAGGAAATGTTTTTCAGACAATTCCAGTTTTAACAGACATCAGAGATCTCACACAGCAGAGAAGCCGTTTTCCTGTCCTGAGTGCGGGAAATGTTTTACACAGAAGTCCAGTCTTTACAAACATCAGAGATCTCACACAGGGGGAGAAGCCGTATTCCTGTCCTGAGTGAGGGAATTGTTCCTCACTGAAGTCCTGTCTTCCTGTACATCAGGGATCCCACACAACCCTCGAGGTGTATTAGTGCCTTGAGTGCGGGAAATGTCTTCTATATGAATGTTGCTGGACATTACAGCTCTCACGTGGGGAAGAAGCACACCCTGATATACACCTCAGGTATACTCCATGGCTGATCTTCATCATGTAAGAAACAGTTGAGAGTCATTACCTTCCATTGGCTGAGTACATTTTGTGGTGGAAGATTTCACAAACACTTAGAGGTCTGTTTAAAAAAAACAATAGTTGAACAGTTATGACCGGCATTTGCCCAGCCATGATGAATATTGGCCGTATTTTATTTCATACTCTGATTTCCTTGACTCCATCTAATGACTATAATGCAGTATTGCACTAATTGAGGTATTTCAGGAAAAATACCCAATTGGGGCCACTAGATGGAGCTGATGATCATAGGAAATCACTGTGTTAAATCACAGCCAGAAATTGTAACAGCTGGATGAATGATTGTCACATTAGTCCAATATTTTTTGTTTTTAAATAGACCTCTTAGTTTCCTTCATCAGACATGTCTTCATACTAATACCTGAGATCATACTCATACACTTATCAGTACAGTACACACTGCAGGATATAACTTAAATAAGCCAGCACTATTAGACTAACCATTGAATTAAAATGAGAAATACTATGTTTGGACTTTAGATGGCGCTAAGTATAATAGCAATTATCTCCAGCTAGTGGCAAATGTAGTATTTTCTATTTTAATTCAATGGAAATTATTCGGACAGCAAATAGACAATTAAACTCCATTTTCCCATCATTCACACAGAAGGAATGTACATGTATTTTCATTGGGTGAATTATTATGTAAATTATTTTTGAATAGATCCCTAAATGTCAGGAGACGTTTATATGAAGATGGGAAATATGTAGCAGATAAATGAATAGACCTCCTAGCAATGTTATTACCAGGCTGCAGCTAGGGGGAGCTCTAATGTTTAGAGTGTGACCACAGCAGAGTGATCCCATCTAGCTCACATTAACCCTTTCACTGCTAGAGCTGGTTTTCCATTATTTTTGCACACATGTTAATATGGAGATTTTGGGCCTGAAGATTAGATAAAACCTCCAAACATATATTTTCTGAAAGCAGAGGCCCTTGAGAATAAAATGGTGGTATTTGTTAATGTGTTCCTCGTACACAAATGTCACCTTCATATTTCTATGGTGTGATCTTTTCTACAATACTGTTGTAATAATGTAACACGTTGTGTATTGTATTGTACACAAATTAATAATGACTCCGCCTCCACATTCAAGATAATTCATTTTCCTGACCAATTGGATTTCTTCCTTTACTATTTCCTGATTTTATGACTGCAATCTTGTTAAGTAAAATTATAATAAAAATATGTATTAAATGGAAAAAAAAATTCTGTGTGTCGGTGCAATGAGGAAAATCTTTGGTACCCAAAATTGCTCATAGATGACGCTTTAAATCCTTTACAGGTCATCAGTTTAGAGATAACCAGAAATAACGGCCCAGAGTGCAGTGGTCAGGAACATGTCATATACAGTCTTGTGTATAGAGTGCAGTGGTCGGGAACATGTCATATACAGCCCTGTGTATAGAGTGTAGTGGTCAGGAACATGTCATATACAGTCCTGTGTATAGAGTGCGGTGGTAAGGAACATGTCATATACAGTCCTGTGTATAGAGTGCAGTCTTCAGGAATATGTCATATACAGCCCTGTGTATAGAGTGCGGTGGTCAGGAACATGTCATATACAGTCCTGTGTATAGAGTGCGGTGGTCAGGAATATGTCATATACAGTCCTGTGTATACAGTGCGGTGGTCAGGAACATGTCATATACAGTCCTGTGTATAGAGTGCGGTGGTCAGGAACATGTCATATACAGTCCTGTGTATAGAGTGCGGTGGTCAGGAACATGTCATATACAGTCCTGTGTATAGAGTGCGGTGGTAAGGAACATGTCATACACAGTCCTGTGTATAGAGTGCGGTGGCCAGGAACATGTCATATACAGCCCTGTGTATAGAGTGTGGTGGTCAGGAACATGTCATATACAGTCCTGTGCATAGAGTGCAGTGGTCAGGAACATGTCATATACAGTCCTGTGTATAGAGTGCAGTGGTCAGGAACATGTCATACACAGTCCTGTGTATAGGTGGTCAGGAACATGTCATATACAGCACTGTGTATAGAGTGCAGTGGTCAGGAACATGTCATATACAGTCCTGTGTATAGAGTGCAGTGGTCAGGAACATGTCATACACAGTCCTGTGTATAGGTGGTCAGGAACATGTCATATACAGTCCTGTGTATAGAATTAGGTGGTCAGGAACATGCCATATACAGTCCTGTGTATAGAGTGCAGTGGTCAGGAACATGTCATATACAGCATTGTGTATAGAGTGCAGTGGTCAAGAACATGTCATATACAGTCCTGTGTATAGAGTGCAGTGGTCAGGAACATGTCATATACAGTCTTGTGTATAGAGTGCAGTGGTCAGGAACATGTCATATACAGCCCTGTGTATAGAGTGCAGTGGTCAGGAACATGTCATATACAGCCCTGTGTATAGAGTGCAGTAGTCAGGATCATGTCATATAGAGTCCTGCGTATAGAGTGCAGTGGTCAGGAACATGTCATATACAGTCCTGTGTATAGAGTGCAGTGGTCAGGAACGTGTCATACAGTCGTGGGCATAGAGTGCAATGGTCAGGAACATGTCATATACAGTCCTGTGTATAGAGTGTGGTAGTCAGGAACATGTCATATACAGTCCTGTGTATAGAGTGCAGTGGTCAGGAACATGTTGTATAGAGTGCGGTGGTCAGGAACATGTCATATACAGCCCTGTGTATACAGTGCAGTGGTCAGGAACATGTCATATACAGTCCTGTGTATACAGTGCATAGGTCAGGAACATGTCATATACAGTCCTGTGTATAGAGTACAGTGGCCAGGACCATGTCATATACAGCCCTATGTACAGAGTGTAGTGGTCAGGACCATGTCATATACAGTCCGGTGTATAGAGTGCAGTGGTCAGGAACATGTCATATACAGTCTTGTGTATAGAGCGCAGTGGTCTGGAACATGTCATATACAGTCCTGTGTATAGAGTGCAGTGGTCAGGAACATGTCATATACAGTTCTGTGTATAGAGTGCGGTGGTCAAGAACATGTCATATACAGTCCTGTGTATAGAGTGCAGTGGTCAGGAACATGTCATATACAGTCCTGTGTATAGAGTGAAGTGGTCACGAACATGTCATATACAGTCCTGTGTATAGAGTGCAGTGGTCAGGAACATGTCATACACAGTCCTGTGTATAGAGTGCAGTGGTCAGGAACATGTCATATACAGTCCTGTATATAGAGTGCAGTGGTCAGGAACATGTCATATACAGCACTGTGTATAGAGTGCGGTGGTCAGGAACATGTCATATACAGTCCTGTGTATAGAGTGCAGTGATCAGGAACATGTCATATACAGTCATGTGTATAGAGTGCAATGGTCAGGAACATGTCATATACAGCACTGTGTATAGAGTGCGGTGGTCAGGAACATGTCATATACAGTCCTGTGTATAGAGTGCAGTGGTCAGGAACATGTCATATACAGTCATGTGTATAGAGTGCAATGGTCAGGAACATGTCATATACAGCACTGTGTATAGAGTGCGGTGGTCAGGAACATGTCATATACAGTCCTGTGTATAGAGTGCAGTGGTCAGGAACATGTCATATACAGTCCTGTGTATAGAGTGCATTGGTCAGGAACATGTCATATACAGTCCTGTGTATAGAGTGCAGTGGTCAGGAACATGTCATATACAGTCCTGTGTATAGAGTGCGGTGGTCAGGAACATGTCATATACAGCCCTGTGTATAGAGTGCGGTGGTCAGGAACATGTCATATACAGTCCTGTGTATAGAGTGCAGTCTTCAGGAACATGTCATATACAGTCCTGTGTATAGAGTGCGGTGGTCAGGAACATGTCATATACAGTCCTGTGTATAGAGTGCGGTGGTCAGGAATGTGTCATATACAGCCCTGTGTATAGAGTGCGGTGGTCAGGAACATGTCATATACAGTCCTGTGTATAGAGTGCGGTGGTCAGGAACGTGTCATATACAGTCCTGTGTATAGAGTGCAGTGGTCAGGAACGTGTCATATACAGTCCTGTGTATAGAGTGCAGTGGTCAGGAACATGTCATATACAGTCCTGTGTATAGAGTGCAGTGGTCAGGAACGTGTCATATACAGTCCTGTGTATAGAGTGCAGTGGTCAGGAACATGTCATGTCATATCGGCCTCGTAGAGGGGTATAGGCACCTGCTTCCCTCTGCGCCCCGCCTGCCTGCATTTACTCGCTATGGTGCTGCAAAACAAAAAGAGAAAAGAAACAAGTTCCATAATTAAACTACAATTGTAATCTGAAAATGACATGAACACATGAAACAAATGTAGAATGAACCCGTAGAATGAAACAAGGCAAATGGAATTTTTAGATTAGGAGCATTTTTTCATGTAGCACAAGATTTGCACATTTTTTTATTAACCAAATTTATTTTAAGAAAAATGAAAAACGTATGCTTTTTGGTGTACAATAAAATATAAAAGACAGGATTGTGCCGAGTAAATCGATGTCCAGTCCACCTTTCTAATTACACGCTTGTGTGAACTGTGTATGGTGTAAATTTCCTTTCTTGTTTCTTTTGCAAAGCATTAACCACTTGCGGATGCGGACCCTCCCATAGTAAACATACGGCGGCTCCACAAGCTGGTTAAGTCCAGAAACCGGAACACAACAATTTTTTCTTTTTTTTTAATATTTAATTTTTTTTTGTTTCAATAACAAAAATGTAAAACCCAGCGGTGATCTAATACCACCAAAAAAAAGCTCTATATTTTGCGGGAAAAGGACGTAAATTTCATTTTAGTAGTACATCGCAGGAGCGCGCAATTGTCAGTTAAAGCTGCAGCGCACTAAATAGCAGAATATGGCCTAGTCAGAAAGGGGGCGGAACCTACAGGTGGTCAAGTAGAACTTAAAAGCACTTACTGCTCATCAGTTTAGTGATAAGAACAAATAACGGCCATGGAAACATTCCTCTCACAACGATCGTGGTGATAATATGTAACATGTGAAAACTATGCTTTCATGTGTAGGCTTGGCACACCTATGTGCAAATTAGGTTTTTCACAGGAGGGAGGATGATTTGAAAATAATTTTTTCTTTTTTTTAAAAAAAAATTCACTGAACTTTACTGACATCACATGTGATAACAATATATGTTTATGTGTGGGGGGGGGACTTGTTTTTTGGCATAATATGCAATTTCTAAAATGTAAAAAATAAAATAATCAGACACATTACTTACCGTTTTATGTCGCTGAATTTTTTATGTCAGGCAGACGGGTCACACTGATGACGCTGTATCACCTCAACTTTTCAGGAGATCTCCTCCCACTTCTCCCGCTTACACTCTGAAGTGGTCTCCCTGGAGCGGGGGCCACACAGCTGCATCCAGCAAGGAAGTGTTTCCCCTACAAGGACCCGGGACTCAATGTGAGTCCACGTAAGGTTACGCTTCCTGCTGGTTGCAGCATGTGTCCCCCTCCTGCACGTTTTTGATGGTGGGGGTGGTGCTGCTGCTGCCTCCATAGAAGGGCCAGGAACCTCCATGGGGTTGAACTGCCTGGAGCCACCGTCGGATGCCGCCATCGCACTTGGAACCGTTAGGAGTGCAGAGCGAACAGGAAGGAAGTTATATGCTTGAATTTCAATATGTAATTCCATTGGCTGACTGTTGGGGTAGACCGTTCAACATGAACAGAAACAAAAAAGTATTGTATCATTCGATACGATCAAAAATATGTACAGTACCTTTCGACATGAAGATTCGAAGAAGCAGCTGAAAACATACGATCACCACAAGCGGACATTTACAGTCAAATAGGCTATAGAAGAATTCTAATGTTGTTTGACTAGTAATAATAATGAATAATTATAATATTACTAGTCAAACAACATTAGAATTCTACTATAACTTGTAGGTGGAGCATCCGACTGGAAATGTACGATCGCAGCGTTGTACAGTTTACTTTAGCTGCTTCATCGAATCTTCTTAGAACATCCGACAGACACCATAAGCCTTAAATTGATAGATTTGACATTAATTCATTCGGATTTTCGGACGAATGCATTTTTAATGAAACAAAATCAATAAAATCGAATTTCGGAAGTAACTAAATAATTTTTATTTTTCGTACGAAACCGAAATTCCAAAATATAATATTTCAGTGTGCACATGTCTATCATTAAGTGGATTATATTTGCACCAGAACAGATATGATTTTCATGAAGATGGAGATTTAATGACGACATACCATTGAACCGTAATACATTTTTTATGTGGAGATTGGTGTGTGTCTCAGTCTTGGTCCTGTTAGTTGATATGAAGGAGGGCAAACAAGGACAATGAGATTGTGATTAGAGACATGGATTGTATTATTCTTCCAACATAAACATGAACTTCCATCATCACCAGAAATGTACATTGGTGAATAATAAACAATTGTTTTTACAAGGAGAACACTTTACCAGAAAGTACAAAACCTCCCAAAAATATCTTCTTGTATTTCTGCAAATCTCAGGCTTAATAAATAATTAAAAACAGAATAGATCAGTATGTGCTGAAGACTGCAGTCACTGGAGCTCCACTCTACACAGAAATCATGTGACCTCCACTTCCTGTAGTGGAGCTCCACTCTACACAGAAATCATGTGACCTCCACTTCCTGCAGTGGAGCTCCACTCTACACAGAAGTCATATGACTTCCACTTCCTGTAGTGGAGCTCCACTCTACACAGAAATCATATGATCTCCACTTCCTGTAGTGGAGCTCCACTCTACACAGGAATCACGTGTCCTCCACTTCCTGTAGTGGAGCTCCACTCTCATAGTTGCCAACATTGCAAAAAAAATGTGGGACACTTTTTTGGCTGTAGGCGGAGCTGTATAATAATTAGGGGGGGGGCATGCATTTGTAGGCGTGGCTTAGCAATAAAAGAGAATACGTGGCAAAGAATCGGTGTGGTTTACGTGAAATAGTGGCTGTGGCTTAAATAGGTGTGTCTCAAAGGGGTGTGGTTAGAGTCTGAGATGAATAAGGGATGGAGAGGGAAAGTGGGAGAGAGGAATGAAGGGACAGCAGCCCCAGATCCTACACAACAATAGAAATATGTGTATTCTAAAAAGTTTAACAATCAGCAGATAAAGATATTCCAAACACCTGGTGTTAGCGCTTCAATCATCCCAGCACCATGATTGTTATGGTGTCAGGATGATTGAAGTGCATTATTTCTATTATTACATTGTAATATAAAATTAAATCATTCAACTCACCATAATGTCGAATCAGTGGGATCCCTGAGCGTGTCACCTGCCACGTCGCCTGCCACCAGCAGAGTCCATCCTTGCATCAGGTACCACCAGCAGAGTCCGTCCTTGCATCAGGTGCCCCTAGCAGAGTCTGTCCTTGCATCAGGGGTCCCCAGCAGAGTCTGTCCTTGCATCAGGTGTCCCCAGCAGAGTCTGTCCACGTATCAGGTGCCCCCAGCAGAGTCCCTTCTTGCATCAGGTGCCCCCAGCAGAGTCCGTCCTTTCATCAGGTGCCCCCAGCAGAGTCAGTATAGACCCCCTCAGTGCAGACCCCCCTCCATCAGTGCAGACCCCCCTCAGTGCAGACCCCCTCAGTGCAGACCACCCTCCATCAGTGCAGACCCCCTCAGAGCAGACCCCCCTCAATCAGTGAAGACCCCCTCAATCAGTGCAGACCCCCTCAGAGCAGACTTCCCTCCATCAGTGCAGACCCCCTCAGAGCAGACCCCCCTCCATCAGTGCAGACCCCCTCAGAGCAGACCCCCCTCCATCAGTGCAGACCCCCCTCCATCAGTGCAGACCCCCTCAGAGCAGACCTCCCTCCATCAGTGCAGGCCCCCTCAGCAGACCCCCCCTCCATCAGTGCAGGCTCCCTTGGAGCAGAACCCCCTCCATCAGTGCAGACCCCCCTCCATCAGTGCAGACCCCCTCAGAGCAGAACCCCCTCAGTGCAGACCCCCCTCCATCAGTGCAGACCCCCTCAGAGCAGAACACCCTCAGTGCAGACCCCCTCAGCAGCCCCCCCTCTATCAGTGCAGACGCCCTCAGCAGACCCCCCTCCATCAGTGCAGATCCTCCCCTCCCATAACGCCCCCAGGCCCCAGCAGTAAGCACATACAGCGGGCGCCGGCGCCATGTGTTCAGTGGAGAGGGGAGAGGCCGATCCATGCAAGAGGTGAAGCCGATTCATTGGCTGCACGGATCGAGCCCCCTTCCTCTCTCCACTGAACACAAGGGGGAGCGATCTAGCGGCGGCAGTGGGACCGGCCACCATTTTACTGAAGCCAGCTTCCCAAAAATGCAAATTGCAAATATTCCCGATTTTCCCTGGGCAAATCCCGATTCGGGACAGCCTCTGATCGGGACGAGGGTCCCAAAATCAGGATTGTCCCGGGAAAATCGGGACTGTTGGCATCTATGCACTCTACACAGAAATCATGTGACCTCCACTTCCTTTAGTGGAGCTCCACTCTACACAGAAATCATATGTCCTCCACTTCCTGTAGTGGAGCTCCACTCTACACAGAAATCATGTGTCCTCCACTTCCTATAGTGGAGCTCCACTCTACACAGAAATCACGTGACCTCCACTTCCTGTAGTGGAGCTCAAGCTGCAGAGAGTCACAATAAAGTTCAGTAAAAAAAAAAAGAAGTGGAGTGGAGGCCTATGCTTCCTGTCTTCAGTGGAGCTCCACTCTGCAGCCACACCCCTTTTCTTGGAGACTTCCTATTTGAGTAGAAGTGTGATCACCATCTTGTGGAGTTCAGAGGAACTGCAGCCCTGAGAAATATCTCATAGTGTGATTACAGCCTTGCCATTGACGTCTGGAACACTCTCTGGATTCCATCACCAGGCACTGCAATCATATCAGACTGTGGGGAGCAGTGATCTCCTTTCTGTCAGTGATAGTAGAACTCCAACATCAGCAGAGAGGGAGCGGGAGTGTGTGATCAGGTAAGTACCACCACTGACCACCAGTGCTGGGCTGGAGTTACACTTTATTCTCACTGACACCAACAATGGGACTTATTTTATCTCACTGACACCAATGTTAGATGTCAAGGAAATCATGTCCATGGTGACTTGCTAACTGAAGTGAGAATCTTAAATGGTGGAGGAGAAATGAGGGTTTGATTTATTTGGGAAGATAAAACCAGCTATGATACAGTTCTCACAGCCTGCAATACTGCTGACCACCACTGGAGGGAGACTCTGCCACATATATCTGACTGGACACACACAGGCAGATACAAATCTTTCATACAATCTGATACAATCTAAGGAGTGTGGAGCAGGCAAGTGATCCCCACACCCCTCAGAGGATCCCCCAAGTGATCCTTCAATCTAGAATCCTGGTGTGATAACTTCTTCCCCTGCCCCACCCCTGCACACATGATTTAGGGCAGATTGACTGAAGTGTGTGATGTGAATGGTGTGCCGGGCAGTGATACACACACACATACAGATCCTTGTCTGCCAGATACAGTCACTTCCACACACTGACAATAATCTGCTTTAGGGAGGAGCTCTGTGTCTGAACAGAAGATTAGATGAACACTGGCTCCTCCCACATTCTTCTGAACATCAAAAATTTACGACATTTGGTGCAGATGAATGTGACGGCTTCTGGCTGTCACTGGTTTCTAGGGAAGCAACGGCTGGCTGCAACAGCTGTGTCCTTAGCAACCACTGACTTCACCCCGCCCATTCCCTTACATGGCCACGTAGGCTAATGGGTGGGGCATAGATCATGACATCATTGTCTGAATATGACCATATCTGGGCAATGATGTCACCATTATCCCCGCCCCTTCCTTTACAGGTGAAACTCAAAAAATTAGAATATCGTGCAAAACTTCATTTATTTCACTAATGCAACTTAAAAGGTGAAACTAATATATGAGAGAGACTCAATACATGCAAAGCAAGATAGTTCAAGCCATGATTTGTCATAATTGTGATGATTATGGCTTACAGCTCATGAAAACCCCAAATCCACAATCTCAGAAAATTAGAATTTTACATGCAATCAATAAAACAAGGATTGTACATAGAACAATATCGGACCTCTGAAAAGTATAAACATCCATATGTACTCAGTACTTGGTTTGGGCCCCTTTTGCAGCAATTACTGCCTCAATGCGGTGTGGCATGGAAGCGATCAGCCTGTGGCACTGCTGAGGTGTTATGGAAGACCAGGAGGCTTCAATAGTGGCCTTCAGCTCTTCTGCATTGTTCGGTCTCATGTCTCTCATCTTTCTCTTGGCAATGCCCCATAGATTCTCTATGGGTTCAGGTCAGGTGAGTTTGCTGGCCAATCAAGCACAGTAATGCCACGGAAGCATGAAGTGCTCCAAAATCTCCTGGTAGACGGCTGCATTGACCCTGGACTTAATGAAGCACAGTGGACCAACACCAGCAGATGACATGGCTCCCCAAATCAACACAGACTGTGGAAACTTCACACTGGACTTCAAGCATCTTGCAGTGTGCGCCTCTCCATTCTTCCTCCATACTCTGGCTCCTTGGTTTCCAAATGAGATTCAAAATTTGCTCTCATCAGAAAAGATGACTTTGGACCACTGAGCAACAGACCAGGTCTGTTTTTCTGTGCAAACCTATGCAAGAGCTACATGATTGCTTGTTTAAGGCCTGCAGATAGCTATTTACCTCCAGGCTAAAATGGAGACCACCTCTTCTAGAGGCTGTCTTAATTGGTCTCTAGGGCTGGGCACATTGAGAATTTAGTTGCTGATCAGCCCCACGTGTAATAGCATTTGCTCAGTCTCAGGGAACAGAGGTAAGGTAGATCAACAACTACTATAGTAAGGTGTCCAACCATTTTAGGATGTGCTCCTTCACTGGTGGTGAAGGGTTAGTATCTACAGCCCAGACTATGCCTATGGAATAATTTGCCCCTGGTGGTTATTTCATAAAGGAATACACCATGACTCCTTCTTGGCTGCACACCAGCAGACCTCAGTAGTGAAGGTTTGTCCTTGCTGGGATGTTTTGTGGCACAGCAGAAATAAACATTGAGATTGGTGACATCTCTGCTCATAAGGGGTATATTGCTGTACATCAGAAATGCACTGCACTGAAGCTTGTTTGGTGTCCTTTATATCCTAAAGGTACTGCTTTATTTGGCTACAGATCAGAAAAATACAACAGTGAAGGTGGTCTGTACTTTCTGGTGCCGCACGGCAGAAATGCACATCATTGAGTCTGGTGACCTCTCTGCTCATAATTGTTATATTGTTGCACATCAGAGATTGAGGTCTGTCTGTGGGGTTTTGTGTCCTGTATTACTGCCTTATTGGTTGCTTATCAGAAAGGCATCAATGAAGATTGCTGGTCCTGATTTGTTGGGCTACGTAGCAGAAATACAAATTGAACCTGTGCCAGGAGTCGTACATATACTGCCTTTGGTAATCGGTGCAGCACCACAAACTGGCGTCGTGCTGATTTAGACGGTGCTATTAACGGCAATGGCTGCCGATTTTAGGCATGCGATTTTACATGTTGAGTCGCATGCCAAATCACTTCAATATGGATGTGCTATCTCTGACTTCCTTGACTAAAACAAGGAAGTTCATAGCCAGTAGCCAATAGCTGCCCTAGCGTGGCTTTTTAGTCCATCGAACTAGCATACAGACGGCGGACTTTTCGACCGGACTCGATTTCAACGGATAAATTTTAAACAAGTTTCAAATCTAATTCCGTCCAACTTTTGAGAAAACAAAGTCCGCTGGAGCCCACACACATCGAATTGTCCGATGAAATCCAGTCCGCCGGGCAAAGTCCGCCGTAAAGTCCGCTCGTGTGTACGCAGCATTAGATGTTTGCCATTTGTTACGACCTTGAAGGTGATGAAGATACTCCTTCCTCCAGCGATGCCAAAACACATTGGCGAGATGCTGCACCTGCTTCCATTGACGCCTGTAAATATCCTTGGGTTCAATCTCACTTGAAGATATTACAGCAGTCCCAATCTTTTGAGTAAGGAGCGAAGCTGGAGTAAGGATCACTGGAGCATCAGGATCTGAAGATACCGGCACTAAAGGTCTTGCGTTCACTATAGCACACACTTCAGCGAGAAAGGTAGACAAAGTATCATGGGTGAGTGGTAAAGACTTGTGAGTCTGCAACATGGAGTCGAGAATTCTTCGTGCTACTCCAATCATTTCAGAGGTCTTTAAATAGGCTACAGTAGCAATAGCTTCAACTGATGCATCGGAGAAAATATGAATTTCCCTCCGGTAAACAGTTGAAATAGAACCTGGAACATAGCAACGGGAAATCTGAAGTTTTTCTAGTGACTTCAAAGAATGTCTCCACCTTTCCCACTTGTGTTGATTCTCACTAGGTAAGGGAGTATCCCAGTCTATGTTCTCAGTAGATAACTGTCTTAGCAGAATTTTACCTTGAATGGTAACTGGAGCAAGTAAACCGAGTGGGTCATAGATGCTATTCACCACCGACAGGACTCCTCTCTTAGTGAAGGGTTTGTTGTTCCACAACAAACCCAGACTTCGCTGTACAGGAGGCACATCTGTACCCAAATCAAGGTTTTTTAGACTGGTGGCATAGTCCTCAGAGTGAAAGGCATTCATAAGTTCCTGGCTGTTGGATATAATCTTGTGCAGTCTAAGGTTTGCTGTAGCCAGCATCTCCTTTGTTCTGGTGAGGAGATCAATCGCTTCTTTAGCGGTTGGAAAAGACTTGAGTGCGTCATCAACGTAGAAGTTTCTTTCAACAAACTGACGAGCATCAGATCCATATTCTTCTTCTCCAGTCTGAGCTGTCCTCCTTAGCCCATAAGTTGCCACTGCAGGAGAAGGACTGTTACCAAAGACATGTACCTTCATTCGAAAGTTTATAACTTCCTTGTGGATGTCATTGTCTTTGTGCCATAGAAACCTGAGGTAGTTTCTGTTGTCTTCTCTGACAATGAAGCAGTGAAACATCTGTTGAATGTCTGCCATAACTGCTACAGGTTCTTGTCTGAAGCGAATCAAGACTCCTATTAGACTGTTGTTCAAGTTAGGCCCTGTAAGGAGCATGCTGTTAAGAGAAACACCTTCATGCTGAGCACTGGAATCAAAGACAACTCTGATTTGGTCTGGTTTACGTGGGTGATTCACGTTCAACAGACACTGTATTGGATTCAAAGGCAATCTTGTCCCAAATTAGCTTCAAGCTATTAAAAAATTCAGTTCTTAAGGCTTCATAATTCTCCATCACTTTCCAGGTGGGTTTGACTGAGCGTTTGGGTAAGTCAGTTGGCTCAGTGTCTTGTGTTGGAGTGGCTGTATATTCACATTGAGAGCTGTGGTGACTCATGGCTGACACAGGCAGAGAATGTCTCAGTGATAAGCAGGCAGGATCTGTGTGCTGTAATATGATACCCTGCAGCCTGGTCTGAGGTTATGAAGATTCCATGTGCTGCTGTCTCAATCTTTCTTGCAATGAGGGCAGTAAATCTTGTCTGTAACAGTACTATATGCAGAAATCTTGTAATTAGGCTGTGGAACTCCGTTTTTCTACTGTTCTGACTCAACTACAAGGCTATAAATGTTATCCTCAGCTTCACATAGAGCTTACATGACCTGGTGATCTATTTATCCCTTGCATCAATTCAGGCAGCTTAACTCAATGAATAACTCACTGTATGGAAAGACAGACGATGAATCCTCTCGAATGTTCCGTTTAATGATGGATATTCATAGGTAGAAAAACGTTGCAGTTGTAAGCCACATGTAAGATGTTACAGCAATGAGGTATACTGTGCACAATGAATCAGAGAGAGGAAGGGGAGGAGAATATACAGAACTACGGTAAGAGAAAGAGTTCAGATAGACAGAGGGAACAAATCTTAAAGACACAGAGCATAATAAATCACATAGTGTAACACAACAATCTCTATTCAGAATTGTTATATTGTTGCACATCAGACATATACAAGATTGAAGGTTGTCTGTCCTTTATGTCTTACATATACTGCCTTATTGGCTGCATATCAGAAATGACACAGCAGTGAAGGTTGATTGTCCTTTTCTGATTGGTTTTTGCTGCTCAGCAGGGAGACACATTGAGGATGGTGACATCTCTGCTCAGTATTGGTATATTACTACACATCAGACATACACAAAGATTGAAGATTGTTTGTGTCCTGTATGTCCTATATTTACTGCCTTATCGGCTGCATATCAGAAAGGCACAGCAGTGAGCGATGTCTTTTCTGTTTCTCATTGATCTACCTTGCTGCTTCTTAGGGATACACAGCAGGGGGTTGTTGGTTGCACTCCTCCAGGGAGACACAGCATTGGGGACCCCTCGCTTGTTCAACCTGAAAATTGCAATTTTTTTTCTGAGACCTGTGTAATCTTGAGGTCTGTGGATCCAGAAAGCAGGTACTGCTGGAGGTGCTGTGACCTGGAGTCGCACAGACACGAGTGGTACCCATTGGAAGCCATAGTGCATGACTTTTCTCATGCGTCTTTCAGTCCCAAGTCGCAGGTTGGGTCACACGGGTGTGGGAGCCCTAAGCTTATCTGTCCCTTCTGGGTGAGGTTTTGCTGCACAGCAGGAATACTCATCATGGAGTTATTGCTTTATTTTGCAGTACACCAGAAAGATCGCAGCTGTGAAGGCTGTCTGTTTTTTCTCTATTTTTATGTTGCACAGCAGAAATACTCAACATTGAAGCTTGTTGGTGCTTTCTGTTTCATATTGCCTTACCTTACTGCACTTCAGAAAAACACAATGCTGCAGGTTGCTTGTGTCCTTTCTCAGTGTTGGTTCTATCTGACTGCACTACAGAACTGCATAACAGAAAAGATTGTCTTGTGTTCCATATTATTTTACCCTGTGGCACAGCAGAAATGCACAACATGGGAGTTGGTGTTTTTTTTTCCGCGTTCATATTGATCTTATAACTGTACTTGGTGGTTTGTCAGAAACACACAACATAGAAGTATTGGGTCTTTCTGTCTTCTATTTATGGCCTTGTTTTGCTGTACATCAGGAAAACACCACAGTAAAGGGGGTTCCCGTCCTTTCTGTATTTATATCAGTTATGACCTAGCTAGCTGCACTTCAGAAATACGCAGCATTTAGGGTTTGCTTGTGTCTTAATGTTTTTACATCTTGGCCGCACATCAGAAAACCAAACTGTGAAGACTGTCTACGTTGAAGTTCAGATTTGGGTCTCTTCCCATATTTGATATGTTGGTTTAGCTAGCCACACTCCGATACACAACATTGTTGTCTATGCTTGTGTCCCTCCTGTATAAATCTATTGGGCTGTGCCCACAATCTATGGCCTTTATATTTGTAATATTAATAATGCATGTATCACCTTTTTCTTATTTCAGACCTTCTTTTCCGTGGAGAGGCCAGGAGTTCTGACTACAGACATCACATGTCAGAAAGCCTCAGCCCCTTACATTCAGGGATGCCAGAACCATTTTCTAGGGTTGAAGTCCAGTAGGGTTATAGGACACTGGAGGAAGGTGATAAAAAATCACCCTGTTCAGTAAGAATTTGGGAAGTTCTGTTCAGAGGAGTATTATGGCCTGAAGATGAAGTATAAAAATGTATTACCTAACCTGTATACCAGACGGAATAGGTTACAGCTCGGTACATGGCCTTCATTTCACCCTCCTAGCAAAACTAGATGTAGCAATATGAGTGTTCTACTCCTGCTATGGACTTAATCTCCTGAAGTAGGCATTCAGGCATAAGGAAAGCCATCAATTGAGCATGCCTTAACCCAGGGATCAAGATTCTGTTAATCTATTACCATTAAGTAGGCTTCCCCTTTAGTCTTCACTGACGTAAATCTAAAAATGAACAAAAAAGATTGTCTGTCAGGGACCCCCCTTTTTGCAGATTTATTTCCCTGAACAGGGTAGTGTTAAGACAGGCCCTCTTATTGATCAATGTAGTGTCCTTGTCTTACAAGACTGGTCTCTTATTTTCAGTGGTTCTAAGTAGCACCTGCAGGCACAATAGGCCTGGTTTGTCTCAATATATGAGCATCCCCTTTGTGATCTTATCATCATGGCTAGCATTTGACCTGTACTTTCCCCTTCTTCAAAATATCTTTGTTGAAGAAAGAACCTTTTTATTTTCAGCTTTAGTCAAAACCATATGCTTTGTGATATTTTGAGCTTCCTCCCAAGCTCTTTTGGTTTGTTCAGAGGGGGAGCCGACAAACATCGACTCTGCCCTCTCAATATCCCGAAGAACGGATCTTTCCCAGGACCCTGTTTTGTCCTTGATAGCTGCAATTGTTTTAATAAATTGACCTCTTAGAAAAGCCTTCAGCGTATCTCAGAAAATAGCAGGGCTAGCTGTTGGTTTATTAATGTGTATGAATGTGGATAGGTTGTGATGTATGGGGTCAGGGTTGGTCAATAACGACAGCCAAAACTGATTCATTTTCCAACAAACCCTCTTGGGCCACCCCTGATTTAAGAATTTTAATACATAATGGAGAGTGTTCGGAAACTGTTCTAGCAGCGTATTGTGCTGATGAGATCAGTGGGAGCATTGTCTCATTACCTAGGCCAAGGTTGATTGTGGAAAGTCCTCCGTGTGAGGCTGAGTGGCATGAGTAGCACTTGACCTGCGGGTGATGTAGCCTCCAAACATCCCGTAAGCCCAGCTCCAACAGAAGCCGAGCGAAGGGTGCCTGGCCCTTTCCCATGGTATGTGGTTGGGCTCGTTTAGAATATTTGTAAAGATAATTATTGAAATCACCTGCCACAAGTGCAGGTATTTTTGGGGTGGTGTGCTAGGAAATTAGCCACCAGCTTGACAACCTCTACTGAAAAGGGAGGGGGGATATACACATTCATGTGCATTGTAACCCATCGAGTGTACCTATTAGAAATATGTACTGACCATGTGGGTCAACAAGTGAGGTTGAACATGCAAAAGGCACGCTCGTGCTGAACAATATACTGACTCCTCTGGCGTAGGAGGAGAAGACAGAGTGAAACTAAGTGCCAAACATCTTGGTGGAAAACTGAGATGTCTGACCGGGGGGACAAATAAGTCTCCTGTAGACACACCACGGAGGAGTTCAGGCCTTTAAGCATTTGGAGTACCGTCAGTCATTTCACTCTGTCTCCAAGACCCCGCACATTCCAGCTTAAAATCACATTGCAATTAGCCATAAAGTGTCAAAGCAGTAGCATACAAAGAATATAGCAGTAAGAAGGATAAGTAATGGCTTGGGTTAAACCCAGTCAGCGAACCATGAGGATAAACAACCTCCCTTATTGGCACCAATTGAGGCCAAAGGGCACACGGTAGTCTTTGAACCTGAGGGTAATCTCTATGAAAAAAGATGTTAGGCAGGTAGAGAGCGTATGAACCGACAAGGTCCAACATAACGAATCAACAAAAAACTGTACTGTCTACGAGGGACCTGCAACTTGGGGGCTAAGTTCAGTAGCCGGCTTTGGGGAGCCAACAGGCACCATGCCGTGTGGTGTTTTCTGCGGCCTTATTAGTTCTGGTGTGACTTGTGTAGATACTCCTCGCCTTTCCAGGATCAATGTATGCAAATTTAGACATCGTCTCTTCCGAAACAGTGTGGTTCAGTGCATGGGGTGTATATATCACCAATCAGGTTGCCCTCTGGCGTCTGTCAAGTTCCTCTCGCATTGAGCGCTGCTCTCTATCCAGCCATTGCATCACCAGTGTGGGCGTCTCTCCTTTTTTACCTGGCTCCTAGATTCAAAGCAAATTTGTCAAGCCCCGCCTTAAGTGACTTCCCCTCCCCCTCATCTCTTCATTATGTAAGTCATGCTGAGATAATCTCCCATTGCCTGAGCAATATTCTCATTTGTCTCTGAGCTTCTTCTTGCTATTCCTCGTCCTGCCTGTTGTTTCCTTGGATTGATTTTCTGTGTAGTGACCCCGGCTTCATCTCTTGGATGCGCTCGTCTGTTGCTTGTCCTGACCTTTATCCTCATTCCTGGATCTCCTCCTCATCTCTCCTCCATATCCTCTTACACAGCTTTTCTCCACACCTGCATTGATCCTGGGGGTGGAAACTTGGCACCAGCACTCAGCGAAATCCATCCCCACCATTAGGGGCTCTGGAGAAAATGGTCTATTTACACTCCATTCCTCCGCACGTCACCTGATCACATGAGAGCTTACTTTCACAGATTCCTGACAGATTTCTGTATGGTAAAGGTTAAAGTTCACTCTTCAGTTTAGGAGAGGTAGGACACACCCAGGAACAATGATTTGGTTTGCATAGGAGCCTCATATAGAGGGCCCCTCAAATCATCCAAATGTCCCTCCATCCAGAGTCTATATGTCCTATGACATCACACTGACCTCACAGCTGCTCCTCCCAATGTCCCTATATCCAGAGTCTATATGTCCTATGACATCACACTGACCTCGCAGCTCCTCCTCCCAATGTCCCGCCATCTGGCTTTTTTTCTGATGCTTTTAGGATGTGGGTGGACCCTTGGCATCTTCACTAGCAAAGTAGGACTGTTGGTTCTGCATTGTATGTAATGACATCAGAATACCTGCTACAAGCTTTTAACCTGCAGAGTGTGGAGGTCCTGTGTGGGTAAATTATCTCAGTCTGAAGTGGGGCTTTAATAAATAGAGGCCTGAATGGTGAGGTGAGGAGGATTCTGGGACAATCATTTGATTTGACTATTTGTGTTCATATCCTTAGAGTTTTCCTCCTGTGAAGTCTGGAGATCATATGACCATCACATTGCCTCCACCTCCCTCCCTGATAGAATAGAGAAATACAAAGAAGATTCCTGAAGTCACCAGAGAGATCATGGAGGAGAGGTGAGCGGTGCTGGGAATTCTGGGACATTATCCAGTAACAGACAAGGGATGTGTCTGGATGGTGACTGTATCATTGTGTGTGTCAGGTTCCTATAAGGTGTCAGGATGTCACTGTCTATTTCTCCATGGAGGAGTGGGAGTATTTAGAAGGACACAAGGATCTCTACAAGGACATCATGATGGACAATCAGCCGCCCCTCACATCACCGGGTAAGAGGAGACTTTATTGTAAAGGAGAGAGCAGTACGGAGGGTCCACCTAGATCCCCCATCATCTGATAAACACATAGAAACAATGTATTCAGTCAGTGTGTGTGTTTCCTACAGATGGATCCAGTAATGGGAACCCACCAGAGAGATGTCCCCGTCCTCTGTATTCCCGGGATTCCACACAGGAAGGTCACACCATCCCTCACCATCATCAGGTAGATGAGGAACAATTATTGGTAGATATGATTTATACATGCAAACAAAATATAGTGTGGCGCAACCAAAAAACTAGAATAATAAATCAAGTCCTCATATTATCAAAATTCCCCTGTTGTGCAACTTTCACTGACAGTTCATTAATATCCAGTGACTTCAGTGACCACCACCTCTAGCTGGAATGCCTTCTTACCTCCAAAAGTTGACCCCACTACAGAGTCACACATGCCTGGTGTAATATATAAATATTATGGGGGAATGGGGAGCTTTGAGGGGCCCTCTATATGAGGCTCCCATGCAAACCATATTATTGCTTCTGGGTGCGTCCTTCCTCTCTTAAACTGTAGAGTGAACTTTGACTTTTACCATACAGAAATGTGTCAGGAATCTGTGAAAGTATTTATATATTACACCAGGCGTGTGTGACTCTGTAGTGGGGCCGACATTGGGAGAACCCGGGAGGAGGAGGTCTGTCTTGTCCAGGAACACCAGGAGGAAGAGTCGATTTCCCTGAGGTATCCTGAGTTTGAATGAGCTTCGAGTTCGAGTCGAACATGAGTTTGACTCGAACATTGGCTGTTCGATCGTTTGACGAAGATCGAACATTATGGGTCGTTCGCGCCAAATTCAAGCGGCGCGTCATGGCCCATAATGCACTGTGTCATCGCAGTGGTTTGCTGGCTGATGATTGGCCAAGCATGCACTATGACCCGCATGCTTTGGCCAATCACAGCGCCGTAAGCAAACAGAGCCATAATTGCGAAGCACAGCGTGACTCACGCATGCGCAGTAGGGAACCGAGAAGTGAAGCCGCAACGCTGCACTTCTTGATTCCCTCACCTAGGATGGCGGTGGCAGCTGCTGAGAATCGAGCGAGTGATCGGCGTCGGCTGCCGACATCACTGGACCCTGGGACAGGTAAGTGTCCATTTATTAAATGTCAGCAGCTGCAGTATTTGTAGCTGCTGGCTTTTAATATATTTTTTTAGGTGGACTCCCTCTTTAATTTCATTTAGATAGATTGAGCAGACAGTTGATTCAGTTAGCTCCAGTATATTAAGTGTATATATAATACATTCCAGGCTTTGTGTGTGTGTGTGTGTGTATATGTATATGTATATATATATATATATATATATATATATATATATATATATATATATATATATATATATATATATATATATATATATATATATATATATATATTATATTGTATTGTATCCAGTTTAGCTAGATCTCACTGCAGACTGTTCCTGTTGTTCTGTTTCTAATATACTACAGCTAAACAGTTCATTCAGTTAACTGCAGTAGATTCAGTACTGTATCCTGTGCAGCTAGATCTCGCTGCAGACCGTTCCTGTTCTCTTCCTAATATAATACAGGCAGGCAGTTCATTCAGTTAGCTGCAGTATATTCAGTACTGTATCCTGTGCAGCTAGATCTCGCTGCAGACCGTTCCTGTTGTTCTCTTCCTAATATACTACAGGCAGGCAGTTCATTCAGTTAGCTGCAGTATATTCAGTACTGTATCCTGTGCAGCTAGCGCTCACTGCAGACCGTTCCTGTTGTTCTGTTCCTAATATACTACAGGCAGGCAGTTCATTCAGTTAGCTGCAGTATATTCAGTACTGTATCCTGTGCAGCTAGATCTCACTGCAGACCTTTTGCTGTTGTTCTCTTCCTAATATAATACAGGCAGGCAGTTCATTCAGTTAGCTGCAGTATATTCAGTACTGTATCCTGTGCAGCTAGATCTCGCTGCAGACCGTTCCTGTTCTCTTCCTAATATAATACAGGCAGGCAGTTCATTCAGTTAGCTGCAGTATATTCAGTACTGTATCCTGTGCAGCTAGATCTCGCTGCAGACCGTTCTTGTTCTGTTCCTAATATACTACAGGCAGGCAGTTTGTTCAGTTAGCTGCAGTATATTCAGTATATATATATATATACATCCCAGCTTTGTGCAGCTACATCTTACTGCAGGCCATTCTTGGTGTACCTATTCAAATACATCAAATACAATATGTCTGGAAGACCAGCAAGCGGAGGCAGATGCTCACAGGCCACTAAAAGAGGGCAAGCAGGCTCTGTGTCTACAGGCAACATTGCTGGTCGTGGACATGGTGCATCCTCAGCACGTGGCCGTGGGGCACGTTTGTCCTTTTTTCTCAAGTCATCTTCCAGGACGGCACACCTGAGAGATGAGAGGCTCCTCCCGACAGGAAACACAATCAATCAACAGCTGTTTTAAGTCCACACCCTTCCCCTTGATCCTCAGTTTTTGATTGTGTTTCTCCCTACACAGCGAAACTGTTTGTTTTTTTCCAAATGACCGAAACCTGGGGCTGGTGGTCTCCCCCTGGGAGCCGGACCAAATGCCTGGGAAGCCTCTGGGTCTGGCAGGATATATTTATCCTTCCCGGGGGGTTCCCCTATCCTTTCTTCAGGGGGAGCAGCAAAAACTGGGAAAGCCCCCCTGATAGCTGAAGGCCCCTGGGTACAGTGGTGTACCCAGAACTTCAGGGGCCCTTATCCTGTCTCCCCCCTTACCTGTCCGGGCGTCCGTTCAGACGGGGGTGCTGGCCGTCGGTTCTTTCCAGGGGGATCGTATCCCCTGACTTCTGGGCCCCTGGTAGCTCGCGTGGGCTGCTGGGGAGGGCACCGCCTGAACGACCCGCGTTCTTACCCAGAAGGGAAGGCTGAGAGTCAGCAGGAGCAGGCGCCCACATCCTCCTTTCGAGGAGGCACCAATTCACTATGGTAATTGTCTGCCTAAACCACCTCAGATGGGAATGAGGAACGTATGGCATTGCCCCCCCCCCCCATGTGTATATACTGACTGGTAGAGTGCAGGACACAGCCTAACCTTGCAGCTCCCTAAAGGGACAGCAGTTGGAGGGGGGGCACTTTGGCGGCTATCTTCCTTGGGTGTGGACCATAAGGATGGAAAAGCAAGCCCGGTGGCTGTGGCAAAAGGGGGAAGACTACAACGGTGCCAGATGCTGTATGGTGGACAAGTGGTGCAGAGGAGCGAATGTGCCTAAACCACCTCAGATGGGAAAGAGGTAGGTAAGGCATTTTTTCCCCTTCCACCTATATTTAGTGAGTGGTGCAGTGCAGTGCAGGGCCTGGGGTCTGCATACCAAAACAGCCCAGAAGCTACTGCTAAAAACCACCAGCCACAGCTCCCTCTTATAGCAGAGACACTGTGGTTATCACAATAGTAGGTTGCCAGCCTCTCCCTACATACCCGGTTGTGGTACATTAGTAGGGGTGAATATAGAAAAGGGGGTGACCTGGTAGAACAAAGAGTTCCTTACTGGCCAGTTATACCACTGAACAAATTATTAATGGTGCAATGGTTGAAGGATTCAGGAGTAAGCTCCCTTGCTCAGCAGGTGCACTAGGTTATCTGGCCCTATTAGCCCAGCTTCTAGGAATCTGAAGTTGCTCCAAGATGCTTAAAAGCTGACCTAACCTTCAACAATGTGGCAGGGACCAAGCTTCTGTGTGGCACAGTAGGGGTTCCCTTGTGACAGATCCTCCTTTTGGGGGTTGCTTGCTATGGGTAACTTTTCATAAGCTCCAACCTCCCACTCCACTCCTACATTGTGGTTATATTTTAATGCAGGGGGTAAGAAAAACCTTTTTGTTGGTTTGGGCTACAGTCCACTCAGTGACAGATCTAAAAGCGATTTACCATAAATCGTTTTCCTATATCCTTTGAATAAGGATTTTCTGTGCAAACATATGCAAGAGCTAGATGGCTATATGATTGCTTGTTTAAGGCCTGCAGGTGGCTATTTACCTCCAGGCTAAATTGGTAACCACCCTTTCTAGGGGTCTTAAATTGGTCTCTAGGGCTGGGCTCATTGAGACTTTAGTTACTAATCAGCCCCACCCGTGTATGAGCTGGCTAGCGTTTGCTCAATCTACGGAGGTAAGGTAGGACAACAGCTACTATAGTAATGTGTCCAACCATTTTAGGATTGGTTCCTTCACTGGTGGTGAAGGATTAGTATCTACAGCCCAGGCTAGGCCTATGAAATAAATTGCCCCTGTTTGGTTATTTCATAAAGGGATACACCATGACTCCTTGGCTGCTCACCAGTAGACCTCAGTAGTGAAGGTTTGTCCTTGCTGGGATGTTTGGTGGCACAGCAGAAATACACATTGAGATTGGTGACATCTCTGCTCATAAGGGGTATATTGCTGTACATCATAAATGCACTGCACTGAAGCTTGTTGGGTGTCCTTTATGTCCTAAAGGTACTGCTTTGTTTGGCTACAGATCAGAAAAATACAACAGGGAAGGTGGTCTGTACTTTCTGTTTTTGTGCCACACGGCAGAAACGCACATCATTGAGTCTGGTAAAGACATCTCTGTTTATAAGTGTTATATTGCTGCACATCAGACCTACACAAGTTTGAGGTCTGTCTGTGGGGGTTTTGTGTTCTGTATTACTGCCTTATTGGTTGCTTATCAGAAAGGCAGCAGGAAAGATTGATGGTCCTGATTTGTCGGGCTCCATAACAGAAGTACAAATTGAACCTGGGCCCGGGGTAGTACATATACTGTCTTTGGTAATCGGTACAGCACCACAAAGTGGCGTCGTGCTGATTCAGACAGTGCTATTAACGGCAATGGCTGCCGATTTTAGGCATGTGATTTGACATGTTGAGTCGCATGCCAAATCGCTTGAAGATGGATGTGCTATCTCTATTCAGAATTGTTAGATTGTTGCACATCAGAGATATACACGACTGAGGTCTGTCTGTGGGTCCTGTATTACTGCCTTATTGGTTGCTTATCAGAAAGGCAGCAGTGAAGATGGATGGTCCTGATTTTGTTGGAAAATACAAAATTGAACCTGTGCCTCGGGTAGTACACATACTGCCATTGGTAATCAGTGCAGCACCACAAAGTGGCCCGGGCTGATTCAGACAGTGCTATTAACGGCAATGGCTGCCGATTTTAGGCATGCGATTTGACATGTTGAGTCGCATGCCAAATCACTTGAATATGGATGTGCTATCTCTATTCAAAATTGTTGTTGCACATCAGACATATACAAGATTGAAGGTTGTCTGTCCTTTATGTCTTACATTTACTGCCCTATTGGCTGCATATCAGAAAGAACACAACAGTGAAGGTTGATTGTCTTTTTCTGATTTTGTTTTTGCTGCTCAGCAGGGAGACACATTGAGCGTGATGGCATCTCTGCTCAGTATTGGTATATGCTACACATCAGACATACACAAAGATTGAACATTGTTTGTCCTGTATGTCCTATATTTACTGCCTTATTGTCTGTATATCAGAAAGGCACAGCAGTAAGTGGTGTTTCTCATTGATCTTCCTTGCTGTTTCTTAGGTATACACAGTAGGGGGTTGTTGGCTGCACTCCTCCAGGGAGCCACAGCATGGGGACCCCTTGTTTGTTCGACCTGAAAACTGCTTTTCCTGCGACCTGTGTAATCTTGAGGTCTGTGGTTCCGTAAGCAGGGACTGCTGGAGACGCTGCGACCTGGAGTCGCACAGTCACGAATGGTACCCTTTGGAAGCCATAGTATATGACTTCTCAGGCGTCTTGCAGTCCCAAGTGGCAGGTTGGGTCGCACGGGTGTGGGAACCCTAAGCTTATCTGTCCCTCCTGTTGAGGTTTTGCTACGCAGCAGGGATACTCATTGTGGAGTTATTGCCTTATTTTGCAGTAGACCAGAAAGATCGCAGCTGTAAAGGCTGTCTGTTTCTTTGTTTTTATGTTGCTGCACAGCAGAAATACTCAACATTGAAGCTTGTTGGTGCTTTCTGTTTTATATTGCCTTACCTTATGGCACTTCAGAAAAACCCAATGCTGTAGGTTGCTTGTGTTCTTTCTGTGTTGGTTCTATGTAACTGCACTACAGAACTGCATAACAGAAAGGATTGTCTTATAACTGTACTTGGTGGTTCGTCATAAATACGCAACATAGAAGTTTGGGTCTTTCTGTCTTCTCTTTAAGGCCTTGTTTTGCTGTACATCAGTAAAACACCATTGTAAAAGGGGGTTCCCATCCTTTCTGTATTTACCAGTTATGACCTAGCTAGCTGCACTTCAGAAATGCGCAGCATTTAAGGTGTGTTTGTGTCTTAATGTTTACATATTGGCCGCACATCAGAAAACCAGACTGTGAGGTTCAGATTTGGGTCTCTTCCCATGTTTGATATGTTGGTTTAGCTAGTCACACTCAGATACACAACATTTTTGTCTATGTTTGTGTCCTTTCTGTTTAAAGTGGGGTTCCACCCAAAAAAACAAACATATCTAAAAAATTCTAAAAAAAAAACCAAAAAAACATTTGTATACTTTTTTTTTTTTTTACTTACCTCTAAATGCCTGTTGCTAGGTGGTCCCTCGTAGTCTGCCCCTTCATCTGCCTGGGCTGGTGACATCACTTCGCCCTGGCACAGGAAGGGCTCGGCTCTTCTCCCTCCCTCCTGTCAATCATCTGGGACCCATTGCAGGTCCCAGGTGATTGAGCGGCCAATCACGGCGCTCGGCGCCGCTCGCGCATGCGCAGTGGGTGCCAGGCTGTGAAGCCACAGCCCGGCGCCCACAGTTGAAATGCCGGCGCCGACGAGCGGAGGGGGGGGACGAGCGGGGCTTCGATCCCCCGCACCGCTGGACCGAGGGACAGGTGAGTGTCCAATTAAAAGTCAGCAGCTGCAGTATTTGTAGCTGCTGACTTTTAATTTTTTTTTTTTTTAATGCCCCCCCTGGGTGGAACTCCTCTTTAAATCTATTGTGCTATGGCCACAATCTATGATTTTTTTCTTTTTATTTGTGATATTAATAATAGATGTATCACCTTTTTGTATTTCAGCCTTCTCTTCCGTGGAAGGGCCAGGAGTTCTGGCTGCAAATGTCACATGTCAGAAAGCCTCGACCCCTTACTTTCAGGGATGCCAGAGCCATTTCCTAGGGTTGAAGCCCGGTAGAGTTATGGGTCACTGGAGGAAGGCGATAATGAGTCGCCCTGTAATAAGAACTTGGGAAGTTCGGTTCAGAGGAGTTTTATGGCCTGAAGATGAAGTATAAAGATGTATACCCGACCAAATAGGTTACAGCTCACTGCATGGCCTTCATTTTGCCCTTCTAGCAAAACTAGATGTAGCAGTATGAGTGTTCTCCTCCTGCTACGGATGTTAATCTCCTGAGTAGGCTCTCAGGCATAAGTAAAACTATAGATTGGGCATGCCTTAAACCCAGGGGTTAAGTTTTTGTTAATCTATTTCCCTTAAGTAGGTTTCCCTTCAGTCTTTGCTGACGTAAAGATAAAAATGAACAAAAAAGGTTGTCTGTCAGGGGCCCCCCTTTTGGCAGTTTTATTTCCCTGGACAGGGTTGTGTTAAGACAGGCCCTCTTATGGATCAATGTAGTGTCCTTGTCTTACAACACAGCTCTCCGATTAATCTTTTTAGTGGTTCTAAGCAGCACCTATAGGCAGAATAGGCCATTGTTGTTAGATGTGTGACAGGCAACATTGATAACCTACAAGTTTAACATGTTTTCTGATTCCATCTTTAAGAGCCCACTCCACCTAGATCCTGCATCCGAAGCAGAGAAGGCAGGGACACCGGTGGAGTAGACTGGCAGATCAGCCGCATGATCCAGCTAAGATACCTTCATCAAGCATATGGAGTGAAGGTAAAGCTCACTGCAGAACCGAGGTTCGCCAAGAGGGTCTTGCAGTGGTCCCACCCTAAAGGTAGGCCTGAGCTACTTGATTATCCTCTCAGGTGTGCCGTCCTGGAAGATGACTTGAGAAAAGTACTAGTTACTTACCGGTAACTGTCTTTCTAGGAAATCTTCCAGGACGGCAGGCCTACTTCCCACCCGTTGGAGGAGGGAAAATTTTAGAACACTAGAAGGTGAGTACCTATGAGGAATGATTTCCCTTGTGAAACAGGTTCAGGAGTTACTCCTCTACAAACTGAGGATCAAGGGGAAGGGTGTGGACTTAAAACAGCTGGTGATTGATTGTGTTTCCTGTCGGGAGGAGCCTCTCATCTCTCAGGTGTGCCGTCCTGGAAGATTTCCTAGAAAGACAGTTACCGGTAAGTAACTAGTACTTTTTCGGCAGCTGGCCATGTTGAGCCACAAAATGCAGAAGAGTTGGTAGAGTGGATGACCAAGCCATCCTCATCCTCTGTTACTCAGGCTCAGAGTACTTTGGCTGCCAATGCAGCTGCCAAAGCGACCTCTTCCATCGGCTCAATGTCATCAGTCACTCCTTCCCTAGCCCCACCATCATGTCCTGAGGAGTCCCCCAAACTGTTCGACCACAGTGTTGGGTACATGCTGCAGGAGGATGTGCAGCGTTTTGAAGGCTCCAATGATGGTACTCAGATTGAGGAAGGCAGTAACATGAGCCCAGAGAGAGGGGGTGCCCAAGAAGGACAACAAACTGGCAGTCATGTTCCCCCAGCTGCAGCATACTGCCAGGTTTGCTCCAGTGGCGAGGAGGGAGGGAGTGATGAGGTCACTGACTCTACTTGGGTGCCTGATAGAAGAGAGGAGGAGGAGGCACATCTCCAACGAGGCAGGATGCCCTCCAGGGGCCAGCTTAAGGGCAGCCAACCGACTGCATCACACCGCAGAGCTCCGCATGTGCAGGGCACTGCTGACTCTGCACATTTTTCCAAATGTTCTTTGGTGTGGGCCTTTTTTGAGACATGTGCAGCAGATCGCACCATTGCTGTTTGCAACATATGTCTGAAGCATAAACGTGGCCAAAACAGCAGCCACTTGGGCACCACATGCTTGACCAGACATAAGTCTAACTCCCATGCAGTCCTTTGGCAAGCGTACTTAAAAGACCCACACCAAAGAACAATGTGGACCTCTCCTTGCTCCTCATCAGCTGGGATCTCCAACCCCACTATACCGTCAGTTCTCCCAGAAACCTGCACTGAGAGGAATGAAGGTGTAGAATTAGGTGTGCCAAGTACTTGCGGGCAATCTGCTATCGCTACACCAACGTCCGTTTGTAGCAGGCAAATTTCCCTACCCCAGTTGCTAAACCGGCTCATGTCCTTAATTTGGTGGTGCAGCGGTGCTTGTGCAGGTACCCGTGCTTACAGGATCTCCTGAGGCAGGCCAGGAAAGTCTGTGTGCATTTCTGCCGGTCATATAATGCCAGTGCTCGGCTGGCTGACCTCCAAAAGGAATACAACCTGCCCAAGAACCGCCTAATCTGTGACATGCCCACCAGATGGAACTCAATGTTGGCCATGCTGCAGTGGCTGCACATGCAGCAGAGGGCCATCAATGAGTACCTGTGCGACTATGGCACCAGGACAGGGTCAGGGGAGGTTGGCTTTTTTTCACCATGCCAGTGGCTCATGATCAAGGATGCATGCACTGTGCTGTCACCATTGGAGGAGGCCACGAGGATGGTGAACAGTGACAGTGTATGCATCAGTGATACTGTCCCTCTTGTCTACCTGTTGAAGCACACGCTGCATGGATTAATGGACAAGGCACTTGAGGCAGAACAGAGGGAGGAAGAGGAGGACTTACTTACCTCTGAAGGTCCCCTTTATTCAGACAGTGTTCCTGCGGGCCCACCGATCGCACAGGAGGAGGAGGATTGAGTCAGCATGGAGGTGGAGCCTAGCACTCAGCATCAGCAGCAGTCTTCAAGGGATCATTTACAGTCCCCAGAAACCCATGGACTTGTACGTGGCTGGGAGGAGGTTGCTGCGGATCAGGTCATCCTTAGTGACCCAGAGGACTCCGGAACGAATGCCTCAGCAAACCTACGCTGCATGGCCTCCCTGATCCTGCAAAGCCTTGCGAAAGGACCCTCGGATTTGTGGTATCAAGGAAAGGGATCAGTATTGGCTGGCAACCCTCCTTGATCCACGTTACAAGGGTAAGGTTGTGGAACTTATCCAGCCATCGCAGAGGGTGCAGAGGATGAAACATCTTCAGGAGGCCTTGCAGAAAGGTTTGTGCAATGCGTTTCCAGAGCCTGGGAGGTTACAAATTCCTGGTCCTGGACAATGTGTTGCTGAGGCTTTGGTCCGTCACAGGAGTGGTGGAGAAGGTGGCCTTCTGAAAGATGCGTTCAGACAATTTTTTAGTCCGCAGCCCCAAGGTCTGATAGGTTCCAGCAACCATCGCCAGTGTCTGATTTACATGGTGCAGGAATACCTAGGGGCAAGATCAGACTTGGAGACTTTTCCAACCGAAAATTCTCTGGGTTACTGGGTCTTGAGGATGGATCAGTGGCCAGAGCTTCAGTATACAAGTGTAGGCGCAATAAACTGGAGACGGCAATAAAAACAAAAACAACCCCCCCCCCACAGCCTCCAAAGTGATATATGAATGGTTAGAAAAAAAGTATCTCTAAAAAACAACACATATGAAACTGTAAAAATTTTAAAACTAGGAAATGTGATGAATAGGTATGTGGGAGGAGACCACATTCGTGGATATATAAATATTGGTATTTATATTACAGTCATAAACATATCAAAGTCCAGGGATCCAAAGAACCAAGACAATAAGTCCACAAGTAGGGCTGCCTTCCCCCGAGAACTGAAACCAGATTCCAAATCCTGAGAAGAAAACAAGAGAGAGGCGCCTCTGGGTGTAGACTTAAAACAATTTATTCATAAAAACTAGTAGTAGTCACACTCACATTTAGGAGGTTGTCAGAAATGTGAATGTGAACAATCCATCATGAGAAGCATCATCCATCATGGGAAATACATCAGATCAGTCGTGGACTTCTAATCAGCTGGCTTGAGGCTCTGCCTGTGTATGGAGAGACACCGCTGTGATGTGATGCCGGCCGCAGCGGTGACAGAACCCAAAACGAGGCTTGGAGCGCAGGTGGATAGCCGGCGTGGAGAAATGACGTCACTGGACAAGCGACACGTTTGCGGGGCGTACGGGCTACAATGACGTGACAGCTGCACCCCTTCATCAGGCTAAAGAAGGATGGGACTGGATGCTATAATAGGATGTGAGGGGAGGGGCTGGAACAAAAGGTGCAGTGATTGGTCGAACTGAAAGGGAGGGGGAGGGCGGAAGTGATGAACGGAACTAACAAATGGTTATCAGGAGTGTCAGCAGTGGGGAATAAAATGATAAACAATGATCAGAGGCACAAGCAAAAACAAACGCAGGCAAGAGAACCCGTCAAAGACACAGGCATACAACAAAGCAAAGGGCAAAGGATGTCTCTACCACACGCAAAACAGGCCTCATATAAAAAAGATTTGTACAAAAAAGATAGTACAACAAGAGCAATATTAGTGTGTGTGTATGCATGCGCACACCGCACATACACACGCATGCACACATACGCAACAAAATTACGGTGATGTGGCCCAATGAAGAACCCATGAATAACCATATAAATCATATATAATTAAAAATATGTATGTGTGTATATGTATGTGTGTATATGTATATGTATATATATATATATATATATATATATATATATATATATATATATATATATATATATATATATATGTATGTATGTATGTATGTGTGTGTGTGTGTGTGTGTGTGTGTGTGTGTGTGTATGTGTATATATATATATATATATGTATATGTATATATATATATATATATATATATATATATATATATATATATATTTATGGTTGGAGCCCTATGTCCGGTATGTACATGGATACCACTTACATTAAGGTTGGACTTACCATCGGAAATAGACCTGAAAGTGTGGACTTACCATATGAAATGGACCTGAAAGTGTGCCTTGGTCTAATGGCCGGTATGCCAAAATAAGGGGGCATACCCTGGTTTAAGAAATGATTATTCTGTAAGAGAAATGAATGAAATGAATAGTTTGAGAAATGCTGTGAAATGGGGATGGGAGGGTGGGTATCGCGCACAGGAAACCGACAAGCACCACAGGTGAGCGGCCGCTTAAGTACCCCCCGGGCTCCTCCCATAAATTCAGGCCACCATACTGGCCTTCCTACTTATGGTTGGAGCCCTATGTCCGGTATGTACATGGATACCACTTACATTAAGGTTGGACTTACCATCGGAAATAGACCTGAAAGTGTGGACTTACCATATGAAATGGACCTGAAAGTGTGCCTTGGTCTAATGGCCGGTATGCCAAAATAAGGGGGCAAAAACATTCAGGTAGGGTTATGATTTTATTGATTTCCAATTATTTATTGAGCCAATTTGGAGAATGCCTGTGCCATCTCAGTTTGTGGGTTGGGGATATACCGGGCGAAGCAGGCTGACTTCCACCTGCCCAGTCTTTTGATGATGTGGTCTGGAACCCCGTGGCGGGATGCCGCGGAGGCTGCTCCGATGCAAAACGAGTGTCCGGAATACTGACTAGGGTTAAGATGAAGATTGCGGAGAAGTATTCTTATGTGTTCCACAAACTGGGAGGCGTTTAAGGGTTTAACTGGGAACGGTAGAAGGGGACTGCTGTCTGGTTGTTCAGGCAGGAGTGACAGGAGCCGGTTGAGTACGGCGACTGGACACCAGCTGTTGTCGGTTTTGTAGAGGTGAATGTTCGCTCCTGAGCCCGTTTGTTGGGTTTTAGAGACCTCGAGGTGCAGGATGAAGTGGTCTTGGTATCTAAGTAAGTGTCGTCTGCATAGTACTCGGTCTGTGGGTTTGTTAGAGGTGAATTCGCCAGGGCGCAAGAACCCATAGTACGCTAGATATATCGCTGCTTGTAAGACCGTGCTGCGGAGCAGACCGAATGGCGAGGTAGCCAGAATAGTTGACATGTCCCTAAAGATGGGTCCCGTAATGGGCAAGCGCTTAGTGCTGATGACTGGTTGTTGTTTCTGAATTCCCCTTAAAACGGCTCGTATAGCGTGAGATGAGAATAGTGAAGATTTCGTGGGGTCTTCAAGCGCCATAAAATGTTGAATGCCGGCTAGGTATAGCCGGATGGTATTGTAGGATAAGGCCAACTGCGTGTGGCAGTGTGCAGTGAAGGCCAGTACCTGCTTGATATCTGTTGGTCCTTTACGGCAGGACGTGAGGAATTTGTTAAAGGCCTTCCAAGCTGTCTGGTAGGCTTTAAGTGTGTTGTAGGAGAGGGAATGATTTATGAGTTGTGTAGCTCCGTGTAAGTGTTGAACTAGTCCAGGGTCAGTTGTGACCAGACAGGGATAGGGGCCGACATTGGATCGGCATCGGGAACCTGTTTGAAAAAGGAGGAATAATTGAAACGTGACAGTGCGTCAGCTGCTGAGTTGTATCTGCCGGGAATAAATGTACAGTGTATATTGAACTGATGTTGTAAAGACAGTTGTACCAACCTGCGCAGGAAGGACATGACTGCTAGGGACTTGGACCTGCCTTTGTTGATGAGGTCTGCCGTGGCCTGGTTGTCGGTGCTAAAGACTACAGTTTGTCCTGTCCAGTGGTGGCCCCAGAGTTGTGCGGCTGCCACTATGGGGTAAAGCTCAAAGAGGGCAGATGTTTGGGAAAAGCCGGGTATCAATAGTATCTGTTGAGGCCAGGGTCCTGAAAACCAATGATGGCCAAAAATTGCCGCGAAACCTGTGGAGGCTGCGGCGTCCGTTACCACCTGGGGTGAATGGACCGAAACTATAGGTATGAATAGAGATATGCCATTCCAGGCGGACAAGAATTCCTCCCACATGGATAGGTCCGCTATGGCTGCGGAGTCCAAACTCAAAATCCGATCAGGGTCTTGAGTCTCCGACAGAAATCTGAGCAAGCGCGACACAAATGTGCGGCCTTGTGGAACAACTCGCACAGCGAAGTCGAGCATACCCAGGAGGGACCGCAACTGCTTTTTGGTACAGTCCTTGGTGTGTGTAAACTCGTGAAGAACTGCCCTAATGCGTGTTAGTTTGTCGAGGGGGAGACTGGCTTGCATTGCGCAGGTATCCAAGCTGACCCCAAGAAAAGTGATGCTATTTGCTGGGCCATCGACTTTGTGCTCGGCAATAGGAACATTGAGGTTTCCAAAAATTACCCTAAGTTTGTCGAGATCTCCTGGGGGCTTGCTAGGTGGTTCTATCAGTAGGAAGTCATCTAGATAATGGATGACTTCATGGCATTGACCCTTGTGTAATAGTATCCAACCGAGGGACTGGGCGAACGTGTCGAAGAGCCACGGGCTACTCTTCGAACCGAAGGTGAGCTTTGTAGCAAAATAATATGCTTCCTTCCGCTTGATGCCATGCCAGCACCAAAGGGATGGGTGGATGGGCAGGAGCTTGAAGGCATCCGAGATGTCGGCTTTGGAGAGCCAGGCGCCTGTGCCTGCTTTGATGATCGCTTGTATTGCCATGTCCACGGAAGAATATTTTAGGGAAAACTCCTCGGAGGGGATCAGGGAATTGAGACTGGGTATGTGGGAAGAATGAGGCGCAGACAAGTCGTACACCAAACGCAATTTATTTGAAAACTTGCCCTTGACAAGCCCAATAGGGCTGACTCTCCATGTGTTGAAAGGGGGGCAACTGAAAGGGCCTATCACGTAACCTCGATCCACCTCTGCCTGCAAGAGCTGATCTATGGCTTGTTCGTCAATGGCTGCCGAACGAAGATTGGCACATTCGTGAGTAGTGTGGGGTAGTGAAATGAGGCCGGTGTGAAAGCCTGCTGTGAAGCCTTGGATAAGGAAGGTGGCCAGGGAAGGGGTGGGATGTGAAGTGAGATACCATCCTAACCATAAGAGGTTGACCCGGCTTAGTCACGCCTTCTTGTGTTGCTTGACTTGACACAAAATCCTAGGGTGTGCTCTGTGACATAAGGTGCAGAGGTGAAGTAGACGGCACTGGCTGAAGTTGCAGGACCCCTGATTAAAGTTATTACAGATGGCTGCCCCTCCCATGGTTCGGACTGGGCGTCCGAGTTTGTCCACCTGAGGCGTTGGTTCAGGGATCGGCTGACCCTGTACTGAACCTGAGGTAGAGGGAAACTCGAAAGGCCGTCTGATTGCCGTATTGGCGCACCAGGTGGCAGTGTGGGTGGAAGACTGGCAAATCGCACACAGAGGTGAGCGTAAGCCGGCAAAGTGGCGGCAGAAGAGCTCTGTGTCCATGAGACTCCAATCTGTCGTGACCTGGAACTGTATGAGTCTGGCCGCGGCCTTGGCTGAAAAGGAACGATGGTAATCGTAAAAAGCGAAACCTCCATACTTGTGGCCCAAGTCTACCACAGTATGGAGATACAAATCCAGCTCTTCCCGCCTGCTAGGGGTGGCTGAGCACAGGACATCTCTGAGCATGCCAAAGGCCAGGGTAAACTCTGAGACTGTTAGCTTGCGGTTCAATCTGGGGTCTTTGGCTTTAAGGACCACTGATATGTCACCCCAGGAGTAGGCTTTATTTTCTGCCAAATCATGCACGGAAATGAGGAGAGAGGCCAGGTTGACGTCCTTGCCGTCCAAGATGTCCTTCCTGATACTGGTTGGGACCAGGTGGGAGGGGTAGACAATGTGGCTCGAGCCTGAGGTACCTGCAGGAAGAGGTGTCAAGCTTTGAGTTGCCGTTGGATCGGGGACAGCCGTGGCCGGTCGGGCCTCGAGAAGTGCAACCCTGGTTTGGACGTCTGCAACTGAGGTGGATAGAGATGACACCATCGTGTGTAATTGCGAAATGGCCGATGATATCGACTGAAGGGATGCCTGTTGGGTACTGGGTCCTGCTGCTGGTGGGGGAAAGAGGAGTTTGAAAAGCTCGCCTTTCCTTGCTGTGGCGGGGAAGGGGACACCTCTGCGTCTGAGCTCTGCCGTCAGTTTGGGGATAGTCCATCCCCTAAGGGATTGCACGCTGCCGCTTTCTGAGACCGGAGAAGGTGACAGAGGGGCCGTGAGGTCTTCGCTGCCGGTCTGAGACATGGTTGCTCTGGTGAGGATTCTCTTGAACTTTTATTTCCTGGTTGACTGTAACCTATTAGGGGTGAGATGAATTTCAAGTTTTTCCTTTGATCCGCTGAGTCATACTTACCCGACTTATTCTCCCATTCCCCTTTTTTTTTTTCTTTTTTTTTTTTACCTGGGGGGATATCGTCCAACCTGGTGCAGGGTGGACCTACTGAACTTTGACTGACCTGAGAAAAACGAGAAGGTGACAATTCGTGAAGGGATTGCTAACTGATTTTTTTGAAGCAACGATTTGTATGACAATGAAATGATTCGAAATGTTTGCCTTGATTATGAATGGACTCCATGACAGAGGTCTGGCCTGGTCGTCATCATTGATTCGACCGAGAACCGGGCTCTGGAGCATGTATTGAAATGAGGCAAGTGAAAACATTGGTGCACCCGGGACGATCTGGTGCCTGTTTGATGCATCTGGATTCGAATCGGAGCACCATATGAAATGAAATGAGAGAAATGATTATTAGCCCGAGGCTTGAATTGGTTGTGCCGTGTTTGCGACTGGCAACCAACCGAGCTCTGGTATAGGTATGAAAATGCTGTTTGGAACCAGCAAGGCATTCCGTAAAGAATCGGTGCATGTCAGATGCGACTGGTTCCGGAACGGTGATGCGTTGTGGGAGTGAAATGGTAGTAAGCTGCGTGGCAGAGACATGGATCCATCCCCCGATGTCTGCGATTAGCTATGATCCGGACTTTGAAGCATGTATCAGAAATGAGGCCGAGCCCTGGGGTACGTCGTAATGAATTGGTGCATTTCCATGCGACTGGATTCATGTGTGAACGTGATACGTGGAAATGAAATGATAACCATGACAGAAGGTACGAATTACTGATAAACGTAACTCTGGAGCATGTATAGAAATGAGGCCAGTCCTGGGGCTCGCCGAGACGAATCGGTGCATTGCCATGCGACTGGATTCATGTCGGAACGTGATAGGTGGAAATGAAATGATAACCATGACAGAAGGTACGAATTACTGATAAACGTAACTCTGGAGCATGTATAGAAATGAGGCCAGTCCTGGGGCACGCCGAGACGAATCGGTGCATTGCCATGCGACTGGATTCATGTCGGAACGTGATAGGTGGAAATGAAATGATAACCATGACAGAAGGTACGAATTACTGATAAACGTAACTCTGGAGCATGTATAGAAATGAGGCCAGTCCTGGGGCACGCCGAGACGAATCGGTGCATTGCCATGCGACTGGATTCATGTCGGAACGTGATAGGTGGAAATGAAATGATAACCATGACAGAGGTATGAATGACTGAAAACGTAACTCTGGAGCATGTATAGAAATGAGGCCAATCCTGGGGCACGCCGAGACGAATCGGTGCATTGCCATGCGACTGGATTCATGTCGGAACGTGATAGGTGGAAATGAAATGATAACCATGACAGAGGTATGAATGACTGGCAAACAAAACTCTGGAGCATGTATAGAAATGAGGCCAATCCTGGGGCACGCCGAGACGAATCGGTGCATTTTTGCATGCGACTGGATTCGTGTCGGAACGTGATACGTGGAAATGAAATGATAAGCATGACAGAGGTACTAATGACAGACAATAACGTAACTCTGGAGCATGTATAGAAATGAGGCCAAATAACTGGGGCACACCGGAACGAATCGGTGCATCGTTTTGATGCGACTGGATTCGAATCGGAGCGCGGTAGGTGACTGAAATGAGAAATGTTTTGAAATGATTTGAAATGTCAGAAATGAGTTCTAGAATGTTTCAGAAATGAGAAATGATTGGTATCGAACTGACTTGATCCGATAACTTGCAAATTGCGATTTGCTATGGCTGTTTACTGATGCATATTTTTAAACACCGACATGCTAGAAATGAAGCGACGTCTGCGTCGCGGTGCTGTCGAAATGGTAACATATCGAAAGTACGAGCGATATACATTACAATAGTGAAGTGCGAGTAACGAAATTTGAAAGTACGGTTTAGTGACATGACATGAAACGAAAAATGCAATATACATTGCAGTTTGTGAAAAGCGAGTGAAACGAAAAATTTTGAAATTACGGTTTAGTGACCTGATATAAAAACGAAAAGTCCGACGGGACCTTACCTGCGACAGCCAAGCCAGCCGCGTGGTACAAACTACGAACGAAAAACGCGGACTTCGAAAGTTTTGAGAACGGTATCGAATACGGAATTTTGCGAGGCAAGAACTTGCGGACGCTGGTATATCGAATAGTCGGCCTAGTGACGTATATCGCGCACAGGAAACCGACAAGCACCACAGGTGAGCGGCCGCTTAAGTACCCCCCGGGCTCCTCCCATAAATTCAGGCCACCATACTGGCCTTCCTACATATATAAATACAAACACATATATACAAGTTAAAAAGGTGATAATTAAAAAACACTGACTGTTAAAAACAGGGGAGGGGGGGGGGAAGAAGGGGGGAAGGAAATTAGTACTAAGGTGATCTAAGAACATACCAGCAACCATTAAGAGAAATACAAAATTATTATATCTAGAACATGAAAAATCGATCAATCTGGGGTTGAAGAAATTATTTAACAGAATGGTGGAAATTTTCTATACTTTCATTAATTCCTCCTGGCGACAAGGCATCCAAGGTGTATTTCCAGAAGGTTTCACGAGCACAAATCTTCTTGAATCTTTCGGCAGGAGGAAGGGACTTGGGGATCTGTTCAATCACCCACACCTTGAGGCCTACCGTAGAGCTCTGGTGGGCCATCGCAAAGTGTCTCGGGACACTGTGCGGATCAGTACCACCCTCAATAAGCCTTCTGTGCTTGCCGAACCTCTGTCTAAGATCCCTGATTGCCTGACCTACATAGATCAGCCATCAAGGGCAGCCAAGGCCATAGACAACGAACTATGTTCAGTGTAATCGGAATCTTTCGTGCAATTCATTCAAAGGCGGCAAAACTGCCCTTTTAGGGATGTTGGTAATCCATTTTGGAAAATGACAACTCTTATAATGCAAATACAAGTTGCCCGCTGTAGGATTTGTGTAATTCTTGGAGGTGATAACTGGACCATCATGTCCCAACTCCAAATCCAAGAAAGCTATGGTGGCACGATCTGTAACTGATGTAAATGAGAGCTCATAGGCATTATCATTACAATGTCTGACAAAAGGAGTGATAAGCTCAAGATCGCCATCCCAGATGATAATCAAGTCATCAATGTACCTACCATTTTCCCAAAAGCCCATAGCTATATTGGCGTATGAGGGAGCAAAATTAGCCCCCATCGCCGTACCTTGTATTTGCTGGTAAAAATCTCCATCAAAAGTAAAATAATTATGCGTCAGACAGAACTCTGTGGCTTCTATGATGAATCTAGCCTGACGCATATTCATCAAAGGGTCCATAGATAGAAATTGCTCCAATGCCATCAGTCCAAAATGGTGTGGGATAGAAGTATAAAGGGAACAGACATCGAGTGAAAGCCAGATGTAGGAGGGCTCCCATCTATAGGAGGACAGGAGTTCTAGCAAATGTGTTCCATCACGTATGTATGACTGTAGGGATGAGACTATAGGTTGTAAGAACTGGTCTATGTACAAGCTGAATCCAGTGGTGACGCTGTCCATAGCCGCCACGATAGGTCTGCCGGGAGGATCTAGTATACTTTTGTGAATCTTAGGTAAGTAGTAAAAATAAGGAATTTGATAAAAGGACTTACGCAAAAAAAGGCTTTCTGTTTTCGTTATGATACCTTCTTTGAGGGCAGTATTTATGAGTGTTTCAGCTTCTAGTGCAAATTCTGCAGTGGGGTCTTTATTAAGCTTGGCATAGGTAGCTTTATCGGAAAGGAGTCGATCGGATTCCCTCAGATAGTCAGACCTTTTTAGCAGCACTATACCGCCTCCCTTGTCAGCTGATTTGATCACAAGGTCTTCGGCATATGTAAAGTGGCCCAGTGCTCTGATTTCAAGGGGTTAAAGATTATGGACTTTGGAAGTGGAATTGCACATTTTTAGTAGGTCTGCATAGACCACCCTATAGAAGCTCTCAATGTATGGACCTTTGGATTGGGTTGGAAAGAAGATGGACTTGGGTTTCAATGTAGAATGGGTAATCGGAGGGGATGAAACTAGGTGTTGTGTAAGCATTAGTGATGTGAGGTCGTCACTATTAAACATGTCCAAATCATCAATATCGAAGTCAGGAGACTCCAAGATAGATTCTGATGAGACTGTATGGGGTGTAGTCAAGATCTGAGTAGTATCGGCACCATCTATATTTTGGTCTTTTAGTTGTTTCATCTGGAAGTGCCTTTTTAAAGTCAGGTTACGTATATAGCTGTTGAGGTCCTTAAAAAGAACAAAGGGATTAGGCTTATTGGCAGGAGCAAAATTCAATCCATGATTAAGGAGAGAAATGTCTGCAGGGGACAAGGTATAAGAGGATAAGTTAAATATCTTTATCGTTTCAGGTGTTTTAGCACATTGACGTGTTTTTCTAGTTTGTCCTCCTCTGCATCCTCTTCTGTGCGCTTTCTTTTTCTTGAAATTGGGGTCAGAGGAGGACTGGACACTAAAAAAGGAGAAATGGAGCAGTTGACTTTTGGGACACTGTTGATAGTGGAAGTGTTAGGTGGAAGAATACCAAGGGATGATGGGTTCTCCATCGGAAGTTCCACTGGTAATGTAGACCCAAGTTCCATAGTAGCTGAGTGGTCAGTATGTTTGGAACTGATAGAATTAGTGGTGGAAATTTCACCAACAGTATCCAGGGTGGAGGGGCATGTGTCTAAAAATAAAAAAATAAAAAATAAAAAACTGCGATTGGAAAATAAGGTAAAAGCTGCGGTTATAAGTGAGGTACACCAATACAAAAAGAAAAATAAAGAAAAACCGCGCTATAAAGTATTATACAAAATCGTGAAAGTGTATAGTCCTATACAGAGAAACGTCCAACAATCATACGGTGAATAACGTGAAGTTCTTCAATAGTTCATATGTTGTAGGGTGAAAATTCAAATGAAACACATCTATGTGGTGAAATGCTTACCAGAAAGTAAGCCAAACGGGCGAGTGGCTTAAAACCCAGCCTGGGCCTTTAAGAAAAACGATCCCAATGAGACAGGATAGATCACACTCGTACCGTGTATTCAGATCCACAAAGGATTACCCAATAAATATATTGAAAAACATAGCGTAATACTGATAAAATAAAAAACTCAAAAAAAGAGAATTGTGCAACAGTCAACAAAAAACAAAACCATATATATTCATAAGAACATCCAGTGTCATAAACACACATAGGATCGTTAAGTGAGTGCCATGCAATAGAGTGTATATTCCCAAATGGGAGAAAATGGTACGTGAACCTTACAAAGAATCTGCTTACCAGATATTAAAGACAAGTCAGCATATAACTATCCCACAGATGAAAGGCATGGAAAGAAATCCCACAAGGTGCAGCAAGCCACATAAAAATCCTGCTTACCAGATGGCAAACTATTGAGCAGATTCCACACAGCTGAAGACTTAACACCAGAAGGAGTGACAAAGGGGTATAAAATTACAGCGAACCTTAAGAAAATCCTGCTTACCAGATGTCAAATATAAGTGAGCAGATTATCATAAACACAGACCGAACTTCCTGGCAGGAGCAGCGTGGCTATGTCCTGGCAACCTTGTCCCGAGCTCAGCAGTGCATAATGTATAAAGAAGCAGCCAATGGTGTGATACTTTGGAAAGATGCTGTGGTCACAGCAATAGAAAACAATAGAAAATCTTTCCAGTGGGGATACCGACCAGACACTAAACACTTGGCAGAACCTTCCTTGCTCTGAGCAGTTCACTCTTTGGACACACCATGTGTCTAATGGTCATGTGTCTAACAGGGATAATAGCATCATATGGCTTTATGTCCAACAAAGAAGGGATAGGAGGTTTAGGAAGCACCTGATCACATCCACTCCAATGGGGTGAATGTGGGGAATAAATGAATTTTGGGTTGTTCTTTTTATTCCATGAAAAAACCTTGTTAGAATTGTAATCATCCAAGTCACGTTTGAATTTCCCCATCTTTACAGTAATGAGAGTATCCTCATCTTTTTTGTTTTTTTCCTTCAATATCTCAAGCCATCACTGTGGGATATAAACATTAAAGCTAGCAATTTCACTAATAATGGCTTGAACTTGCTGGGTGAATTTGTTAAGCCTGTTGGCTCTATGAGAGATGAGTATTCCCATCCACTTCGTTGTGCAAAATTCTGCAATACTGGCCCATTCTTTGGTGCTATCCTCACTCAAAAAACTGGGGCAGTCTTTCATGACTCGAAAGCCTCTAGGTGAAATTTTAACATCAATATATTGCTGTACAAAGAATTTGTCCCACCACTGGGAATTGGTGGTGTGGATTATGCTTTTGAGTTGTTTAAACTTGCCACAAAGACTGTGGCGTATTTTGCCTTGGAGTTTCGCAGTGTCTGAAAAGGGTGATGGGGAGTAGCAAGATGTACAGTTGTTCAAGTGTCGCATACCTATGGCTAGCTATAGCAGAGACAATATCCATGTTGCTAAAGGCACAAGGGCCTAATCAATAAAAAAAGGAGAGAGAGGGATAGGGAGGGTTGGGAAAGTTATTATATACAGTTACCAGTATGCAGCACAAGAGGTTTCAAAAGAGTCACAGTATACAAGTGTAGGCGCAATAAACTGGAGATGGCAATAAAAACAAAAACAAGCCCCCCCCCCCCCCAGCCTCCAAAGTGATATATGAATGGTTAGAAAAAAAGTATCTTGTTTTCTTCACTGGCCAGAGCTTGCCCAGTATACAATTGAGCTACTGGCCTGTCCTGCATCCAGCGTTCTTTCGGAACGCACATTCAGTGCTGCTGGAGGCTTTGTAACTGATCACAGAGTGCGCCTGTCCACCGACTCGGTTGATCGGCTCACTTTCATAAAAATGAATCAGTCTTGGATCACCAGACACCAAGTACCTGATGCTGATGTAACCGACTGATTTTTTTTATGAATGTGAGATCCCTTGAAGACTGCCTATGCTGATGCTGAGTGACTATAATATTCCTCCTCAATGTTCATGTTGATAGCTTGTAAGAACATTTTTGGTTCTGGGCACCGTCACCAGTGGCTAAGGCCCAATTTTTCTGTTTAACAGGGGCATGTAATTGCAATTTTTGCTGTAATATTTTGCAGCAGGGCTTGTTCCTGCGCTCAACTAGAGCATCTGTGAGGGATTGCAGTGTTGTGGCACCAGCACCGGTGCCTAAAGCACAATTTTTCTGCCCCTGTTCAACAGGGACATGTAATTGCAATTTTTGATCTAATATTTCACAGCAGGGCCCATTCCTGCACCCACCAAGAGTAACTGCGAGGGCTTACAGTGTTGTGGCAACACCACCACCAAAGGCCCAATTTTTCTGACCTTGTTCAACAGGGGCATGTAATTACAATTCTTCATATATAATATTTCACAGCAGGGCCGTTCCAGTGCCCAGCAAGAGTAACTGTGAGGACTTACAGTGTTCTGGTACCACCAACACCTAAGGCCCAAATTTCTGCTGAGTATATAGGGCAGGCCCCTACTTTCAAACATCCGATTTACAAATGACTCCTACTTACAAACGGAAGGAGACAACAGGAAGTGAGATGAAATCTACCCCTAGGAAGGGAAATTCTCTCCTGTAAGAGTTAATATGGGAAAAAGGTGTCTCCTCCACTGATGCTTTATCCCCAATCCTTGTTTCCCTACAAAACCCCAAATTTTCAAAATCCAATTGTCATTGGGACAGAAACTGAGGTGAAATATTCTGAATAGGGGCACAAATGTTACAGAGGTGATAACCCTTCCCTATGTTTTCCCAAACTTAAAAATAGATTTTTTGGCTGGAGCTAAGCTTATTAAATGTACCTGTTTCAAATTACAAACAGATTCAACTTGAGCACAAACCTGCAGTCCCTGTCTTTCTTGGGACCACCTGTATACTGCTGTTCAGAGTATATAGGGCCTGGTGGCCCCACACCTTTCCTTTTTTTAATTTTGGGTTCCAGTAAATATCATACAAGACCCAAAGGGCCTGGTAATGGACTGGGGGGTTCCCATGCGTTTTTCTCAATAATTTTCATCCTTATTGCCGGAAACCTGACATTACATTAAAGCTGCAAACAGTTTTAAATGTCATTTCTAAAGGAAAAAAAGTCATTTTGTGTAGGGACTGTTCTAAACACGGGAAACATGCGCCACTTTACAGGTATACTAAAGACATCCCCCAGGTACGATATTTAAAGGAATATTTCACTTTTATTTTTCACTTTAAGCATCATTAAAATCACTGCTCCCGAAAAAACTACCATTTTTAAAACTTTTTTTGCATTGATACATGTCCCCTGGGGCAGGACCCGGGTCCCCAAACCCTTTTTAGGACAATAACTTGCATATAAGCCTTTAAAATTCGGACTTTTGATTTCTCAGGTTCGAGTCCCATAGACTTTAACGGTGTTTGAAAGTTTGCGCAAACTTTCGGTCCATTTGCGTGTTCTGGATGCGAACCGAACCGGGGGGTGTTTGGCTCATCCCTAATCCTAAGAGATATATTCCAGGCGTGTGACTCTGTAGTGGTGTCAACTTTTGGAGGTGAGAAGGCATTCCAGCTAGAGGTGTTGGTCACTGAAGTCACTGGATAATGAACTGTCACTGAAAGTTGCACAACGGTGGCATTTTGATAATATGAGGACTTGATTTATTATTATTGTTTTTTGGTTGCGGGAAAACTATATTTTGTTTGCTAGTATTTCAATGAGAGTCACATGTGGATTCATTCTAAGAGGTGTAGGCAGCAATCACATCAATTCTATTAGTACATTGAATATTTTATCTTATTATATTTACTCACATTGTTTTTGTATTGTATATTGCGCTGATTATATATTTTCTCACATTATGATTTATACACAGCATGTTTATTACAATGAATGTTTTATTATATATTCAGAGTGGAAACCTTGGGGATGATATTATTGATGTTAAAGAAGAGTATAAAGAGGAGGATGAGGAGTATGGAGTGATGGAGGAGTTATCAGAAGGACACAAGGATATGATGGAGCCACCAAATACCAGGAACCCACCAGAGAGATGTCCCCGTCCTCTGTATTCCCGGGATTCCACACAGGAAGATCACACCATCCCTCACTGTTACAAGGTTGGTGGGACAGAGGATGTAAAACAAACACACTTATAGAGACAATGGGGGTTATTTACGAAAGGCAAATCTACTTTGCACTACAAGTGCAAAGTGCACTTGGAAGTGCAGTCCCTGTAGATCCGAGGAGGACATGCAAGGAAAATAAAAAACGGCATTTTAACTTGCACATGATTGGATGATAAATCCAGCAGAGCTTCCCCTCATTTCAGATCTTGCCCTCATTTCAGATCTTGCCCTCATATTTACAGCAACTGCACTTCCATGTGCACTTTCGGTGCAATTTCAAGTGCACTTTGCACTTGTAGTTTGCACTTGTAGTGCAAAGTGGATTTGCCTTTCGTAAATAACCCCCCAATGTGTGGATTTCATATGTGATGTCACACTAATAAAGCTTCCCTCATTTTCTTGATTTAGCGTGGAGATCCAATCGATATAGAATTTGAGGTTAAATCAGAAGAAGAGGAGAGGTATGTGAGGGATGATCAGCAGTCTATGGAGGAGGATGGAATAACGGGGACATTTATAGAGGAGGACACTCCTACAGAGATCAGCACAGGTGGGTCATTAACACTAAATACATTCCTCCACCCATACTGCTCACTGATTGGTCCAGAGTAGGGCGGGGACTGGGTGATATCAGCCTGTAATCCCCTGGTCACTTTCCTGAGCTGTGTTCCCCGTCCTGTATTCCTGTATTTCTCTCGGATAATCTTCCTTCTCTGTGCTGCAGACACAATTTATGTATCTAGACTGGATTTATGGAGATTCTGCGGTTCAGCTGGCGGAAAAATGTTCATTTTTACCATAGATGTTACTAGACCTTTGCTGGGGGAGCACATTGCAGAGGCTTCTTTCTCTAATTGATTCTTTCTACAAGTGATATGACTTGAGAACATACATAGCAAACTGCACTGGAAAGCACCTAACAGACTGCAGGTGACCCGTCTCTCTATTCAGCTCTCCTTCCACTCTATAACATGCGTTCTCTACCACTTCTTTTGACACTCGTGTCCTCTCTCCTCAAACTCTCTTACCTTCACCCCTCTTCTCCACCCCCCTGCTTATACATATCACCCTGCCTACTGTCCTCTCCCTATTACTGCTCCTACCAACTCTTGCTCATTCTACATCCATATACTGATAAAACCTCCAGTACTCTGAGGCATTCCCCTTCACATAAATCACATTCCCACATTACCTCCCTCACCCTCCTGCTTCTTCTAACCTCTGGTGACACATCCCCAAACCCTGGGCCGCCATCATCTGTCTCTGCCCAACGCTCCCATCCCCCTACACCCTCTGGCAGTAGCCGCAACCCACATAACTTAGTCTCTATTCCTCTTCTTTCCAAAACCAGCCCCCCCTCTCCTGTGTCCTTTGTAATGCACGCTCTGTCTGTAACAAACTCACCGTCTCCACAACCTCTTTATCACAAAATTCCCTTAACCTACTTGCCATTACTGAAACCTGGCTTCATGAATCAGATACTACTTCTCCTGCTTCCCTCTCCCATGGTGGCCTTCTCTGGACTCAATCCCCCAGACCCAGTGGACGGAAGGGAGATGGAGTGGGAATCCTTCTAGCCCCATGCAGCACCTATCGGGTACTTCAACCACCTCCCTCTCTGACACTATTTTGAGGCACATTGCATTTGTCTATTCTCTCCCATTTCTCTAAGAATTGCTGTCATCTACCAGCCCCCTGGACCAGTATCAGCCTTCCTTGATGACTTCTCTGCCTGGCTACCCTACTTTCTCTCTTCTGATATCCTCACAATTATTCTCGGTGACTTCAACATCCCTGTTAACGTTAACACTACTTTTACTTCTAAACTTCTCAGTCTAACCTCATCGCTTGACCTGAAGCAATGGATACAGGCTCCTACTCACTCCAACGGCAACACCCTTGACCTTGTCTTCTCCTATCTGTGCACTCCGTGCAACCTTTCCAACAATCCTCTCCCACTCTCTGATCACCACCTTATTAGTTTTGATCTCTCCCTGTCTTCCACCTCCTCTTCCTCCAACTGCCTAACAGTTACACGTAGAAACCTTCGCCACCTCAACCCTTCTCTTCTCTACTCTGCTACTGATCACCTCTATGACAAAATCTCACCCCTGTCCTGCCCCAACCTAGCCACTTTTTTTTTTACGTTATAACAAACTTTTTATTTGCAAGATTGTACATAACACATGGAAAGCATTGGTACACATGTTTAACATCATACAGAAGGTATTTCTTACAAAATGAACATGATACACATATATTTCTATCATATAGTTAGTTCTTTAGGTTCTGATATAATCCGTACATTTCCATACTCATACTTAGTAAGTATCTGGATAAGCACTGTTTATGTGCATGTCGTAGACTCTTGTAACCATCTATCCCATACTCTGTTATATTTATTTGGACAACCTCTGTTAATATAAAGGAATTTTTTATATGGAAGGGTTGTGTTAATGTCTCTTCTCCAGCCCACCAAGTGAGGGGGTTCAGGTCTCCTCCATTGTCTGGCAATAATTTTCCTAGCCGAAAATAAAGTTTCATGTAGGAATATTAGTGTGAATTTATCTAGTACATCTGGAAAAATCCCCAGGAGGCATTGCTCTGGGTCAAGGGTTAATGGAGACCCCATGTCGTCATGTAGGAAGGTAACTATTTGTTTCCAATAGTCTTGTATCTTATGACAGGACCATATGAGGTGAAAGAATGTGCCTGTTTCAGTTGCACACATTGGACATGTGGTAGGTTGACTTCTTTTATATCTAGCTACCCTAAGAGGAGTGAGGTATGCACGGTGAAGTATAAAGATCTGGGGCAGTCTGTCTGAAAGTTTGGGTGAAACTAACTTGCATGTTTCCAAAGCCTCCTCCCACTCTTCATCCTCCCAACCTCCCTCTCCCATCTTGGTTTTAACACGTAAGCTAATTTTGCAGAGGTAGGGGCTGATAACATGTTGTAAAAACAGGAAATACGTTTTGAGTCTGTATGCTTGACTATGGCTATTATAGAATTAGGGGTGGGTTGTGGAAGACCCTGTGAAAACTGCGTCTGGATTGCATGATAGATCTGGAGATAACAAAAAAACATTTGATTCGGAATCTGGAACTCCATCTTAAGTGCATCAAACGTTTTAAAAGTTCCGTTTGTGAACAGGTGGTGTAAATAATATATGCCCTTGGCTGCCCATAAATCTGAGTTCCGGATTCCATTAAGTTCCTGCAGCTTGTTATTATGCCAAAGTGGTATATAGTCATTATATGATGGTGTCTCTAGTTTAGAAGAAGCCAATTCCCATATGCGTCTATAATGATACAGCAAGGAATGTCTATAGTCTTTTTTGACTGTGTGTTCCCTACACCTACTGCTATCCCGTTTATTGGGTCTCCAGTAAGCGTTCCTTGTCAGTTTTGTCAATGTGAAATAGTTGGGATAGTTGTGACGCAATATAATAATGGTTAAAATCAGGTAGTGCTGTTCCACCCATATCCGTTGAATTTTTAAGTGTTTGCCACGAGAGTTTGTGTCTAGATTTCCCCCATATAAATGGTTTAAGTAGTGCTTCTAACAGTTTAAAATACTTGAGGGGTAGATATACTGGAGTATGCCATAAGACGTACAGTAGCTTGGGCAGTAGTACCATCTTTATTAAATTGACACGGCCCCATATTCCTAAAGGGAGGCGGGACCAGACCTGGATCTTAGATTTAATTAGGGAGAATAATGGTTCAATATTCAAGGAAATATAGTCTACTGGATTCTTGGATATTTTAACGCCAAGATATTTTATTATATCCACCCTTTGAAGGGGTAAATTAGACTGTGATTCTGTAGGTGGGAAACTATCAATTGGTAATATCTGTGACTTTTCCAATTAATCCTCAAGCCCGAGAATTTCCCAAATTGCTCAATTACATTAAGAGTTGTGTGTAGAGAGGGGCCAGAGTCTGCCAGGTAGAGGAGAGTGTCATCTGCATAAAGGCTAATTTTCTCGGTAAGGGATCCGAATGTCAAACCTATTATCTCCTGGTTAGTACGGATGGACACGGTGAGGGGTTCCGATGCCAGAGCATATAGCAAAGGCGAGAGCGGACATCCCTGCCTCGTACCTCTGCTTAGGCCAAATTCCCGAGAGGGGCATCCATTGGCCACCACTCGAGCAGTTGGTTGCTGGTATAACAGTTGCACCCATCTGATAAATTTGGGCCCAAATCCGTATCCCTCCATGCATCTCCAGAGATATTTCCACTCAACCGAATCAAATGCCTTGGCTGTATCTAATGTTACTATTACTCTTGTGCCCACATTATCATGCTTGGCCTGGAGATTGATAAATAGCTTCCTTAAATTAAAGGAAGTGTTACGGCCAGGCATAAACCCTGACTGATCCACATGTATAAGGGATAGTATTACTTGGTTTAGAAGTTTGGAGAGTACTTTGGCCAATATTTTGACATCTACTTGGAGTAAGGATATGGGGCGGTACGACTCAGGGTACCCTAGGTCTTTCCCTGGTTTGGGTATAAGTACTATCAATGCCTCTCTCATGGATGCAGGTAGTGTTGAGGTTTCGAACATAGTGTTATACAGAGTCAGCAGTTTGGGTGTAAGTATCGCAGAAAAGTGCGCATAGAATTCAATGGGCAAACCATCAGACCCCGGGGATTTGGACCTGGCAAAGTCTGCAATAGCAATCTTTATTTCCTCCTCCTTGAGGGGTGCCTCAAGGAGTTCAACTTGACTCTTCGAGAGTTGTGGAAGTATGGTGTTGCTCGAGAACTGTTCCATTATTGTCGTATCCTCCGAGACTGTCGATGTGTAAAGTTCTGTAAAAAAATCTCTAAACTTGGAGGACACGACAAAAGGATCCGTGATTGGCTGTCTATCCTTACCGTGAAGTGTTATTACAATTGGGGGTTTGTCTTCACTATGAACAAGATATGCAAGCAATTTACCAGCTTTTTCTCCATGTTCAAACCACCGCTGTCTAGTGAAGAATAATTTCTGCTTCGCTTTTTCATATTGCATCTGAGACACCACTCTTGTCTGTAGTTTAAGAGTATTGGCATTTGTTATGGATGGGTCAGCTATATATGCTTGTTCTGAAGAGGATAGTTCTATGATTGCTTTGTCCAGGGCTTCCGTAGAGTTTGTTTTAATCTGATTAATGCGTGAGGTCAGGATCGCACGGGCATGCAACTTAAACGTGTCCCACATTACTGGCGCAGGAGCCGAATGTTCATTGTCAGTAAAAAACCGAATCCATTCCACTTCAAGTGTATCATCTTCTGGCAGCAAGGACAGCCAAAATGGGTTCAAGCGCCAGGCCCGCTTCTGCTTAGCAAGGGACACGCTAAGAGTAATAGAGTAAAAGCTATGATCAGACAACAGTCTAGGTCCAAAGGACACTGTCAATAATCTAGGTAAAAGTTGTTGAGATATCAGAATGAAATCTATTCGGGACATTGAGTTATGCGTGGAAGAGAAGCATGAATAAGCATTAGAATGCTGAAATTTATTTCTCCACGTGTCAATTAGATGAATGGATGAGGTTATTTTATGTAGTTTAGTGTCATTTGTCCTCGTTGCAGCTACTGTCAGTGGGCAAATTCTGTCTAGTGTATCATTCATTGTGGAATTAAAATCCCCCATCCATACTGCTTGCACTGTGGGGTATCTTGCCATAAAGGAGACACCCTCCAGTATTATTGTAATAGAGAATGGAGGGGGGACATAGAAAGTTAAGATTAGGAAGGGTTCTCCGCACAGTTTAGCAGATATAAAGACATATCTGCCCTGAGGGTCTGTGCATATCTCTCCTATCTCAAAATGTATGGATTTTGCAATTAAAATAGATACACCTCTGGAATGGGATGTAAACGTCGAGTGAAATGCCCATCCTACCCAGGGGCGGCGTAGGGCCATCTGTAGCTTGTCATCTATATGGGTTTCCCCCAGTGCTAATATATCAGCCCTCTGTTTCTTAAGGAACGCAAGGGTTGCCGACCGCTTAAGCGGTTCACGCAAGCCCCTCACGTACCAAGTAAGGAATTTTATAGACGCCATATGGTGTTCTCACAGATCAATTTCAGTATTAAGGTGTGTATCATGAGTCTCACCAGTACCTCTATACAAACATTATGCATGACTATGTACAGTACTACAAGATATAATAACAAAGTCAAATTTTCAATATTAGTCAAAAATCTATATTGATTCAAAAAGTGTGTACATAGTACTACTTGCATTTTAAAAGGTAACTTCAACATTTTCCCTCCCCTCTCCCTCCCAGCCCTGCACTGTCCCCAACCTGTGCGGGCATACTTCCCAAACAAAACTAAAATTGAAATCCGGGAAAAAACAGTCAGTTGCATCTGAAATAAAAGAAAAAACCAAGGTAGCCGTTGGGTTTTGGAACCCGGGTAAACATACCCCACAAAATCATGCATAAAGAAAATAGTTGCGTGTATTCTCTGGGATAGATATATGTGTGTAATTGGACGGCTTCATTCCAGGTTCGGTGACTGATTTCCCTAAAGGTGCGTGGGGCAAAGTCACGCTGCACCTTGCATGTATTCTGTAGGACTGTTGCTGACCTGAGGCTCTGGTCGTCAGAATGATGAGTGATAGTATGTAGTTTCTCCTGAGATACTTAGGGCAATGTCCCTCATGTTGTAAGAAAAGAGGCCTGTGGTCCCTTTCTGCAGTACACGGCCATGTGCTGTATATGGTGGGTTATTCATTCTCTTTCCTGTTATCTCGGCGCTCCAGCCAGGCGATGGTATCTTCAGGGGTTTCAAAGAAAATGACTCGGCCACACAAAGGCGTGCGGGAAATAACATTGAGTATTTAAGATTTTTGATGCGCAGGCGCCTCTTGGCTTCTGTGAAGTTTTGTCTGCGCTTCTGTACTTCAGTGGAAAAATCAGGGAAGATGGCTACCTTGACATTGCCAATGGGTATATTACCTTTCTCCCTTGCCATGCGCAGCGTTGTATCACGGTCTTTATAATTTAGCGATAAATGTGCGGGGAGGGGCACCTTGTAGTGGCGGCCTAGCGGGCATGCGATGCGCTCTTTCGACGGCAAACGTGGGCGAGAAGGCCTCCCTGCCATATGTTGTAATTAGTAATTGTTCCAGGAATGTGGTAGGGTCTTTCCCCTCCGTCCCCTCTGGCAGGCCAATGAAGCGAAGGTTGCACCTACGAAGCCTGTTCTCCATGTCATCTTGCTTTGACAGGAGTTGGTTGATCTGGTATTGCATGCGTTCAGAGGTAGTCCTGTAATGGCGGGATCGCGTCCTCCACCTCTCCTAGTCTGGTCTCCGATGTCTTAACTCGCTCCTTGAGCTTATGGAGGTCTTGTCGGACCAGTGAGACATCTACCTTCACCTCTTCAATTTTGGTCGTAAGGGCAGCCTGGAGTGCAGAGATGACTTTCAGCACTCTATCCGTGTCCGCGCCCGCCACCTCCCTCCCCTCCGACGCGGTGCTGCCATCTTCCCCCAGGTTGTCTTTATCCTGTCGGCGGTACTTATCAAGTTTGGCAGCCATGTCGGACTTGGGTTTCGTCGGGGCCATGACTGTTAGTAAGAGGTGGCAAATGTAGCTGACTGAGCGGTTGCGGAGTTGGCACAGAGGGTGAACTGGGGGAGTTTGGAGGTCAGGAACGGCAAGATGGTCGCCACGCGTATCGCCGAGGACAAGCCCTCAGTCCCCGTTCACCCCCGATGTGTCCGAGTATCCCCAGCAGACTTGGGTAAGGACAATGCTTTGGCGGGCAGGGGCACTGAGATTATCAGCCGGGGCTAGATCAAGCAGAGGAGAGATGGGAAGGTCAGGGGTGTCCGGTAGAGAGTAGCAAAATGGGTGCCACTCACCTGGAGGATGCAGAAGTTATCTGTAGGTCTGAGCACTGTGAAGTCCCTGGAGGGGTTGTAGGGAGCAGTATGTGGGCTATGTGATCCACTTTACTGGGTGCAGAGACCAGGAAGGATGGATGTAGTGCTGGTGAAGAGGCCGGGAGTACCAAGATGGCCGCCAAGACTAGGCCGAAGCCACGGTCCGGATTTGGGGCTGCTGCTGTGTGGGAGGGCACTGCTCAGTTCAGACCCCCAGTCAGAAGCCGGTGCAGCAGGATCATCGCTTGGTGGGGGAGCCAGATAACAGAGGGGCCAGGACACAGTGCTTTTGTAGAGGCCGGGAGAAGCAAGATGGCCGCCGGGCCTCAGGACTAGGCAGAAGCCGCGGCCTGGATTTGAGGCTGTCGCCGTGCGGGAGGGTACCACTCCGCTTAGACCCCTGACCGGAAGCCCGTGGAGCAGAGTCTGTGTGTGGTGGGAGAGCCAGACATCAGGGAAGCCAGGAAGGAGTATTGATGAGGAGGCCAGGAGGAGCAAGATGGCCGCTGGAGCCGACTAGGCCGAAGCCGTGGCCTGTAGTTGTGGCTGCCGCCGCCGAGGGGCGTCGTGCCGTTCGGAGCCCCCGTCCGATCAGAGGCCCGCTGAATCAAGTCAGTATATGTGGAGGGCCCCCGGGGGGTATGCCAGGCTGCTGCAGGAGGTTGCTGAGTAACAGGATTGATGTTTAAACAAGAGTATTGGACAGATCTCGGGTCCCACACGTCCTACTCCATGCTGTATCAGGCCACCCCCCCAACCTAGCCACTTTTATCTACAACCACTCACTGTCTTCCTACCCAGACAAGCTTGCCCCCCTCACTACACGCAGAATTAGGCCCCGACTGCTACAACCCTGGCAAACAGACAACACCAGAAGTCTCAGAAAACGTAGCCACACTCTTGAGCGTCTGTGGCATAAGACTAAGTTCCAGGAAGACTTCACACTAGGGTTGTCCCGATACCACTTTTTTAGGACCGAGTACAAGTACTGATACTTTTTTCAAGTACTCGCCGATACCGATTACCGATACTTTTTTTTAATGTCAAGTGACAGTTTTTTTTGCTATTTTTTTTTGGGGGGGTGAACGTTGTATGTGTGTGTGTTTTTTTTGGTTTTTTTTACAATTTTTATTTTTTACAATAATATTTTTTTATTCTTTGTTTTTGTTTTTTGTTTTTTTTAATCAGCCCTTTTGGGGGGCTTTGGTGAGATATCAGGGGTCTTAACAGACCTCTGATATCTCCCCCTTGAGACAGAGAAAGAGACCGAGGATAGAGATTCCCCAGTCCCCTTGTCTGCAGGCTCAGCTGCACTGAAAATGAATGGAGAGAAGACAGCGGCTCCTCTCCATTCATAAACTGACACATCGTAATCACAGGAGATTACAATGTTTCAGTTATGCGAATGGACAGAGTCAGCTGACTCTATCCATACACAAAGGAAGGAGGAGGGGGAGGACGGAGGAACTGAGGGGGAGAACGGAGGGGACAGATAAGGAGAGATGAACGGAGGGGGAGAACGGAGGGGACAGATAAGGAGAGAGGAACAAAGGGGGAGTATGGAGGGGACAGATAAGGAGAGAAAAATGCAGGGGACAGCGGAGAGGCACAGAGGAACGGAGGGGGCATGGAGGAGGATGCAGTGACAGTCAGCGGTGACCGATCACCGCTGTATGTCACTAAAGCTGGTGAAAGCCGCTGGGGGAGAATCTTGTAACTCCCCCACGCGCCGATCACAGCTGACTTCCAGGTATCGGGGGAAGCATCGGGAGCATTTGCCCGAGTACAAGTACTTGGGCAAATGCTCGGTATCGGTGCCGATACCGATACTAGTATCGGTATCGGGACAACCCTACTTCACACAATATAAATCTGCCCTCCTAAAATACTATTCCTGCCTCCACACTGCCAAACAGACCTACTTTATCACACTCATTAACACCTTCTCATCCAGTCCACGTCAACTCTTCTCTACCTTCACACCCCTACTCTGTCCTCCACCAACTCACTCACTGCCCAGGAGATCGCCAATCACTTAAAAACTAAGATTGATACAATTTATGAGGAGATCTCCAACGCGCATAAACTTCCCCCATGCAACACCCCATGTCCACAGATGCAATCATTACTTCCCTCATTCAACCCTGCTACTATTAATGAGGTTGCTAAACTTTTATCTAACACTCATCTAACCACCTGCTCCCTCGCAAATGCTATGCTCACCTTGTGACTCAATTCTACACTCTCTAACTCACATTTTCAACCTCTCCCTCTCTTGTGGAATCTTCCCAAACTCTCTAAAACATGCGCTAGTCACCCCCATACTTAAAAAGTCCTCACTGGACCCCACCAATCTTAACAACCTACGTCCCATCTCCTTACTCGCCTTCTCCTCCAAACTTCTTGAAAGACTGGTCTACAACCAACTGAGCGACTATCTGACCATGATCAAACTTCTTGATCCCCTTCAGTCTGGATTTTGCCCTCAACACTCCATGGAAACTGCTCTCATTAAACTCTCAAATTACCTACTAACGGCTAAAACCAGCGGACAATATTCTTTACTACTTCTCCTGGATCTCTCTACTGCCTTTGACACAGTGGACCACCCCTTCCTCCTCAATAAACTCCACTCCTTTGGTCTCTGTGACTGTACTCTTCGCTGGTTCTCATCCTACCTATCCCACCGCTCCTTCAGTGTCACTTATAACTCTACTTCCTCCTCTTCCTTTCTCTGTTGGGGTCCCCTAAGGTTCTGTTCTTGGACCTCTCCTTTTCTCAATCTACACCTCCTCCCTGGGTCAGTTGATTGCCTCCCATGGCTTTCAATATCATCTCTATGCTGGTGACACCCAAATCTATCTCTCCACCCCCCAGCTCTCTCCATCTGTCTCCTCACGCATCACCAAATTACTAGCAGACATATCAGCCTGGATGTCACACCACTTCCTCAAACTCAACCTATCTAAAACTGAGCTCATAATATTTCCTCCCCATGTGCCACTTCCCCTGATTTCTCTGTCAATATCAACGGCTCAACTATCAACTTGTCCCCCCACGCCAAGGTCCTAGGTGTAATCCTGGACTCTGACCTAACCTTTCGGCCCCACATTCTATCGTTATCCAAAATTTGCTGCCTCAACCTCCACAACATCTCCAAGGTTATTATACATTATTATTATACACGATTTATATAGCGCCAACAGTTTACGCAGCCCTTTACAATGTAGAGGAGGGAACAACACAATTACAGTTCAATACAGAAGGGACAGGAGGGCCCAGGTCATAGAGTTGAGTTTGAGGAAGTGGTGTGACATCCATACCAATATGTCAATAAGTAACTTTGAGATCTGTGAGGAGACCGAGGGGGTGAGTTGAGGAGTGGAGAGAAAGATCTGGGTGTCGTCGGCATAGAGGTGGTATTGGAAGCCATGGGAGGTTAGTAACTGGCCCAGGGAAGAGATATAGAGTGAGAATAGGAGAAGCCCAGAGACAGAGCCTTGGGGTACCCCAACAGAGAGAGGAAGAGGAGTGGAGGAGGTGGAGTTGTAAGTGACACTGAAAGTGCGCTGAGATAGGTAGGAGGAGAACCAGGATAAAGCAGAATCACGGAGGCCAAGGGAGTGTAGTTTGCTGAGGAGGAGCTGTGTCAAAGGCAGCAGAGAGGTCTAAGAGTATGGAGTAATGGCCATTGGTTTTAGCAGTTAGTAGGTCATTGGTGAGTTTTAGTAGGGCAGTTTCAGTGGAATGTTGAGGACGGAAGCCGGACTTTAGGGGGTCGAGAAAGTTGTTGTCCATGAGGCAGTGACTCATTCGGTCATGGACAAGGCGTTCGATGAGCTTGGAGGCAAATGGGAGCAGGGAGATGGGTCTTAAGTTATTCAAACAGGTGGGGTCTAGTGAGGGTTTTTTAAGTACGGGGGTAACCAGTGCATGTTTGAGCGGGGAAGGAAAGGAGCCAGAGGAGAGGAAGAGGTTGAAGATGTGGGTTAGGGAGTTGAGGATAGAGCGGGAAGGTGGTCGCAGTAATTGAGAGGGTACAGGGTCCAGGGGACCGGTGGTGAGGTGGGCCATGGAGAGGAGTTTATCAACTTCATCAGTGGTAACTGGGCAGAAGGAAGAGAGTATTGAGTGTGGTGTTGGACCCGATGTGTTGGGTAGCGGAGGAAGTTGAATGCTGGATATCTCCTTGCGAATTGTGTCAATTTTGCTTTTGAAATGGTTGGCAATCTGTTCAGTGGTAAGCAAGTTGTTGGGTGAGGGCAGTGGGAGATGAAGTAAGGAATTAAGGGTAGAAAAGTTTGATGAGGTTTGGATGAGAGGGTTGTAATAGGTTTGTTTAGCAGTGTGGAAGCAAGAGTTGTATTTGAGAAGGGCAGATTTGTACAAGGTAAAGACTTTAACCCATGCTTGCTCAAGAGCACGGCTGTGTCTCTTGAGACTTAGTCAATTAATAACTAAATAGTTGGCCAATTATTGTTTTTTTGAAAATAATCATTAGTTGCCGCCCTACAGAGGACCCTTTTACTAGTTACAATTCCACCCTCAAGGTAGGATCCTCAGAGACAAAGCTGCCTGATGTGGGCGGAGTCCTGGTTTAGGGAAACCAATCTGCTCATGTCTAGTAATAATCTTTTTATCTCTATTTTAGTAGATGGACGGGAGATGAGGAAAACCTCAGAGGATTGTCTCACTTTGTCTCCAGACTGTAAAGTAGAAGATGAGGACATCACACAGTATAGTCCAGGAGAAAACCCGACTACCTCAAATGTCCATCCGGCACCACACAGTGTAGATGGACCATCGTATTCCTCTTATCCTGAGGAACCTCAGACTGTGAGGGACGGTGCCGTCCTTCCAACAGAGAAGAGCTTTTCCTGTACTGAGTGCGGGAAGTGTTTCCCTTCTAAATCCAAACTTAATAGGCATATAAGATCTCATACAGGAGAGAAGCCGTATTCCTGTCCTGAGTGTGGGAAAAGTTTTTCAGTGAAATACAGTCTTCACATACATCAGAGATCTCACACGGGGGAAAAGCCATATTCCTGTCCTGAGTGCGGGAAATGTTTTTCACAAAAGTCTGATCTTTACACACATCAGAGATCTCACACAGGAGAGAAGCCATATTCCTGTCCTGAGTGCGGGAAATGTTTTTCAGGGAAGTCCAATCTTTACACACATCAGAGATCTCACACGGGGGAGAAGCCGTATTCTTGTCCTGAGTGCGGGAAATGTTTCTCAGATAGGTCCAGTTTTAACAGACATCAGAGATCTCACACAGGGGAGAAGCCACTTTCCTGTCCTGAGTGCGGGAAATGTTTCTCACAGAAGTCCCATCTTTACACACATCAGAGATCTCACACAGGAGAGAAGCCGTATTCCTGTTCTGAGTGCGGGAAATGTTTTTCACAGAAGTCCAATCTTTACACACATCAGAGATCTCACACAGGAGAGAAGCCGTATTCCTGTCCTGAGTGCGGGAAATGTTTCTCACAAAAGTCCGATCTTTACACACATCAGAGATCTCACACGGGGGAGAAGCTGTATTCCTGCCCTGAGTGCTGGAAATGTTTTTCACAGAAGTCCAATCTTTACACACATCAGAGATCTCACACGGGGGAGAAGCCGTATTCTTGTCCTGAGTGCGGGAAATGTTTTTCAGATAGGTCCAGTCTTAACAAACATCAGAGACCTCACACAGGGGAGAAGCCACTTTCCTGTCATGAGTGAGGGAATTGTTCCTCACTGAAGTCCTGTCTTTCTGTACATCAGGGATCTCACACAACCCTCGAGGTGTATTAGTGCCTTGAGTGCGGGAAATGTCTTCTATATGAATGTTGCTGGACATCACAGCTCCCATGTGGGGAAGAAGCACATCCTGATATACACCTCAGATATACTCCATGGCTGATCTTCATCATGTAAGAAACAGTTCATAAGGAGATCAGAGATCACCAAAGACATGGATGAAGTGTTGTACCGTGTTGGCCATTGATAGCAGGGAAAAAATAAAAATGGAGTCATTACCTTTCATTGGCTGAGTACATGTTGTGGTGGAAGATTTCACAAACACTTAGAAGTCTGTTTAAAAAAAATAGTTGAACGATTATGACCGGCATTCGTCCAGCCATGATGAATATTGTCCGTATTTTATTTCATACTCTGATTTCCTTGACTCCATCTAATGACCATAATGCAGTATTGCACTAATTGAGGTATTTCAGGAAAAATACCAGATTATGGCCACTAGATGGAGCTGATGATCATAGGAAATCACTGTGGTAAATCACAGCCAGAAATTGTAACAGCTGGATGAATGATTGTCACATTAGTCCAATCATTTTTTTGAAAAATAGACCTCTTAGTCTCCTTCATCAGACATGTACCTGAGATCATACTCATACACTTATCAGTACAGTACACACTGAAGGATAAAACTTAAATAAGCCAACACTAGGGATGAGCTTCGTGTTCGAGTCGAACCCATGTTCGACTCGAACATCGGCTGTTCGACCGTCCGTCGAATTGCGAACGTTATGGGCCGTTCGCGCCAAATTCGTGTGGCGCGTCACGGCCCATAATTCACTGCGGCATCGCAGTGCATTGCTGGCTGATGATTGGCCAAGCATGCACTATGACCCGCATGCTTGGCCAATCACAGCGCCGTCAGTAGAGAGAGCTGTAATTGGCCAAAGCCAGGGTGGCTTTGGCCAATTATGGCTCAGGGGATTTAGTACACGCCCCACACTATATAAGGCCGCCTGCACGGCGGCCCTGTGTAGTGTGTTCCGGTGTGCTGATAGAGAGAGAGACAGACAGTGTCATTTGATTTGAGAGCTAGATTAGGCTAGATCTGTTCCTGCTATTTACATTTAGTGCAGTCAGTGCGTCCTGCTCACAGTGTTCAGCTAGATCCGTTCCTGCTATTTACATTTAGTGCAGTGCGTCCTGCTCACAGTGTTCAGCTAGATTTGTTCCTGCTATTTACATTTAGTGCAGTGCGTCCTGCTCACAGTGTTCAGCTAGATCTGTTCCTGCTATTTACATTTAGTGCAGTGTGTCCTGCTCACAGTGTTCAGCTAGATCCGTTCCTGCTATTTACATTTAGTGCAGTGCGTCCTGCTCACAGTGTTCAGCTAGATCCGTTCCTGCTATTTACATTTAGTGCAGTCAGTGCGTCCTGCTCACAGTGTTCAGCTAGATCCGTTCCTGCTATTTACATTTAGTGCAGTGCGTCCTGCTCACAGTGTTCAGCTAGATCTGTTCCTGCTATTTACATTTAGTGCAGTCAGTGCGTCCTGCTCACAGTGTTCAGCTAGATCCGTTCCTGCTATTTACATTTAGTGCAGTGCGTCCTGCTCACAGTGTTCAGCTAGATCTGTTCCTGCTATTTACATTTAGTGCAGTGCGTCCTGCTCACAGTGTTCAGCTAGATCCGTTCCTGCTATTTACATTTAGTGCAGTGCGTCCTGCTCACAGTGTTCAGCTAGATCCGTTCCTGCTATTTACATTTAGTGCAGTGCGTCCTGCTCACAGTGTTCAGCTAGATCTGTTCCTGCTATTTACATTTAGTGCAGTGCGTCCTGCTCACAGTGTTCAGCTAGATCCGTTCCTGCTATTTACATTTAGTGCAGTGCGTCCTGCTCACAGTGTTCAGCTAGATCTGTTCCTGCTATTTACATTTAGTGCAGTGCGTCCTGCTCACAGTGTTCAGCTAGATCTGTTCCTGCTATTTACATTTAGTGCAGTCAGTGCGTCCTGCTCACAGTGTTCAGCTAGATCCGTTCCTGCTATTTACATTTAGTGCAGTGCGTCCTGCTCACAGTGTTCAGCTAGATCTGTTCCTGCTATTTACATTTAGTGCAGTGCGTCCTGCTCACAGTGTTCAGCTAGATCCGTTCCTGCTATTTACATTTAGTGCAGTGCGTCCTGCTCACAGTGTTCAGCTAGATCTGTTCCTGCTATTTACATTTAGTGCAGTGCGTCCTGCTCACAGTGTTCAGCTAGATCTGTTCCTGCTATTTACATTTAGTGCAGTGCGTCCTGCTCACAGTGTTCAGCTAGATCCGTTCCTGCTATTTACATTTAGTGCAGTCAGTGCGTCCTGCTCACAGTGTTCAGCTAGATCCGTTCCTGCTATTTACATTTAGTGCAGTGCGTCCTGCTCACAGTGTTCAGCTAGATCTGTTCCTGCTATTTACATTTAGTGCAGTCAGTGCGTCCTGCTCACAGTGTTCAGCTAGATCTGTTCCTGCTATTTACATTTAGTGCAGTGCGTCCTGCTCACAGTGTTCAGCTAGATCCGTTCCTGCTATTTACATTTAGTGCAGTGCGTCCTGCTCACAGTGTTCAGCTAGATCCGTTCCTGCTATTTACATTTAGTGCAGTGCGTCCTGCTCACAGTGTTCAGCTAGATCCGTTCCTGCTATTTACATTTAGTGCAGTGCGTCCTGCTCACAGTGTTCAGCTAGATCTGTTCCTGCTATTTACATTTAGTGCAGTGCGTCCTGCTCAGTGTTCAGCTAGATCTGTTCCTGCTATTTACATTTAGTGCAGTCAGTGCGTCCTGCTCACAGTGTTCAGCTAGATCCGTTCCTGCTATTTACATTTAGTGCAGTGCGTCCTGCTCACAGTGTTCAGCTAGATCTGTTCCTGCTATTTACATTTAGTGCAGTGCGTCCTGCTCACAGTGTTCAGCTAGATCCGTTCCTGCTATTTACATTTAGTGCAGTCAGTGCGTCCTGCTCACAGTGTTCAGCTAGATCCGTTCCTGCTATTTACATTTAGTGCAGTCAGTGCGTCCTGCTCACAGTGTTCAGCTAGATCCGTTCCTGCTATTTACATTTAGTGCAGTGCGTCCTGCTCACAGTGTTCAGCTAGATCCGTTCCTGTTATCTTCCTACTGACAGGCAGGCTTGTCTGGTTACAGTATATAAAGCTACCTGAAGAAAATTACAGGTGTTCTATCCCAGCTTAGTGCAGCTACAGGCCATTAGTATGTCTGGAAGGCCAAGAAGGAGAGGCAGACAGTCACAAGCCAATAAGAGAGGGCAAGCAGGCTCTGTGTCTAGTGCTGGTCGTGGAGACGGTGCATCCTCATCAGCCCGTGGCCATGGGACACGCTTGGCCTTTTTTTCGGCAGCTGGCCGTGTTGAGCCGCAACATGCAGAAAACTTGGTCGAGTGGATGACCAAGCCGTCCTCATCCTCCTCATCCTCTCTCACCCATGCTCAGGGTGCTTTGTCTGGCAAAGCAGCGGCCTCTTCCCTCAGCTCAATGTCATCAGTGACTCCTTCCCTAGCTCCACCATGTCCTCATGAGGATTCCCTCGAACTGTTTGACCACAGTGTTGGGTACATGCTCCAGGAGGATGCCCAGCGTTTGGAAGGCTCTGATGATGATACTGAGCTCGATGAAGGCAGTAACATGAGCACGGACAGAGGGGGTGCCCAAGAAGGACAGCAATCTGGCAGTCATGCTCCCCCTGCTGCAGCATACTGCCAGGTTTGCTCCAGTGATGAGGAGGGAGGGGATGATGAGGTCACTGACTCAACGTGGGTGCCTGATAGGAGAGAGGAGGAGGAGGAGGAGGAGGAGGTGGCACATCACCAACGAGTCAGGATGCCCTCCAGGGGCCAGCCTAAGGGCAGCACATTGACTGCATCACACCCCAAAGCTCCACATGTGCAGGGCGCTGCAGTCTCTGCGCGTTATTCAAAAAGTTCTTTGGTGTGGGCCTTTTTTGAGACGAGTGCATCAGATCGCACCGCTGCTATTTGCAACATATGTCTCAAGCGTATCTCGCGTGGCCAAAACATCTCCCGCTTGGGTACCACATGCTTGACCAGACATATGTTGACCTGCCATGCAGTTCGTTGGCAAGCATATCTAAAAGACCCACACCAAAGAACAAAGAGGATCTCTCCTTGCTCCTCATCAGCTGAGATTTCCAACCCCACTAGACCTTCAGTCCTCTCTGAGACCTGCAGTGAGAGGAATGAAGGTGTAGAATTAGGTGTGTCACAGCCAAGTACTTGTGGGCAATCTGCTTTTGGTACACCGACGCCAGATTGTACCAGGCAAATTTCCCTGCCCCAGCTGCTGCACCGCCGAAAGAAGTTTGCTCCCAGCCATCCACATGCCCAGCGGTTGAATGCTAGCTTGGCAAAATTGCTAGCACTTCAACTGCTGCCTTTTCAGTTGGTAGACTCTGCCCCCTTCCGTGAGTTTGTGGAATGTGCGGTTCCTCAGTGGCAGGTACCCAAACGCCACTTTTTCTCACGGAAGGCGATTCCAGCTCTCTACCGGCATGTGGAAGGCAATGTCCATGCCTCGCTGGACAGGGCGGTCAGTGGTAAGGTGCATATTACCGCTGACTCATGGTCCAGCAGGCATGGACAGGGACGTTACTTAAGTTTCACGGCGCATTGGGTGACTCTGCTGGCAGCTGGGAAGGATGCAGGACAAGGTGCAGTAGTGTTGGAGGTTGTTCCGCCACCACGCCTCCAAAATGCTGATTGTGACACACCTCTCTCCTCCACCCCCTCTTCTTCTTCCTCCATGGCCTCTTCCTCGGAACCAGCGGTGCTCCGTAGGCGTTCAAGGGGCTACGCAAGTACGCAGGCCAAAAGATGCCATGCGGTGCTTGAGCTGGTGTGCTTGGGGGACAGGAGCCACACTGGGGCAGAGGTTCTGTCAGCTCTGCAGGGGCAGGTTCAGAGGTGGTTGACGCCACGCCAACTTAAGGCAGGAATGGTGGTTTGCGACAATGGCACCAACCTCCTCTCTGCCCTCCGACAGGGACAACTGACCCATGTGCCCTGTTTGGCTCACGTCCTTAACTTGGTGGTGCAGCGGTTCTTGGGCAGGTACCCGGGCTTACAGGATGTCCTGAGGCAGGCCAGGAAAGTCTGTGTGCATTTCCGCCGGTCATATAATGCCAGTGCTCGGCTGACGGACCTCCAAAAGGAGTTTAACCTGCCCAAGAACCGCCTAATCTGTGACATGCCCACCAGGTGGAACTCGACATTGGCCATGCTGCAGCGGCTGCACACGCAGCAGAGGGCCATAAATGAGTACCTGTGCGACTATGGCACCAGGACAGGGTCAGGGGACCTTGGTTTTTTTTCCCCACGCCAGTGGGCCATGATCAGGGATGCATGCACTGTCCTGTCACCATTCGAGGAGGCCACGAGGATGGTGAGCACTGACAGTGCATGCATCAGTGACACTGTCCCCCTTGTCCACCTGTTGGAGCACACGCTGCGTGGAATAATGGACAGGGCACTTGAGGCAGAACAGAGGCAGGAAGAGGAGGACTTCCTTAGCTCTCAAGGCCCCCTTTATCCAGACAGTGTTCCTGCGTGCCCGCCGATCACACAGGAAGAGGACGAGGAGGAGGAGGAGGAGGAGGAGGAAGATTGTGTCAGTATGGAGGTGGAGCCTGGCACTCAGCATCAGCAGTCTTTAAGGGATCAGTCCCAAGGAACACATGGACTTGTACGTGGCTGGGAGGAGGTGGCTGCAGACGTTGTTGTCCTTAGTGACCCAGAGGACTCCGGACCGAATGCCTCAGCAAACCTACGCTGCATGGCCTCCCTGATCCTGCAAAGCCTGCGTAAGGATCCTCGTATTCGTGGTATCAAGGAGAAGGACCAATACTGGCTGGCAACCCTCCTTGATCCACGTTACAAGGGTAAGGTTGCGGACCTTATCTTGCCATCGCAGAGGGAGCAGAGGATGAAACATCTTCGGGAGGCCTTGCAGAAAGGTCTGTGCAACGCGTTCCCAGAGACTGGGAGGTTACAAACTCCTGTTTCTGGACAACGTGTTGCTGAGGCTTCGGTCAGTCAAAGAAGGAGCGGTGGAGAAGGTGGCCGTCTGACCGATGCGTTCAGACAATTTTTTGGTCCGCAGCCCCAAGGTATGATCGGTTCCAGCAACCATCGCCAGCGTCTGTTTTACATGGTGCAGGAATACCTAGGGGCAAGATCAGACTTGGACACCTTTCCCACCGAAAATCCTCTGGGTTACTGGGTCTTGAGGATGGATCACTGGCCAGAGCTTGCACAGTATGCAATTGAGCTACTGGCCTGTCCTGCATCCAGCGTTCTTTCGGAACGCACATTCAGTGCTGCTGGAGGCGTGGTAACCGATCACAGGGTGCGTCTGTCCACTGACTCGGTCGATCGGCTGACCTTCATAAAAATGAATCAGTCTTGGATCACCACCAGCTACCAAGCACCTGATGCTGATGTAACTGAATAATTTTTTTCAGATCCCTTCAAAGACTGCCTATGCTGATGCTGAGTGACTATCCCTGAGTAATTATCCTCTTCCTCCTCAATCATCACGCTGATAGCTTGTAAGAACATTTTTGGTTCTGGGCGCCACCACCAGTGCCTAAGGCACAATTTTTCAGCCCCTGTATAACAGGGGCGTGTAATTACAATTTTTGATGTAATACTTTGCAGCAGGGCTCGTTCCTGCATTACAACTAGAGTGTCTGTGAGGGGTTGCAGTGTTGTGGCACCAGCACCAGTGCCTAAGGCCCAATTTTTCTGCCCCTGTCTAACAGGGGCGTGTAATTACAATTTTTGATGCAATACTTTGCAGCAGGGCTCGTTCCTGCGTTCCAACTAGAGTGTCTGTGAGGGGTTGCAGTGTTGTGGCACCAGCGCCTAAGGCCCAATTTTTCTGCCCCTGTCTAACAGGGGCGTGTAATTACAATTTTTGATGCAATACTTTGCAGCAGGGCTCGTTCCTGCGTTCCAACTAGAGTGTCTGTGAGGGGTTGCAGTGTTGTGGCACCAGCACCAGTGCCTAAGGCCCAATTTTTCTGCCCCTGTCTAACAGGGGCGTGTAATTACAATTTTTGATGCAATACTTTGCAGCAGGGCTCGTTCCTGCGTTCCAACTAGAGTGTCTGTGAGGGGTTGCAGTGTTGTGGCACCAGCACCAGTGCCTAAGGCCCAATTTTTCTGCCCCTGTCTAACAGGGGCGTGTAATTACAATTTTTGATGCAATACTTTGCAGCAGGGCTCGTTCCTGCGTTCCAACTAGAGTGTCTGTGAGGGGTTGCAGTGTTGTGGCACCAGCACCAGTGCCTAAGGCCCAATTTTTCTGCCCCTGTCTAACAGGGGCGTGTAATTACAATTTTTGATGCAATACTTTGCAGCAGGGCTCGTTCCTGCGTTCCAACTAGAGTGTCTGTGAGGGGTTGCAGTGTTGTGGCACCAGCACCAGTGCCTAAGGCCCAATTTTTCTGCCCCTGTCTAACAGGGGCGTGTAATTACAATTTTTGATGCAATACTTTGCAGCAGGGCTCGTTCCTGCGTTCCAACTAGAGTGTCTGTGAGGGGTTGCAGTGTTGTGGCACCAGCACCAGTGCCTAAGGCCTAATTTTTCAGCTCCTGTTCAACAGGGGCATGTAATTACAATTCTTGATCTAATATTTCACAGCAGGGCCCTGTGAGGGCTTACAGTGTTTTGGCCACAGCAACACCTAAGGCCCAAATTTCTGCTGAGTATATAGGGCAGGACCCTACTTTCAAACATCTAACTTACAAAGGACTCCTACTTGCAAACGGAAGGAGACAACAGGAAGTGAGATGAAATCTACCCCTAGGAAGGGAAATTCTCTCATGTAAGAGTTAATATGGGAAAACAATTTCTCCTTTCCACTGATGCTTTCCAATCCTTGTTCCACAAAAAAACCCAAATTTTCAAAAAACATTTTTCATTGGGACAAAAAAGTGAGGTGAAATCTTCTGAAGAGGAGGAAAGACGCAAAACAAATGTCACAGGGGTGATAACCCTTCCCTATGTTTTCCAAAAAGCTTAGAAAAGATTTTTTGGCTGGAGCTAAACACGTTAAAAATGTTCAAAATTACAAACAGATTCTACTTAACAACAAACCTACAGTCCCTGTCTTGTTTGCACCGCCTGTATACTGCTGTTCAGAGTATATAGGGACCTTTCCTTATTTTAATTTGGGTGCGGGGTTCCCCTTAATATCCATACAAGACCCAAAGGGCCTGGTAATGGACTGGGGGGTACCCATGCCATTTGTCTGACTGATTTTCATCCATATTGCCAGGACCCGACATGACATTAAACCCGCAAGCAGTTTTAAATGAGATTTTTTCCTTTAAAAATGACATTTGGTGCAGGGACTGTTCTAACCATGGGAAACACGCGTCACTTTACAGGCATACTATAGACACCCCCCAGGTACGATATTTAAAGGAATATTTCACTTTTTTTTTTTTTACTTTAAGCATCATTAAAATCACTGCTCCCGAAAAAACGGCCGTTTTTAAAAGTTTTTTTTGCATTGATACATGTCCCCTGGGGTAGGACCCGGGTCCCCACACCCTTTTTAGGACAATACCATGCAAATTAGCCTTTAAAATGAGCACTTTTGATTTCGAACGTTCGAGTCCCATAGACGTCAATGGGGTTCTAACGTTCGTGCGAACTTGCGGTCCGTTCGCGGGTTCTGGTGCGAACCGAACCGGGGGGTGTTCGGCTCATCCCTAGCCAACACTATTAGACTAACCATTGAATTAAAATGGGAAATACTATGTTTGGACTTTAGATGGCGCTAAGTATAATAGCAATTTTCTCCAGCTAGTGGCAAATGTAGTATTTTCTATTTTAAATCAATGGAAATTATTTGACAGCAAATAGCCAATTAAACTCCATTTTCCCCTCATACACACAGAAGGAATGTACATGTATTTTCATTGGGTGAATTATTATGTAAATTATTTATGAATAGACCCCTAAATGTCAGGAGACATTTATATAAAGATGGGAAGTATGTAGCAGATAAATGAATAGACCTCCTAGCAATGTTATTACCAGGCTGCAGCTAGGGGGAGCTCTAATGTTTAGAGTGTGACCACAGCAGAGTGATCCCATCTAGCTCACATTAACCCTTTCACTGCCAGAGCTGGTTTTACATTATTTTTGCACACATGGTAATATGGAGATTTTGGGCCTGAAGATTAGATAAAACCCCCAAACATATATTTTCTGAAAGCCCTGGAGAATAAAATGGTGGTAATTGTTAAGGTGTTCCTCGTACACAAATGTTACCTTCATATCCAGGTTTATTTTCTACTTTTCCCCCATTTTCTATAGTGTGATCTTTTCTACAATACTTTGTTATAATAATGTAACAGGTTGTGTAGTGTATTGTATTGTACACAAACTAATAATGACTCCGCCTCCACATTACAGACAAGTCATTTTCCTGACCAATTGGATTTCTTCCTTTATTATTTCCCGATTCTATGACTGCAATCTTGTTATAAGTAAAACTATAATAAAAATATGTATTACATGGAAAAAAATATTCTGTGTGTTGGTGCAATGAGGAAAATCTTTGGTACCCAAAATTGCTCATAGATGACGCTTTAAATCCTTTACAGGTCATCAGTTTAGAGATAACCATAAATAATGTCCCAGAGTGCAGTGGTCAGGAACATGTCATATCCAGTCCTGTGTATAGAGTGCAGTGGTCAGGAACATGTCATATACAGTCCTGTGTATAGAGTGCGGTGGTCAGCAACATGTCATATACAGCCCTGTGTATAGAGTGCGGTGGTCAGGAACATGTCATATACAGCCCTGTGTATAGAGTGCGGTGGTCAGTAACATGTCATATACAGCCCTGTGTATAGAGTGCGGTGGTCAGCAACATGTCATATACAGCCCTGTGTATAGAGTGCGGTGGTCAGGAACATGTCATATACAGTCCTGTGTATAGAGTGCGGTGGTCAGGAACATGTCATATACAGCCCTGTGCATAGAGTGCGGTGGTCAGGAACATGTCATATAGAGTGCGGTGGTCAGGAACATGTCATATACAGTCCTGTGCATAGAGTGCGGTGGTCAGGAACATGTCATATACAGTCCTGTGTATAGAGTGCGGTGGTCAGGAACATGTCATATACAGCCCTGTGTATAGAGTGCAGTGGTCAGGAACATGTCATATACAGCCCTGTGCATAGAGTGCAGTGGTCAGGAACATGTCATATACAGTCCTGTGTATAGAGTGCGGTGGTCAGGAACATGTCATATACAGCCCTGTGCATAGAGTGCAGTGGTCAGGAACATGTCATATACAGCCCTGTGTATAGAGTGCAGTGGTCAGGAACATGTCATATACAGTCCTGTGCATAGAGTGCGGTGGTCAGGAACATGTCATATACAGTCCTGTGTATAAAGTGCAGTGGTCAGGAACATGTCATGTCATATTGGCCTCGTAGAGGAGGATAGGCACCTGCTTCCCTCTGCGCCCCGCCTGCCTGCGTTTACTCGCTATGGTGCTGCAAAACAAAAAGAGAAGAGAAACGGGTTCCATAATTAAACTACAATTGTAATCTGAAAATTACAGCAACACATGAAACAAATCTAGAATGAACCTGTAGAATTAAATAATGCAAATGGAATTTTTGGATTAGGCGCATTTTTTCATGTAGCACAAGATTTGCAAATTGATTTATTAGCCAAATTTATTTTAAGAAAAATGAAAAACGTATGCTTTTTGGTGCACAATAAAATATAAAAGACAGGATTGTGCCGAGTAAATTGATGTCCAGTCCACCTTTCTAATTACACGCTTGTGTGAACTGTGTATGGTGGAAATTTCCTTTCTTGTTTCTCTTGCAAAGCATTAACCACTTGCGGATGCGGACCCTCCCATAGTAAACATACGGCGGCTCCACAAGCTGGTTAAGTCCAGAATCCAGAACATAACAATTTTTCTTTTTTTTTTTAATATTTAACTCTTATTTTTTTGTTTCAATAACAAAAAATGTAAAACCCAGCGGTGATCTAATATCACCAAAAAAAAGCTCTATATGTGGCGGGTAAAGGGCGTAAATTTCATTTGGGTAGTACATCGCAGGAGCGCGCAATTTTCGGTTAAAGCTGCAGTGCGCTAAATAGCAGAATATGGCCTGGTCAGAAAGGGGGCGGAACCTACAGATGGTGAAGTGGAACATAAAAGCACTGACTGCTCATCAGTTTAGTGATAAGAACAAATAACGGCCATGGAAACATTCCTCTCACAACGATCGTGGTGACGATATGTAACATGTGAAAACTATGCTTTCATGTGTAGGCTTGGCACACCTATGCGCAAATGAGGTTTTTCACAGGAGGGAGGAGGATTTGAAAATTACTTTTTTCTTTAAAAAAAAGAAAAATTCACTGAACTTTCCTGACATCACATCTGATAACAATAATATATGTTTATGTGGGGGGGGGGGCTTGTTTTGGGCATAATATGGGATTTTTAAAATGAAAAAAAAAATAATAATCCGACACGTTACTTACCGTTTTATGTTGCTGACGGGTCACACTGATGGCGCTGTATCACCTCAACTTTTTGAGAGATCTCCTCCCGCTTCCACTCTGAAGTGGTCTCCCTGGAGCGGGGGCCACACAGCTGCATCCAGCAATGAAGCGTTTCCCTTACAAGGACCTGGGACTCAATGTGAGTCCACGTAAGGTTACGCCTCCTGCTGGTTGCAGCTTGTGTCCCCCTCCTGCACTTTTTTGATGGTGGGGGTGGTGCTGCTGCCTCCATAGAAGGGTCAGGAACCTGCATGGGGTCGAACTGCTTGGAGCCACCGTCGGATGCCGCCATCACACTTGGAACCTTTACGAGCGCAGAGCGAACAGGAAGGAAGTTATATGCTTGAATTTCGATACGCAATTCCATTGGCTGACTGTTGGGGTAGAACGTTTGACATGAACAGAAACAAACAAGTATTTTATCATTTGATACAATCAAAAATATGTATAGTACAGTTCGACATGAAGATTCGATGAAGCAGCTAAAAACATACGATCACCACGTGCGGACATTTATGGTCAAATGCTCCGCCCATAGGCTATAGAAGAATTCTAATGTTGTTTGACTAGTAATAATATTTAATAATTACAATATTACTAGTCAAACAACATTAGAATTCTACTATAACTTGTGGGCGGAGCATCCGACTGGAAAAGTACGATCACAGCGTCGTACAATTTACTTTAGCCGCATTGTTGAATCTTCTTAGAACATCCGACAGACACCATAAGCCTTCAATTGATAGATTCAACCTTAATTCATTCAGATTTTTGGATTTTTAACGAAACAAAATAAAAACAAATTTTGGAAGTAACTAAATAATTTTATTTTTAGGACAAAATCGAAATTCCGAAACAAAATATTGAAATATTTCAGTGTGCACATGTCTATCATTAAATGGATAATATTCGCACAAGAACAGATATAATTTTCACGAAGATGGAGGTTTAATGATGACATACCTTTCAACCGTTTTATGTGGAGATCGATGTGTGTCTCAGTCTTGGTCCTGTTAGTTGATATGAAGGAGGGCAAACAAGGACAATGAGATTGTGATTAGAGACATGGATTGTATTATTCTTCCAACATAAACATGAACTTCCATCATCACCAGAAATGTACATTGGTAAATAATAAAAAAAATGTTTTTACAAGGAGAACACTTTACCAGAAAGTACAAAACCTCCCAAAAATATCTTCATATATTTCTGCAAATCTCAGGCTTAATAAATAGTAACAACAGAATGGATCAGTATGTGCTGAAGACTGCAGTCACTGGAGCTCCACTCTACACAGGAATCATGTGACCTCCACTTCCTGTAGTGGAGCTCCACTCTACACAGAAAACATGTGACCTCCACTTCCTGTTGTGGAGCTCCACTCTACACAGAAATCATGTGACCTCCACTTCCTGTAGTGGAGCTCCACTCTACACAGGAATCATGTGACCTCCACTTCCTGTAGTGGAGCTTCACTCTACACAGAAATCATGTGACCTCCACTTCCTGTAGTGGAGCTCCACTCTACACAGGAATCATGTGACATGGACATTCACTGTACTGTTCATTTAAGCACAAGAGACTCCATTTTGTTCTCACTGTTGAAATGTGTTCTGTAACCTTCACCTAACACACAGACACATCTCCTACTAAATGCTCTCTACTCCCCCCTCCCTTCTTAAGGTTTTACTTTTGCAATTGTTCTATTCGCTAGCTTTTAATAATATATTTCTATTTGATAGCTTTTAATAACATCTCACACCACCCCTTTTTTATCTATGTATAAAATAACATGTAATAATACATTTTGACACTGAACGGACATTTTAAGCACAGTGATTGAGTCCTGTGAATCTGTTCCTGCAGCTGCAGTATTAACTTTGTTTTAGAGTCCCAATCAAAATAATTCCATAACAATGAATTTGCACAGATTTTTAGTTTATTTAATATAGCAAGAAATATTATAAAAATAAAGAAGTAGGTGCAAAGTGGATTTGCAGGGAACAGCATCTTGAGCACAAAGCACTTTATGTTGTATATGAATTTGCATATGGTTTAGTTTACTTAATTCATTAATAAACACCATAAGACCAATGAAGTAGGTGTAAAGTGGAAGCAATAGATCTGCAGAGAATTTTATTTGAGCCCCTAGCACTTTATATATGAATGTCTCCACATATTTTAGTGTATTTGTGATGATTTATGTGCACAGACAATAGGACAGCGCTGTGACACATAATGCTCTTCTAGTTGATAAAGGGAATACTTACCTTTGTTACAGCAGCAGTCCGGTATAAGTTATTTTTGTAGGTATTTGAGTTGTTACACATAGCGCGGGTTTTATTCTATTTATATTGGTGACATAATTGCCCAAATCTGGGGATCAGGAGCCATTTCCACCCTTTACTCTCGGCTGGGGTTCTTTGTATCCATATAACAGATGTTCTACATGACTAAATCTGCAATCAATTTTACTGCAAAATCAAAGGGGCCAAAATGTCGCCCCCCCGAGCAGTAATATATTTCTATCCCCCTTGGTGGGAGTGGAGATGACCCCATCTATAAGGGTATACAGTACATACTCACAGCACAAGGCCGTGTTTATAGTATGAGATGTTTTTGCAGTTCCTCTGAGCTCCACAAGGTGGTGATCTCATCTCTACCCAGACAGGAAGTCTCTATGGAATAGACAGGAAGTGATGTCAGATACAAACAGGAAGTTCCAGGTGAGAGGTGAGTTGGGAGGAAGTAGAGAAAAGACATTGCTGGAAGAAGCAGCAGAGGAGGTAATAAGATCTTATTCTCTATTTACACCCAGTAACCCCCCGTCATGTCCGTCCTCTTCCTCCATAGTCACTGTGATGTCTTTTATCTCCAGCAGATGATGATACACACATATATAGTGTGGAAATGTAGATTAACCCCTTCAGGGGGATCAGTTGATGATGAATATATCTTCCTCCCAAATCTGGCCATACATGGTTCAGTTTTATCGTTCAGCCAGCGGGATGAGAGGAAAAAACTGAAGTGATTCCCCCATCCACACATTGGAGGGGGATGGGGGAATCCTCCCCGCTGCACTATTGTATTCTGACAATGGGGGGCGCTCCTCCGCTCTCAGAATACACAGATCAGTGATGAAGCTATTGGCTGCAGCCGCTGATGGAGTGACTTTTATCCGGCAGTGACCACACATGGATGGAAATGTGACCGATCCCTGCTGAACCAGCTGAATTTCCATGTATCTATGGTCACCATAAGTCAGGGCACAACAAATCCCAGGTCACCATGGTGACTAGAAATGGTGTCCTGGCCCCTGGGCTCTTGTCATTCTCACTGTTGGTCTGAATAATGTTTCTACCTGAAACCCGGACACATTATTCAGACAGGAATGTGGCTCGGAGCGGGGCCAGGCGGGAGGGGGGGGGGGGGATGATGGCACCCGACCTGTGAAGTGAGGGGTGGACTGGACAGGACATGAGAGGACTCGTCTCACTGAGCTCCCGCTGCCGATCTTTCTCCTTTCCGCGGCCGCATTACTGTCACCATCGGCTCCTGCTTCCACCCACAGCTGCCTGTGTCCCTGCAGAGCCCTCCGGCAGAACAGAGAGGAAGGAGCGGGACCGAATCTCCAACATGGCGCCACCTCGGCACTGCCACAAAGATCCCCACAAGGTGCTGAGAAACAGGACTACAGAGTCCTTACAGGAGTAACCAGGACAAGCCTGCAAAGCAGCCAGCTAAGAAACCAGCCAGGGAGGGACATGCTGCTTTATGTACACAAGATGTCCTCTCCATCCACTCTGCTCTCACACACTGCTGGGGGAGATGTACAGGACATGCAGGAGGACACAGGGGAGGGGGGATTGGATTACTGTCCTGTGTTCTGCACCCTTGTCCTGCATCCTGAAGGTCCTGAGGTGACCTACACCTCAGGCTCTTCCCCTGCGCTCCATATCCTGCATTCTGCACCCTTTTGCATCCCATGTCCTGCAGTGACCTGCTCCCTTCTCCAGTATCTTGCACCCCATGTTCTGCATTTTGTGGTGACCTGCACCCATTTCTGGTACCCTGTACCCCATGTCCTGTGTTCTGCACCACATGTCCTTCACCCTTTTTCTGCATCCTGCTCCCCATGCCCTGCATTCTGCACACCATACTCTTCCCCTGCAACCCACCTCCTGTGTTCTGCAAACCTTTCCTTCATCCCATGTCCTGCAGTGACCTACAACCTTCTCTGGTACCCTGCGCCCCATGTCCTGCAGTCTGCACAATGTACCTTTCCTCTGCACCCTTCTCTGGTACCCTGCACCGCAAGTTCTGCACCCCATGTCCTGTATTCTGCACAATGTTCCCTTCCCCTGCACCCCATGTCCTGCATTCTGCACCCTTCTCCTGCATCCCATGTGCTCCGGTGACCTACACCCTTCTCTGGTACCCTGCACCCCATGGGGGGAGAACCTCTGGGGGAGTCAATAATGGAGAAAGATCTGGGGGTCCTAGTAGAAGACAGACTGAGTAATAGCATACAATGTCAAGCTGCAGCTACCAAATCCGGCAGAATATTAGCATGCATAAAAAAGGGAATTTTTTAAAGTCATCTTCCAGGACAGCACCCTGAGAGATGACTGGTCCCACCTGACAGGAAACACTAATAAAGAAGAGGTAAAACCCCCCCGCCCCTCCCTATGCTCCTCGGTTTTTTGATTGTGTTTCCTCACAGCGAAACTTTTTGTTGTTTTCTAATAGACCCGAAGCCAAGTGCTGGTGGTCTCCCCCTGGGAGCCGGATCGTAGGCTTGTGAAGACTTTGGGTCAGGTAGGGCTTGGAAGAGCCCCTCTGAGTGCTGAAGGATCCTGGGTACAGTGGGGTACCCAGAACTTTAGGGACCATTGTTTCCTGCTTCCTCCCCCTTACCTGGTGGGTGTCCGTTTAGCGGGGGAGCTGGCGGTCGGATTTTCCGTGAGGCATGCCGTTGCGGCGGGCCCAGACTCCTGGGCCTCTGGGTCACGCAGTGTGGCTTGCAGGGGAGAGGAGATGGTGTCGGCCCGTGCTCGAGCGCCATCTTGCCAGCGGCAGGAAGAGGAATGACGCAGCTTGCTCCCTTGCACCAAAAATGTGTCCCACGAGGGCAGGTTACTTTTGGGTCACTGAGACTTTGGCAAAATGTTGGCGTCCTAGGACACCAGGAGTGGAGGTCTGGCCGTCAGTGGAGACATGCCAGCCTTCTCTGGCCAGCATCAAGCACCACTCAGCAGGACAAGCTGCGGTGTAGCGATGGAGCGAGAGGAGGGGCCAGAAGTGGCAATAGCAGTGAAGGAGACCACAGGGGGTGAGTCTACCTTGCTGGTTGGGGTAATGAGTGGGGGAGGGTCCCCCTAACTCTTACCCCTGCAGGGTACAGTAGCGGGTGATTTCTGTTTGATGTAAGTGTGAAAATGTGTCTCTTTCAGGGGAGGATGTTACTGCCCAGGTGGTCGCCAGCTGTCCTAAATCTAAAACCCTTTCCAGTTCCAAGAGGTGTGGATACTGTAATGACAAGTTGTCACAGGACCACACAAAACCCTTTTTGCTACAAGTGTATCCACAAGTTAGCTGGGAAGGAGACCTCTCAGGTCATGAGGGAATTTCTCTCCGTACAGATGGAGATGTTAATGACCCTCAAGGCTTTCCAGGCAATCCTGAGACCCAGGGAACCTGAACCCCACTCTATTAGGGCCCAGGCGTGGAAGGTTCATCCTCACAGGAGAGCCCCCCCCCACTAATAGAGCAGGAACTTAGGATCCAGGTGGCAGATGTAGACACCCTGAACCCCTGCGGTCACTGCCCTCTCAGGACTCTGAGGAGGAGAAGACAGAGGTCTCCAATTGGAGCTTTTCTGATGAGGGGAGGAAATAGTGGACAGCCATGAGGAGGAAGAGGACTCCAGACCAGGCAGACACATCTTTTCTGCAGATGATATGGAGGGTCTCCTTAGAGCCTACAGCTCAGTTTTCTGCCCAGGACAGGATGTATAGAGGCCTGGTTAAACCCCAATCCAGGGTTCTCCCAATCCACCAGGCCCTCAAAGACATCATTCTGAGAGAATGGAAGGAGCCTGAGAGGAAGCTCTTAAAATGTTAAGACCTGGAAACGCAGGTGCCCCTTCAAGGAGGAAGAGGAGGAAAGATCTTTTAAGACACCCAGACTAGATGCTTCCCTAGCACAGGTGTCCAAACAATCTGACCTCTCCTTTGAGGATGCAGGCAATATCAGGGACCAAATGGATCGAAGGTCCGAGACCCTTCTGCGCACAGCCTGGAAAGGACAATGCTGCGGCCATGAGTCCAGCCTTGGAATCGGCCTGTGTGGCCAGGAACGCAGACATAAGGGTCACCAAGTTGATGGACAATGTGTCGCCAACTTCCAAGTCCAAACATGTCTTGGACTCCTTGGAGGTGATTGGTAGAGCCGTGGTCTACTTGGCTGACGCAGAGGTCAAAGGAAGTACGTGCAACTGCTAAGTCCGTGGCTCTTCTGAATTCTGGAAGGAGGGCCTTGTGGGTTAAGACCTGGGATGGGGACAACACATCTAAGACAAATTTGTGTGGTCTACCTTCTGAGGGTTCCCTACTATTTGGTTCTGGGTTGGACCAGGCCTTTTCTAGGTCTACAGAGAAGGGCAAAAAGTTTCTGGTACAACCTAAGGAAAGATAGGGGAAGATTTTTTGATGCCCCTGGTTAAGAACCGGTTCAGGGATAAGAAGGAAGGCAAGAAATGGGGAGTTGGTAAGGGCAAGCAAAAAGGAGGCCCCCTCTTTTCTGGCCCAAAATCCACCGACAAAGATACCAAGTGACGTCAGGGTGGGGGGGAAGGCTCTCTCACTTTGTCACTCAGTGGGAAAGGATCACTCAAAGCCCCCACATCCTACTGATAATAAGCGAGGGCTACAGGTTGGAACTACTCTCCTCACCTCCCCAAAGCTTCCTTCTAACCCGCCTACCCAGGGATCAGCAGAAAGCGGTGGGTCTTCTTCAGATCATCAGGCAGCTGGAAGAGCAGGGTGTTATAGTACCTATCCCAGTAGAGCAACGCTGTTGAGGGTGTTATTCTCACATCTTTGTGTTCTCAAAGCCCTCGGGAAAGTACCACCTTATAATAAATTTAAAAAGGCTAAACAGGTTCCTACGGTACAAGAAATCGGGAAGCATCTTCTGAAGGAGATCTTTATGGTCACGATAGACCTAAAAGTCGCCTATCTTCACTTCCCCATTTTCCCAGGGCACCAGGAATTTCTACGGTTTGCAAATCTCTCGGGTCAGGGCATGGAGCATTGGCAGTTTTGCGCCGTACACATTGGGCTGGCGGCCAGCCCCAGAGTTTTCACAAAGATCCTTTCAGAGGTGGCTTCATACCTCCATCTCCAAGGGATAGCGCTGATCCCCTATCTGGACCACCTTTTGGTTTATAAGGTCGCAATCTCCTACTGTCCGACCTGGACAAAGTAGTAAGTACCTTGGAGTCCCTGGGGTGGTTAATCAGCCAGAAAAAAATCCTCTCTGATTCCGGCGCAGACCAAGGTTTGCTGGTAGATTCAGTGGCACAGAAGCTCGTGTTGCCCCCGGGGAAAGTAGAGGGCCTGATAGCTGCAGTCTCGTCCCTCCTAGAGGCAGAGGAGGTCTCCTTCAGAGGAGTTATGAGATTCCTCTGGTTAATGACAGCTTGTATTCCTGCGGTGCCGTGGGCTCCACTCCAGGACTCTCCAGCAGTTCCTCCTATCCTCCTGGGATGGAAAAAGGGGAAACTTAGATAAAAAGATCTCCATTGCAGGATGGGTAAAGGAGTCTTTGCAATGGTGGCTCAACCCTCAGAGGTTGGGGGTAGGGGGACACATCTGGAAGAACTGCAGACCCAGGGTGTCTGGAACCCAGTTCAGAGGGGCTCTTCCTCCAACTTCCGGGAGCTCTTGGCAGTTAGGGAAGCCCTAAAGACTTTTGAAGTAAGAATCCAGGGGAAAGATGCTTTCTGACAATTCAAGCATGGTGGCCTTCCTGAATCACTGGGGGGCACCAGGTCCCGCGCTCTTTTGGGCCTGATTTAGGAATTCCTGGAGTGGGCGGAACAGATGATCCCCTCAATTTCAGCAGTGCATATAAAGGGGGTCTGCAATATTGAAGCAGACTACCTCAGTCGACAGCCAATTCACCAGGGAGAGTGGGAATTGAACCCCGAAGTGTACTCCCTCGTGTGTCAATGCTTCGGCAGACCGGAGATAGATCTCTTCGCGCACAGAAGGAAGAAGAAGGTGAAGAGGTTCTTTTCACTGTCCAGGGAGAAAGGATCCGAGACGGTGGACGCGTTGGCCCAAGACTGGGACTTCCACTTGGCCTATGCCTTTCCCCCCTGGGCTCTGATCCCAAAGATAGTGCAGATGCTGAGTCACTCGGAGGGCAGACTGATTTTAATTGCTCCCTGGTGGTCCAAGAGGACCTGGTTCCCTACCCTGGGAAATTGGTCCGTGTCCCCTCCACAGCATCTTCCGGCACGGCAGGACCTTCTCCTACAGGGTCCAGTCTGCCCCTCAATCCCTGGTTTCTTCAAGCTAGTGGCTTGACTCTTGAAAGGGAGAGCCTGTGGCAGAGGGGGTGTTCAGAGAGAGTAATTGACACCCTGTTGCAGATTAGGAAGCCGGTTACCAGACGTATTTACACCAAATTCTGGGGAGTCTTCTCGCATTGGTGTCAGGCAAGGGGGCTTCCCAGCAGGAGATCCCTGCAATCCTGGATTTCCTCCAGGATGGCACAGATCAGGGTCTAGCTACTGTGACTCTCAGGGTCCAGGTGGCAGCCTTGTCCAGTTTTTTGGACAGGAGACTGGCACTGAACCCACTGATCAAGAGATTTTTTTCGGCTAGGGAGAGGATGTCCCTGGTGCAAATGAACCAATTTCCACCACGGGATCTTACCCTAGTCCTCAGAGCCCTGACCAAGGCACCATTCGAGCCCTTGGCTCATATTCCGCTTAAATTACTTGCCCTTAAGACAACCTTCCTGCTGGCCATTACAACAGCCAGGAGGATAGGTGATCTCCAGGCTCTGCCGGTAAAAGAGCCCTTTTTCTTATTATTTGAAGACAGAATTATCCAAAGGCAGGATCCCCTGTACCTTCCGAAGGTGGCCTCACGGTTCCACAGGACGCATGAGATTGTCCTTCCTTCCTTTTGTGCCAATCCTCAGAATGAGAAGGAAAGTTCATTTCATTGTTTAGATGTCAGACACTGTCTGTTAGTTTATTTGGAGAGAGTGAAGGATTTTTAGAAGGTCCAGTCACTTAGTTGGTTTTTGCGGCCAGAAGAAGGGTCAGCAAGCATCAAAAGCAACCATAGCAACGTGGATTAGGCAGACCATTTCTGGAGCCTATGAGCAGGTTGGTAAAGCTGTTCCCACTAGCCTTAAGGCACACTCTACACGGTCTCTGGCGACCTCTTGGGCAGAAAGGGCTGGAGCATCGGTAGAACAGATCTGCAGAGCATCTACGTGGAGAAGCCAGAACACTTTCCTGAGGCACTACAGGGTGGAACTGTTGTCACCTCAGGATTTAGCATTTGGTAGAAAGGTTCTACAGGCTGTTGTCCCGCCCTAAGATAGGCCTGAGCTACTTGCTCTTCTCTCAGGGTGCCGTCCTGGAGGACGACTTGAGAAAATGACCAGTTACACTGACCGGTAACGGTGTTTCTGGGAAGTCTTCCAGGACGGCAGGCCTACTTCCCACCCGTTTTTTGTGTGTTGGTGTTGTATGAATATTTGGGGTGGTTCTCACTCTCGTGCACTGGTATGGGTCAATACTTTTTCCCAACTGAGGAGCACAGGGGGGGACGGGGTTTTTGACCTCTTCTTTGATTGTGTTTTCTGTCAGGTGGGACCAGTCATCTCTCAGGGTGCCGTCCTGGAAGATTTCCCAGAAACACTGTTACCGGTAAGTGTAACTGGTCATTTTCTCCAGAGATAAAACTATAATTCTACCACTTTATAAAACTCTGGCCAGGCCACATCTAGGGTATTCTGTCCAGTTTTGGTCACCAGTCCTCAGAAGGGATGTGCCGGAGCTGGAGAGAGTCCAAAGGAGGGCAACTAAATGAATTAGGGGGCTGGAGGACCTCAAATACGTGGAGCGACTACAAGTGCTAAATTTATTCTCGCTGGAGAAAAGACACTTGATAGGAGGTATGATAGTTATTTACAAATATCTCAGTGGTGATCCCAACATAGACAAAAAGCTCAGGGGGTGTGAGAGGACACACAATGAGATTGGAGGAGAATCTGTTTAACCTTAAGCTGCGTAGGGTTTTTTTTCACTGTCAGGACGGTAAGAATGTGGAACTCTCTGCCACAAGTGGTGGTGGAGATTCTTGGACGTGCATTTTAAAGAACGCAATATTCAGGGGTATGGGAAATGATTATTGACACTGACACGTGCACCTACACAGGTCGGACTGGATGGACTATTGTCATTATTCAACCTTACTTACTATGTAACTGTGTCCTCCATTCTGCACACTGTACCCTTCTCTTGCATCTCATGTTCTCTGATGACCTATACCCTTCTCCTGCACCTTGCACCCCAAGTCCTGTGTTCTGCACCTCACAAATTACTTGCCCAGCCCCAGGCGCCAATAACCCACACTTCCCTTAAAAACTCTCTTAACTTTTTTAGCTGGCTCCTAGATTCAAAGCAAATTTATAAAGCCCCAAATTAAGTGACTTCCTCCCCTCCCCCTCATCTCCTTCATTATGTAAGTCATGCTGAGATAATCTCCCATTGCCTGAGCAATATTCTCATTTGTCTCTGAGCTCCTTCTTGCTATTCCTCGTCCTGCCTGTTGTTTCCTTGGATTGATTTTCTGTGTAGTGACCCCGGCTTCATCTCTTGGTTGTCCTGACCTTTATCCTGATTCCTGGATCTCCTCCTCATCTCTCCTCCATATCCTCTTACACAGCTTTTCTCCACACCTGCAGTGACCCTGGGGGGGGGGGGGTAGAAACTTGTCACCAGCACTCAGCAAAATCCATCCCCACCATTAGGAGCTCTGGAGAAAATTGTCTGCTATTTACACTCCGTTCCTCCGCACGTCACCTGATCACATGAGAGCTTACTTTCACAGATTCCTGACAGATTTCTGTATGGTAAAAATCAAAGTTCACTCTTCAGTTTAGGAGAGGTAGGGCACACCCAGGAACAATGATTTGGTTTTCATGGGAGCCTCATATAGAGGACCCCTCAAATCTCCCCATCCAAATGTCCCTCCATCCAGAGTCTATATGTCCTATGACATCACACTGACCTCACAGCTCCTCCTCCCAATGTCCCTCCATCCAGAGTCTATATGTCCTATGACATCACACTGACCTCACAGCTCCTCCTCCCAATGTCCCTCCATCCATAGTCTATATGTCCTATGACATCACACTGACCTCACAGCTCCTCCTCTCAATGTCCCTCTATCTGGCTTTTTTTCTGATGCTCTTAGGATGTGGGCGGACCCTTGGCATCCTCACTAGCAAAGTGGGCCTGTTGGTCCTGCATTGTATCTAATGACATCAGAATGCCTGCAAGAAGCTTTTAACCTGCATACTATGGGGGTCCTGTGTGGGTAAATCATATCTCAGTCTGAAGTGGGGCTTTAATAAACTGGAAACCTGAATGGAGAGGTGAGGAGGATTCTGGGAATATCATTTGATTTTGCTCTTTGTGTTCAGATTTATAGTTTTCCTCCTGTGAAGTCTGGAGATCATATGACCATCACATTGCCTCTACCTCCCTCCCTGATAGAATAGAGAAATACAAAGAAGATTCTAGAAGTCACCAGAGAGATCATGGAGGAGAGGTGAGCGGTGCTGGGAATTCTGGGACATTATCCAGTAACAGACAAGGGATGTGTCTGGATGGTGACTGTATCATTGTGTGTGTCAGGTTCCTATAAGGTGTCAGGATGTCACTGTCTATTTCTCCATGGAGGAGTGGGAGTATTTAGAAGGACACAAGGATCTCTACAAGGACGTCATGATGGACAATCAGCCGCCCCTCACATCACCGGGTAAGAGGAGACTTTATTGTAAAGGAGAGAGCAGAACGGAGGGTCCACCTAGATCCCCCATCATCTGATAAACACATAGAAACAATGTATTCAGTCAGTGTGTGTGTTTCCTACAGATGGATCCAGTAATGGGAACCCACCAGAGAGATGTCCCCGTCCTCTGTATTCCCGGGATTCCACACAGGAAGATCACACCATCCCTCACCATCATCAGGTAGATGAGGAACAATCACTGATAGTATCATTAGGATCTGTACATTATCTGCATTGTTACCATTGATGTAATTTTTATTATATATTCAGAGTGGAAACCTGAGAGATTCTAAAGCTGAGATTAAAGAAGAGATAAAAGAGGAGGATGATGAGGATGGGGTGATGGAGGAGTCAGAGTATCTAAAAGAGCACAAAGATCTGTACCAGGACACCATGGTGGAGTCATCCAGTTATAGAAACCCACCAGAGAGATGTCCCCGTCCTCTGTATTCCCGGGATTCCACACAGGAAGGTCACACCATCCCTCACTGTTACAAGGTTGGTGGGATGGAGCATCTAGACCATGGACTCCTAGAGATGATGTGTGGATTTTTTATGTGATGTCACAATAATAAATCCTATTGTTTACGGATGATATTCACTTTCATTTTCTTGATTTAGAGTGGAGATCCAATCGATATAGAATTTGAGGTTAAAGCAGAAGAAGAAGAGAGGTATGTGAGGGATGATCAGCAGTCTATGGAGGAGGATGGAATAACGGGGACATTTATAGAGGAGGACACTCCTACAGAGATCAGCACAGGTGGGTCATTAACACTAAATACATTCCTCCACCCATACTGCTCACTGATTGGTCCAGAGTAGGGCGGGGACTGGGTGATATCAGCCTGTATCCCCTGGTCACTTTCCTGAGCTGTGTTCCCCGTCCTGTATTTCTCTCGGATAATCTTCCTTCTCTGTGCTGCAGACACAATTTATGTATCTAGATTGGATTTATGGAGATTCTGGGGTTCAGCTGGCAGCAAAATGTTAATTTTCACCATAGGCGTTACTAGATCTAGGCACCTGGGGTATGTGTTTTGGGTCTTCTGCCCCATACCCGGGTATGGCAAGATGTTTGACAGAACAATCCTCCCAGGATTACTTGTTCTATTGTTTTCTGGTTGTGCCGGGTGGAGGGATATGTCTGTATAGTCTCAGACCCAAGTCACTGAGTGCAGTCTCAGTAGATGGGAGGCAGCGGTGTGGGACCTCTGCAACTTGTCTCATGTAAACATTTAATCTTCCACTGATTACTGAATACCAATATTATGAGTCCTGACCCTTACACTGTATAATTTATATTCTACATTACATACTCCTGACCCCTGCACTATATACTCTATATTCTACATTACATAATTCTAAAAACTATACAGTCCTATCTGTTGTATTTTATACAATATGTTGTACATTACATAGTCCTGACTTCTGCTCTCTCCTCTCTACCTACTTCTATATATACATATAATATGTATTCTCTTTTGTTACATTCATTTTATACCAGCTGGACATTTTATATCTGATGATTTGATTGGAGCACAGACCTTTACATGTTTATAATAATGTGATAACCTCCTCAGACTTTGGAACCTTAAACAGAAAGTGATAATGAGGGAGGAGTCAATAACCCAATGATGGTGGTCTTCAGGATCAGTCCAGTCTTCATCTTGGTTGTTCTCCCCCCATCCTCACTCTCTGACCTCTGGTGGGGCTCAGCCCCGCTGTTATTCATGACTAAATCATGGACTAAATAAGGAAGGACAGTACTTCTTGTGTTGGGAAGATGGCAATGAGGGATAGAGGGGGTTGGGACACTCGTCCTATAATCCCCTCATCACTGTCACCCCTATAAAAGACAGTTCTCGTTTTTTCCTCACTCTCTGACTAAGATCCATGAATAAAGAAATGATCTGGTAGGAGATTCAGAGATGTAGAGCTGAAACAACTAATCCATTATGAAAATAGTTGTCAACTATTTTCATAAAGGGTTAGTTGGTCAGTCGATTAATTGGCCTGCACACAGAATGTATTATTTATTTACATATCAGAAAATACAGCTCAGTACACCATCCATACATGTCAGTAAATGCCTGAGAACTTAAATGTGTGAGGAGCAATGCCTCATGGGACATGTAGTCCTGGGGAAGAGAAGGGAGCAAGTGATTATAAAGGCAGAAGTTTTTTTTATCTTCCTATAGGGGAACTCTATACTATACTTTGTAGCTTCCTATAGGGGAACTCTATACTATACTTTGCGTCTTCCTATAAGGGAAATCTATACTATACTTTGTGACTTCCTATAGGGGAACTCTATACTATACTTTGTGGCTTCCTATAAGGGAACTCTATACTATACTTTGCATCTTCCTATAGGGGAACTCTGTACTATACTTTGTAGCTTCCTATAGGAGAACTCTATACTATACTTTGCGGCTTCCTATAGGGGAACTCTGAAGGCAGGAGAAGCCAGAAGTCCTGGGGGCGGGGGGATCCAGAAGAGGAGAATCAAGGCTGCTCTGTGCAAAGGAGGAGGAGGAGGTAAATAGGGGTGCACCAAATGGAAATTTTGGTGCCGAAACAGAAAATGAAGCATGCACTAGGCCGAAAGCCGAAACCAATACCAAAATGACAGTTTTTAAAAAATACTGTATTTATCGGCGTATAACATGCACTTTTTTCCCCTTAAAATCGCGGGTGCGTGTTATACGCCGTCCCCTGCGATCCCCCCGCTGACCGTGAGCGGAGCGATCGCCGGCCGAGTTTGGAAATGGCGCCGAAATACATAGCCGTGACTTGCGACGACTCTCTGCCACTTTCGGCTCCACTCGTAGTCCCGCCCGTGATGGGCCTGACTGTGAGCGGAGCTAGCCGAACCTAGCCGAGTACACTCGGCTATTTGTATCTGGGCGGCGCTCAGTCTTGCCCATCCCGGGCGGGACTACGAGTTGAGCCGAAAGTGGTCGAGAGCCGTCGCAAGTCACGGCTATGTATTTCGGCAGCGCCATTTTCAAACTGCAGTGACACTAACAAGTCACTGCAGCTTAACTGCAGCCTGGGCAAGGCTGCAAATGGACACTGATATGGCTGCATATGACACCAAGGCTGCAAATGACACCTAGGCTGCAAGGCTGCAAATGACACCAAGGCTGCAAATGACTGCAAGGCTGCAAATGACACCAAGGCTGCAAGGCTGCAAATGACACCAAGGCTGCAAATGACTGCAAGGCTGCAAATGACACCAAGGCTGCAAGGCTGCAAATGACACCAAGGCTGCAAATGACTGCAAGGCTGCAAATGACACTGGACAAGCATGCAGATGGACGCTGTGCAAGGCTGCATTGATGGGCATTTAAATGTAAGTTTTTTTACCTTAAAACATTTTTTCCCTTAAAAGTCCCTCCTAAACTTTGCGTGCGTGTTATACGCCGATAAATATGGTATTTATCTTTATATACAACTACCATTTATATATCACCATATCTTGTATCATCTCCCCAGTCTCTAACCATCTCTTGTATCATGTCCCCAGTCTCCAACCATCTCCTGTATCATGTCCTCAGTCTCTGACCATCTCTTCTATCATATCTTCAGTCTCTAACCATCTCTTGTATCATGTCTGCAATCTCTTACGTAAACACACTGCTATAGTATTAGCAAAATTTCCATTCGGTGCACCTCTAGCAGACATAGTACAGAAGATGGTCGGAGACTGCAGACATGATACAGGAGATGGTCAGAGACTGCAGACATGATACAGGAGATGGTCAGAGACTGCAGACAGGATACAGGAGATGGTCAGAGACTGCAGACATGATACAGGAGATGGTCAGAGACTGCAGACATGATACAGGAGATGGTCAGAGATTGCAGACATGATACAGGAGATGGTCAGAGACTGCAGACATTACACTGGAGATGGTCAGAGACTGCAGACATGATACAGGAGATGGTCAGAGATTGCAGACATGATACAGGAGATGGTCAGAGATTGCAGACATGATACAGGAGATGGTCAGAGACTGCAGACATGATACAGGAGATGGTCAGAGACTGCAGACTTAGTACAGGACATGGTCAGAGACTGCAGACTTAGTACAGGAGATGGTCAGAGACTGCAGACTTAGTACAGGGGATGGTCAGAGACTGCAGACTTAGTACAGGGGATGGTCAGAGACTGCAGACATGATACAGGAGATGGTTAGAGACTGAAGATATGATACAATCATACAGTCATGACCAGATGGCTTGCATCCAAGGGTACTTAAGAAACTCAGTCAAGTGATTGCCAGACCGTTGTTCCTAATTTTTACAGACAGTCTACTGACTGGAATGGTACCAGCTGATTGGATAAAAGCCAATGTAGCACCAATATTTAAAAAGGGTCCAAAATACATCCCTGGGAATTACAGACCAGTTAGCCTAACATCAATAGTATGTAAACTCTTGGAGGGGATAATAAGGGACTATATACAAGATTTTAGTAATGAGAACGGTATCATTAGCAGTAATCAGCATGGATTCATGAAGAATCGTTCTTGCCAAACCAATCTATTAACCTTCTATGAGGAGGTGAGTTGCCATCTAGATAAAGGAAGGCCCGTAGACATGGTGTATCTGGATTTTGCAAAAGCATTTGACACAGTTCCCCATAAACGTTTACTGTACAAAATAAGGTTCGTTGGCATGGACCATAGGGTGAGTACATGGATTGAAAACTGGCTACAAGGGCGAGTTCAGAGGGTGGTGATAAATGGGGAGTACTCAGAATGGTCAGGGGTGGGTAGTGGGGTCCCCCAGGGTTCTGTGCTGGGACCAATCCTGTTTAATTTGTTCATAAACGACCTGGAGGATGGGATAAACAGTTCAATCTCTGTATTTGCAGACGATACTAAGCCAAGCAGGGCAAAAACTTCTCCGCAGGATGTGGAAACCTTGCAAAAAGATCTGAACAAATTAATGGGGTGGGCGACTACATGGCAAATGAGGTTCAATGTAGAAAAATGTAAAATAATGTATTTGGGTGGCAAAAATATGAATGCAATCTATACACTGGGGGGAGAACCTCTGGGGGAATCTAGGATGGAAAAGGACCTGGGGGTCCTAGTAGATGATAGGCTCAGCAATGGCATGCAATGCCAAGCTGCTGCTAACAAAGCAAACAGAATATTGGCATTAAAAGTGGGATGAACGCAAGAGATAAAACGATAATTCTCCCACTCTACAAGACTCTGGTCCGGCTGCACCTGGAGTATGCTGTCCAGTTCTGGGCACCAGTCCTCAGGAAGAATGTATTGGAAATGGAGCGAGTACAAAGAAGGGCAACAAAGCTAATAAAGGGTCTGGAGGATCTTAGTTATGAGGAAAGGTTGCGAGCACTGAACTTATTCTCTCTGGAGAAGAGACGCTTGAGAGGGGATATGATTTCAATGTAAAAATACCGTACTGGTGACCCCACAATAGGGATAAAACTTTTTCGCAGAAGAGAGTTTAACAAGACTCGTGGCCACTCAATAAAATTAGAAGAAAAGAGGTTTAACCTTAAACTGCGTAGAGGGTTCTTTACTGTAAGAGCGGCAAGGATGTGGAATTCCCTTCCACAGGCGTTGGTCTCAGCGGGAAGCATCGATCGTTTCAAGAAACTATTAGATAAGCACCTAGATGAACGCAACATACAGGGATATACAATGTAATACTGACACATAATCACACACATAGGTTGGACTTGATGGACTTGTGTCTTTTTTCAACCTCACCTACTATGTAACTATGTAACTATGTCATGCAGCCTCACAAGTGCCCGTCATGCAGCCTCACCAGTGCTCGGATTAAAGCGGCGATCTCTGTGTGTCACAGAGCTGTATTTGAATTGCCTGGTTTGCAGTAACAAAGTCCCGCCTCCTGTGATCACGTCACAGATTCAATGTCCCACCATTGGATCAGTGTGCCGTCTATCACAGGAGGCGGGACATTGTTACTGCGACCTGGGCAATTATGCTCTGTGACACATGGAGATCGCCGCTCTGTGGGAAGGAGGAGAAGAGGGAGGCGAGGTGGAGGGAGGGGAGGACTGGGGCACTCCAGGATGACACCCCCACAATGGGTGGCACCATTTTCTGCTCGATTATCGGCAATGTTGTAAAAACACAATTTTCTGCAGTTTTTTTTTTCGGCTGCCAAAATTTCTGTGCATCCCTAGAGGTAAGTATGACAAGTTTGTTTAAAAAAGCAATCCAAAATTTACAATGACTTTAAGGGCTCTGTGCAGAGAAGATCAGCATCTGACCCCAGAGAAGGTGGAGGCTGATAGACTGGAGGTGATAGAAGGCATTACTATTACATAAAGTAAAAGTTTACTAGTATTGTGTATTATATATAAAATTATTATATCCATGAAAAAAATCTCAGCTTTCAGGATTACCGGTACTTTAATATAAAAGTTTTTTCCCCCACTAACCTCCATATATCTTCATGTGTGACTCCCAGGTAAAATCCCCATATATCCTACTTCTGGGTATATTTATTATTATATATATGATATAAGATATATTACTTTCTCTATTTCACAGTATAAATGAATCCCTTATAGTAGTGATTATCTGCTGTTTTTGTAATATAAAATTACACTCCCTTGGCCCTGTGATTCTGCATTATCCTGTTTCTCCTCCTACCTATCTCAGCGCACTTTTAGTGTCACTTACAACTCCATCTCCTCCGCTCCCCTTCCTCTTTCTGTTGGGGTACCCCAAGGCTCCGTCCTTGGGCCTCTCCTATTCTCACTCTATACCTCTTCCCTGGGCCAGTTGATAACCTCCCATGGCTTCCAATACCACCTCTATGCCGATGACACACAGATCTATCTCTCCACTCCCCAACTCACCCCCTCTATCTCCTCACGGATCTCAAACTTACTGAATGACATATCGGTATGGATGTCACACCACTTCCTCAAACTTAATCTTTCTAAAACTGAGCTTGTTATATTTCCTCCTTCACAGTCCGCCTCCTGTGACTTCACTATTAATATCAACAACACAACCATTGGTCCCTCCACACATGCCAGGGTCCTGGGTGTAATCCTTGACTCTGACCTCTCCTTCAGCCCCCATATCCAATCACTGGCTAAATCCTGCCGCCTTAACCTCCGCAACATCTCCAGAATTCCACCCTTCCTGACTAATGACACCACAAAGCAACTTACTCACTCCTTGATTATTTCCCGCCTCGACTAATGCAACTCTCTCCTTAATGGCCTACCCTTAAGCAGGCTATCCCCCCTTCAGTCTATTATGAATGCTGCTGCTAGACTAATACACCTCACTAATCGATCCGTGACTGCTGCTCCTCTCTGCCAATCCCTTCACTGGCTTCCCCTACCCCACCGTGTAAAATTCAAAATGCTAACCATAACATACAAGGCCATTCACAACATCTCCCCCATCTACATCACCAACCTCATCTGCAGATATCACCTAAATTGTCCCCTCCGCTCCTCCCAGGACCTCCTGCTCTCTAGCTCCCATGCTCACCTTCAGGACTTCTCCAGAGCCTCTCCCATCCTCTGGAATTCCCTGCCCCAGTATGTCCGATCAGCCCCTACCCTGTCCACCTTTAGGAGATCCCTGAAAACTCATTTATTCAGGGAAGCCTATCCCACACCCACATAACTGTCCCTGAGCCACCCCCATCAAATCATTCTTTGCAGCTATTACCTTTTGTACCACCACCCCCTCCCTTTAGAATGTAAGCTCTACTAGCCGGGCCCTCCTGTACCTTTTGTATTGAACTGTACTGTAATTGTGTTGTCCCCCTTATACATTGTAAAGCGCTGCGTAAACTGTTGGTGCTATATAAATCCCGTATAATAATAATAATAATAATATTTTTTTTAACGCCATCATAACAGATGATTAAAAATTAATCATGCTGCTGCTACTAAATGTCCTATGCTGGCCATACACGGATCGATTTTTGGACGAGAATATTCACAAAAAAATTTGTATGAAAATTATTTGTACATTCGATGAATTGACGAGTGTAGTTCTAAAATTCCACTTGCTTTTAACATTCAATTATAAAATGAATGTAACTTCTGAGGAAAAACCACATACGCGATGAGAAAATTTGTTCGCTTGAGAAAAGTTCTCTATTCTGCTTCTTCGTATTTTCCCATCACTGTGGTGGAAAATGAACGCCGATTTGACCCCACTAATGATTAGAAAATTGGATGAATGTTTTTTTGAAAGAAAAATGAGTTTGTGTACAGCCAGCATAAGTGACATCAGGTGCAGGGAGCTTGTACCCACCTACCTGTCTATGACAAGGGAGTCTGTCATCCATCATATTATATTACACTCCTGTCTGATCATCTGCAAAACAGCGTTTTACCTCTTTTTTACATTTTAATAATGTTGATCTCTGATTCTGATATGTAGCAGATTCTCCCTGTAATAATACATCTATCTGTATGTTATTCTCAGAGTGGATTAAATATCCAACTATATATCTGGATATTTATATTTACCGCTGTATATAGATATTCAAGAATAATAACTAAATTATACACCAATCTTTTTTTGAGGTTTTTATCCAATTAGTCGATTAATCGAAACAATAATCATCCAACTAATTAATTCTGAAAATAATCATTAGTTGCCGCCCTACAGAGGACCCATTTACTAGTTACCTTGAGGGGGAATTGTAAGATCCTCAGAGACAAAGCTGCCTGATGTGGGCGGAGTCCTGGTTTAGGGGAACCAATCTGCTCATGTCTAGTAATAATCTTTTTATTTCTATTTTAGTAGATGGACGGGAGATGAGGAAAACCTCAGAGGATTGTCTCACTTTGTCTCCAGACTGTAAAGTAGAAGATGAGGACATCACACAGTATAGTCCAGGAGAAAACCCGACTACCTCAAATGTCCATCCGACACCACACAGTGTAGATGGACCATCGTATTCCTCTTATCCTGAGGAACCTCAGACTGTGAGGGACGGTGCCGTCCTTCCAACAGAGAAGAGCTTTTCCTGTACTGAGTGCGGGAAGTGTTTCCGTTATAAATCCAATCTTAATGTGCATAAAAGATATCACACAGGGGAGAAGCCGTATTCCTGTCCTGAGTGCGGGAAATGTTTCCCTTCTAAATCCGGTCTTAATAGGCATAAAAGATCTCACACGGGAGAGAAACCGTATTCCTGTCCTGAGTGCAGGAAATGTTTTTCATTGAAGTCCAGTCTTTCCACACATCAGAGATCTCACACAGGGGAAAAGCCGTATTCCTGTCCTGAGTGCGGGAAATGTTTTTCACAGGCGTCCAATCTTTACAATCATCAAAGATCTCACACAGGGGAGCAGCCGTATTCCTGTGCTGAGTGCAGCAAATGTTTTTCACAGAAGTCCAGTCTTAACAAACATCAGAGATCTCACACAGGGGAGAAGCCGTATTCCTGTATTGAGTGCGGGAAATGTTTTTCAATGAAGTCCAATCTTTACACACATCAGAGATCTCACATGGGGGAAAAGCCGTATTCCTGCCCTGAGTGCGGGAAATGTTTTTCAGTGAAGTCCAGTCTTGACAAACATCAGAGATCTCACACAGGGGAAAAGCCGTATTCCTGTCCTGAGTGCGGGAAATGTTTTTCACAGACGTCCAATCTTTACACTCATCAAAGATCTCACACAGGGGAGCAGCCGTATTCCTGTGCTGAGTGCAGCAAATGTTTTTCACAGAAGTCCAGTCTTAACAAACATCAGAGATCTCACACAGGGGAGAAGCCGTATTCCTGTATTGAGTGCGGGAAATGTTTTTCAATAAAGTCCAATCTTTACACACATCAGAGATCTCACATGGGGGAAAAGCCATATTCCTGTGCTGAGTGCGGGAAATGTTTCCCTTTTAAATATAATCTTGATGTGCATAAAAAATCTCACAGAGGAGAGGAGCCGTATTCCTGTACTGAGTGCGGGAAATGTTTTTCAATGAAGTCTCATCTTTACACACATCAGAGATCTCACACAGGAGAAAAGCCATATTCCTGTCCTGAGTGCGGGAAATTTTTTTCAGATAAGTCCAGTCTTTCCAAACATCAGAGATCTCACACGGGGGAGAAGCCATATTCCTGTCCTGAGTGCGGGAAATGTTTTTCACTGAAGTCCAATCTTTACACACATCAGAGATCTCACACGGGGGAGAAGCCGCATTCCTGTCCTGAGTGCGGGAAAGGTTTTTCAGATAAGTCCAGGCTTTCCAAACATCAGAGATCTCACACGGGGGAGAAGCCGTATTCCTGTCCTGAGTGCGGGAAATGTTTTTCAGTGAAGTCCAATCTTTACACACATGAGAGATCTCACACGGGGGAGAAGCCGTATTCATGTCCTGAGTGTAGGAAATGTTTTTTCACGGAAGTCCTATCTTTCCAAACATCGGAGATCTCACACAGGGGAGAAGCCATATTCCTGTCCTGAGTGAGGGAAGTGTTCCTCACTGAAGACCTGTCTTCCTGTACATCAGAGATCCCACACAACCCTCGAGGTGTATTAGTGCCTTGAGTGCGGGAAATGTCTTCTATATGAATGTTGCTGGATATCACAGCTCTCATGTGGGGAAGAAGCACACCCTGATATACACTTCAGATATACTCCATGGCTGATCTTCATCATGTAAGAAACAGTTCCAGGGGTGTAGAGATTTTTAAAAAAAATGACTTGTGCAAGGGACTAAATCGGGTCCTAATCTCCTTGTCCCTTATGACAATCTTCTTATCCCTTTATGACGATCTCCTCGTCCCTTATGACAATCACCTCTTCCCTTATGACAATCTCCTTGTCCCTCATCTACCAGAGAGCTCAGCAGCGGTGTGGGAGTTCATTGAAAACTACAAGCCGACATCGGCAAAGGACAGAACTCTATTAATGAATGGCACGGCCGCGCTCTTTTCATAAAGTGACAGCCGGTACAGGGAACTTCTCCCCACACTGCTGTTACACAGAGGACTCGGATTGCTGAGCCGCTGCAGGAACAGGAACATGTAACATCTTCCCGAAGAGGAACTCGTCCTTTAACCCTTTCAATGCCATAGATGTTTTTGTATTAATTTTTTTGCCCAAATGTTTAATCCCTTAAATAATGAACAATTTCACCCCTTCTTGCCCAGGCCAATTTTCATCTGTCCGCGCTCTCACACTTTGAATGACAATTGCGCGGTCATGTAACACTGTACACATATGACATTTTTATCTTTTCCCACAAATAGAGCTTTCTTTTGGTGGTATTTGATCACCTCTGGCGTTTTTATTTCTTGTGTTACGAAAAAAGACAGAAAATTCTGGAAAAAAAAATTCTATGTTTTATGTTAAATTTTTTTTTAAAATAAGTAAGTTTTCTCCTTCACTGATGAGGAGGTACTGACAGGCATTACTGATGGGCACTGATTGGCATCACTGGTGGGCACTTGTGGTCATCACTGTTGATCATCACTGATGGGTCTGTACTGATAATCAATGCTGAATATCAATGCAGATCCCCCCTGTCAGGAGAACGGCTGATTGGCTCTCCTCTACTCACGCCTTATCAGCATGAATAAAGGAAAGCCGATAACCGACACTTCCTGGTTACGATGTGATTAGCTTTGATTGGACACAGCTGATCACATGGTAAAGATCCTACATCATAGGCTCTTTACCGAGATTGGAGAAGCCATGTGCCAGACACACTACACCAACGATCGCCCTGCGCCCGATCGGCTTATTCTTCTGGACGTCATATGACATCCCATCAGGATAATGGAACCCCCGCCTGGCCGTCATTCTGCAATAGGCCGGGTGGGAAGGAGTTAAAAAATCATTTAGGCCTGAAGATTATTTAAAACCCCCAAAACATGATATATTTTATGAAAGTAGACACCCTACAGAATAATATAGTGGTAGTTTATTTTTTTATGTCACATGATATTATTGCAAAAGTCTATGAAATGCAAAATTTCAGTAAAAAAACACACTAAAGTCCATTTTAGGGGCCACAAAAACAATAAATTACCCAATTTTTTTGTAAAATATAAAAGCCGAGGTTGCACTGAGTAAATAGATACCCAACATGTCAAACCTTCAATTTTTGTGCACCTGTGAAATGGTGACATCCTTCAGTACCCGATATTTTCTATAGGTGAGGCTTTAAAAGCCCCCTATAGGTCATCAGTTTAGTGTTACAGAGGAGGTCTGGTGATAGAATTAGTGCTCTCATTCCGGCAATATATAACCTGTGTATTGCAATCAACGTTTTCAGGCGTAGGTGCCCCAGTGTGTGAGTTTATTTTTTTATATGTGGGGGTGGGGACTCAGATTTTTTTTACAATTTTTTTGGGGGGGTTGTTATCGGAACTATGGAGGTTAAAAGAATTAATCTAGTTGGCCAAAATCATATTATTTTTTTTACATATGTTTTGTGGTTTCATAAGCAACTTAGGAACCATCTTGTTCCTATATACAGTATCTCACAAAAGTAAGTACACCCCTCAGTCACATTTTTCTAAATATGTTCTTTTCATGTGACAACACTGAAGAAATGACACTTTGCTACAATGTAAAGTAGTGAGTGTACAGCTTGTATAACAGTGTAAATTTGCTGTCCCCTCACAATAACTCAACACATAGCCATTAATGTATAAACCGCTGGCAACAAAAGTGAGTACACCCCTAAGTGAAAATGTCCAAACTGGGCCCAATTAGCTATTTTTCCTTTCCGGTGTCATGTGACTCGTTAGTGTTACAAGGTCTCAGGTGTGAATGGGGAGCAGGTGTGTTGAATTTGGTGTTATAGCCCTCACTCTCTCATACTGGTCACTGGAAGTTCAACATGGCACCTCATGGCAAGGAACTCTCTGAGGATCTGAAAAAAAGAATTGTTGCTCTACATAAAGATGTCCTAGGCTATAAGAAGATTGCCAAGACCCTGAAACTGAGCTGCAGCACGGTGGCCAAGACCATACAGCAGTTTAACAGGACAGGTTCCACTCAGAACAGGCCTTGCCATGGTCGATCAAAGAAGTTGAGTTCACATGCTCAACATCATATCAAGATTGTCTTTGGGAAATAGACGTATAGAGCTTGAAGGGGTGGGGGGGTCAGCCTGTCAGTGCTCAGACCATACACCGTACACTGCATCAAATTGGTCTGCATGTCTGTCATCCCAGAAGGAAGCCTCTTCTAAAGAAGGTGCACAAGAAAGCCTGCAAACAGTTTGCTGAAGACAAGCAGGACATGGATTACTGGAACTATGTCCTGTTGTGTGATAAAACCAAGATAAACTTATTTGGTTCAGATGGTGACAAGCGTGTGTGGCGGCAACAAGGTGAGGAGTACAAAGACAAGTGTGTCTTTCCTACAGTCAAGCATGGTGGTGGGATTGTCATGGTCTGGGGCTGCATGAGTGCTGCCGACACTGGGGAGCTACAGTTTATTGAGGGAACCATGAATGTCAACATGTACTGTGACATACTGAAGCAGAGCATGATCCCCTCCCTTCAGAGACTGGACCGCAGGGCAGTATTCCAACATGATAACCACCCCAAACACACCTCCAAGACCACCACTGCCTTGCTAAAGAAGCTGAGGGTAAAGGTGATGGACTGGCCAAGCATGTCTCCAGACCAAAACCCTATTGAGCATCTGTGGGGGATCCTCAAATGGAAGGTGGAGGAGCGCAAGGTCTCTAACATCCACCAGCTCCGTGATGTCGTCATGGAGGAGGGGAAGAGGACTCCAGTGGCAACCTGTGAAGTTCTGGTGAACTCCATGCCCAAGAGGGTAAAGGCAGTGCTAGAAAATAATGGTGGCCACACAAAATATTGACACTTTGGGCCCAGTTTGGACATTTTCACTTAGGGGTGTACTCACTTTTGTTGCCAGCAGTTTAGACATTAATGGCTGTGTGTTGAGTTATTTTGAGGAGACGGCAAATTTACACTGTTATACAAGCTGTACACTCACTACTTTACATTGTAGCAAAGTGTCATTTCTTCAGTGTTGTCACATGAAGATGGAATAAAATATTTACAAAAATGTGAGGGGTGTACTCACTTTTTTCAGATACTGTATATATGTATATATATATATATTAAAAGAGGTAAAACGAAGTTTACAGTCTGTAGAGAAGAGATTTCCACAAGAAGGTTTTAAGGGCCTCACCATATATTTTACCAAGTCGTAAATTCTAATTCTGTCAGCCAGCAGAGATAAGAAGGTACCAGCTAATGTTTATGTTAAAAAATGAATGTTTGGGTTTAAGTATCAAATAACAATGAACAGAGATGTTCTCCTTGACTGAGGGATAAGGAAAAAGATGTATTCGCAAACTGTGTTTTGATATGTTTTGTAAAATTATTCACGGCAAATAATTATATTACCAATAATTCTCATTATATTATGTTATTACATTATATTGGAGTAATTATATGTAAAATTAGTTGGACAATGTGACCTATTTGTTTTTTTTTTATTTATTTTTTTATATAAAATATTAATCATGACATAATGTTTAGACATATTCATAAAGTTATATTGGTATATCTTTATTCATATGGACATACCGTAGCATGTTTGTAATATTATAAAAAGTCTAAATGTATGGAGTTTCTGAGAGTAAGAATTCTCGTGAAATAATACATGAGGTTTTTAGTGCCATATTACCTAACTCTAAGTAATTGTGTGGGTTAGACATTCTTAGAAGACATATATCTCATGGATAGCCATGAAGTCTGGTGAGGTCTGACATAGGTTTGACAGTTCATGATGTTTTATAGGATTTTTTTATAGACCAAGTTAAAGGTTATGGGGAGATTGATTTTTGACATTTTCTAAACATTTAAAAACCAATTTCTAATCCTACACCGCCCCTAGTGGCAGTTATGCACAAACGTTCTATATTGCCCCTGCATATTTGATGCAGGAAATGACATGTGTTAAACGTCATTCGTGACGTGAAAGGCATTTCCACACCCACTACTGGGGGGATATAGAGTCTATACACATAGCCAAGGGGGAAATCCAAAAACGAGAGAGAGGAGAAAAAAAGAGATTAACAAAAGGGCTGGAGAGTGGAAAGTTCGACGATATCTAAGAAGTGAAAGTTACCTTGGGATACACAGCAGACATCTTCTCAAACAAAAGAGCCCAAAAGTTTTGGTAAAGTATAGATCATGATTTCTGTATGCCATAGATGGTTTAAACATGTCTTGGATGAGGCCATTCAATTTTGTAGTACTGATTGGATTTGAAGGATTTCTGTCTGCAGTATGAAATCTTCTGGATTCAATTAAAGAGAAAATATATACTAATGTATATAAATCTTACAAAACTATTTTTAGTTTTAGTGAATGGTTTGGTTATGAGACGTGTTTAAACAGAAAATGCATTAGAGATCCATCTTTGCCTTAAATACAGTCTTGGCCAAATTTACCAAGCTCTGTACACAGGACGACCATTTGTCCGTGTGTTGTAAGAAGTGGAGTATGCAGATCAGTTTGTTGGAGAAGAAGTCTTATGCCCTGTACACACGACCGGTTTTGCCTTCGGAATAAACTCTGAATTCCGATGGAATTCCACTCAAGCTGTCTTGTATACACACGGAGTGACGTACAACACGTATGATGGCACTAGAAAGACCTAACGCTTCCATCTCATACTTGCTTCAGAGCATGCGTCGTTTTTGGTGCGTCGGAACAGCATACAGACGAGCGTTTTTTCCGATAGTAATTTGTTCCGTCTGAAAAATATAGAATATGTTCTCTATCTAAGTCCGTCTGAATTTTCGACGGAAAAAGTCTGATGGGGCATACACATGGTCGGAATATACAATGAAGAGCTCCCATCGGATTCTTTCTGACGGAAATTCCGCTCGTGTGTACGCGGCATAAGGTGTTTAACCACCTCAATACAGTGCATTTTCGCCCCCTTCCTGCCCAAGCCATTTTTCAGCTTTCAGCGCTGTCGCATTTTGAATGACAATTGCGCGGTCATACAACACTGTACCCAAATGAAATTGTTATCATTTTTTCCCCACAAATAGAGCTTTCTTTTAGTGGTATTTGATCACCTCTGCGTTTTTTTTTTTTTTTGCGCTATAAACAAAAGAAGAGTGAGAAGTTTTAAAAAACACAATTATTTTTAACTTTTGCGATAATAAATATCCAATTTTTTTTTCTTAAACAAATTTTTTCTCAGTTTAGGCCGATATGTATTCTTGTATATATTTTTGGTAAAAAAAAATCGCAATAAGCGTATATAGATTGGTTTGCGCAAAAGTTATAGCGTCTACAAAATAGGGGATAGATTTATAACATTTTTATTTTTTATTTTTTTTTTTACTAGTAATGGCGGTGATCTGCGATTTTTATTGTGACTGCGATATTGCGGCGGACACATCGGACACTTTTGACACATATTTGGGACCATTCACATTTATACAGCGAACCGTGCTATAAAAATGCATTGATTACTGTATAAATGTGACAGGAAGGGAAGGGGTTAACACTAGGTGGTGATCGAGGGGTTAACTGTGTTGCTAGGGAGTGATTCTAACTGTAGGGGGAGGGGACTCACTAGGGGAGGAGACCGATCGGTGTTCCTCTGTGCTGGGAACACACCATCGGTCTCCTCTCCTCTGACAGGACCGTGGATCTGTGTGTTTACACACACAGATCCACGGTCCTGCTGTGTTGCCGGTAATCGCCGGTGCCCGGCGGACATCGCGGCCGCTGGGTACGCGCACCGGGTGCCTAGTGACACGGCGCCCCCTGGTGGCCTAGGAATGCGAGGCCGTCATATGACGCCCGCCCGCAACGAGAGCTGCGCCGCCTGGCCGTCAATAGACAGCCGGCGGTCAGCAAGCGGTTAAAATCCACACTTGGTTGTTTTTTTTTATTTTTATATTCTGCTAAGCCTCTAAAAAGCTGTTAATTACTTATAAAGGGGTTATTATACATTGGTATTCTAAAACTAAAGCTTGAGGTTATAGTCTCATCATCTGTTATATCCACATTAATGTAATGCAGATTTATATTTTGTGTTATCACTGTAAAGGAAATTTGTAAGTTCTGTATATAATTGTATTCTATTTTGTATGTATTGCACACAGCACTAATAATGTTTTCATTACATGTTTGCATTCTTTCCAGTCCTGAATAGAATTAGCCTGCCTATGTTACGCCCTTTGTTACCATAAACGTACAATTGTAATATTAATGTGATACCTATGTAATCATGTGTATATAAACCTTCAATTGCGTCATAATAAAGCAGAACAGTTATTTGGAAAGATGCGGAGTGTATCTTTTGTGTCTGTGCCCTACTGCAGTAGTTATTAATTTTGAACCACTAATCAATATGAGGATAGGAGTTGGCTATCTATAAATTTCAATGTCAGATGGCAAGCTTTGCCTAGGAGGTGATTTACAGGTGACCCTGAGAATCCGAAACGAGGAGCTTGAGATGATCCGGGAATTTCTGCTAATCAGCCTTTTGCTTACATTTGAGTTATCAGACTTCCTTGATCGGTAAGACATTTTCGGGACAAAGGGTACCTATTTTACTCCCCTTAATCGAACTATATTGATTGGTGGTTATATGTTATGTTGTCACTGTCTACTGTTCATCGGAGTGTAATATATAAGAAAGGGAAGAATAGTGCTGTTCACAGGTATATGTAGTACATCTGCTAGATAAAGTAGTTTAGAGGCAAGAGGGTATAGGCACATGTAGAGAAGAGAGAAGACTGGCCAGTCATTATGGGCATTAAATTAAGTAAGGTAATGAAGGGTAAGAGACCCTCAAAAATGCCCAGTGCAAGAGGAGTGCTATAAAATATATGAACCGAAGGTGCGGTTCCACCTATACTGAGCCCCTAGATAAATGGTTAAAGTGGACAGGGATCCACAATGGATAACTGGGTTACCAAAGTCCACAGGGACTAAGAATCATGCAGAGTATACAGCTAGAGAAACAGCTATCTATGTGAGCAGGATGGATCAAGGGTGACAATTAACACTAGACAGAAAGGGATATTTTGATGTTAAGTTGTGGGATGAATTTGGGTTCAGGCACTACAACTAGTGCAGGATAATATTAAAGAGAGTTAAAAGAAAGTGAGAGAATGATATGCATGTGCTGTGTACAAATGGGAAAAATGTAAGCGATTTTAGAGAGATATTGGTGTATGTGTGTGAATGCTGGAACCTTTAGTTCTATCTCTTGTGTGTGTCATGTATGCAGATGTGACCCTCTCCTTTGCGCTCTCATGAAAGAATGTAGCTGGGATGAGAGATCAGTGATAAACTGGAAGGACACCATGCCAAGTTCTGTTTTTTAGACAAAACATTTATAACAAAATGTGCCGGGTTAATTAATTTAATGATAAACAATGTGATCACAATTATTTTGAATCTGTTTTCCAAACATGGTAAAATGAAGGTTACATTTAACCGTGTATTACACAAATTGAATATCCTTTGATAGGGAAAACTTAAGTAAGAATTTATGTAAAATGTCCTTTAAGGAAATATATCTGTGGATGTACTGTATATTAGTATTAGGGTGTGATATTGAGATTATCACTTGAGTATTAATTTATGTAATGAGTTTAACAATTTTATTAATAATATAGATATATTGTAACTGGTTTAGACAACCTTTGGTTGGAAATGAAATTCAGGTTAATGGGGAAATTTGTAAAGTGGGATTAGCTTAGATTAAGAGTAATTTTACATTTATACAATACACCCTTATTAGGTAGAAAAAAAAAGATTAAGATGAGGTTGTTAATTGGAATACAGCTGCCATAATATTTAACAAAGCCAAGATGGATGGGATACATAAGAAGTTTTTCTACAAAGATGAAATCTAAAGGTCTGATAATAACTTGATGTGCGGTCCATGATGTGAAAGTAATAATAAATAAAATGTAAATATAACAGACCCATCACATCAAGTCCACACACCCTGGTAGGATAGATCCCACCTGCAGCCAGTTGTTTTATATTTTTTGATGTGGCTGAGAGCTTTCTGTTCTGTCATATACAGATTATTGGTCCTTTTGTTTTTATTTATTTTTATTTTTGAAATCCAAAGCAGAATGTGTGGATTGTGAAATGATGTGCCCCTTTTCCTTGTAAGTGCTGTGGTATAAGCAGAAGAATACTTTGGATCTGTTGGACATTTCTGCATGACTGCAGGGTATTGTTATCATTTATTATGTTATTACATCAGGAAAATAATGTCAGATGGAAACTAAGGACTTGAGTTATCTCGCTAAAACTAACAAAAGAGCAAGCAATGAGAAATTATAATATTGCCAGGAAAAAGTTGTCTTTTTGAAACATGAAACTGAAGTTCTTACACAAACAGCATGATAGAAAACAAGCCATTGTAATATATTTATGGAAGCTGGACCCAGTAATGAAGGGTTCACCCCAATATATCAGAGCTGTAGCTTTATGCAAAGGTGCTATCAGACAAAGTTAGACATTATTTTGGTCAAATATTTAATTTTTAATGGTCCCACATTCTGCGCACAAATATATAGCTAAATAAATGTTTGTCTGATGAAAGGTTCAAAATATGAATTTGTTTTGTTTGTTTATGTACAAATCTAACAATGGAAAATGAGTACATTTGAATCCAACCACCTTATTGCCTCTATTGGAGGAGGCTGGAGACAAAGGAAAACCACATGTGTTACACTGATGACGTAGGAATCAGCTGCTGTGAGCCAAGTGCAGGACACACTCCCTGAAGACCCAGATATTAAATTTTTTGTAGATTTTAACCCAGTTTTATACTGAGGATGGCAATACCTATAGCGAGTATGCAGTTTATCACCCAGAAGGATACTCTGTATTCAGAGCCATTGGATCCTTTTTCCCCAGCTCAAGAAGCAGAGCTCCATGTTTTAGCAAAGCCTGTAAGCTATAAAAAGAGTATATATATATATTTATATAGATAGTCGAGATATAGAGAGCTTTTGGTGCCATTTGAAGGACCAGAAGTTTGTTTTTACTTCTGAAAGTAAACCAATCAAGCATGCTAAGTTAATTTGATTGGCTGTTTTCAGCCTTCCTGGTTCTTGCTGAGGTAGCCATACTAACATTAAAACTCACACATGGAAGCAGACCAAGCAACTAAGGATGCTGCATTTACAGCCCCGGACACTTGCTGGGTCTGTGCAACTCAGATTCCACCCTAGTTCTGGCCCAGTATAGCTGGGATTATTAATTCAACTTTAAGGCCCCCAGAACGAGAAGAACAAGTGGTCCACGGTGGGCAACTTCTTATGAAACAGGATTTTGGAAAAGGTGATCATTTATGTCTGCCAGTCACTCCCTCCATGTGTCCAGCTTGACACATGGACCGTGTCATCAGTCACAAGCAGTTATGGCTGCATTCGTAAATGAGTGTGGGATAGAGCCAGGGTTCTCCACAGTTGTTTTTATAACATACCACTTCTTGTTTTACCTGTTACCAAAGGTGTTACCAAAAGCTGAACATCCCTTCCAGAGATTACAAAAAGATATATCCAGATGCCCAAGCCAGGATCTTAAGAGTATGCATTTTGTCTGTATGGACATGTTTTTTGGATGTCCAGTGGCAAATGCTACTGCAAAGGCCACAGTAAAACGTGTTATCAGAAGTAGTTTGTAAGTTTGTAAGTACAGAGTGCAGAACCTACAGAGAGTAACAAAGGAAATCAGAAGTTTTTAGGTTTGATTTTTACCACGATCATATGCGATAATGATGCAATCCTATGCAGTCAACATTATACATGTATTGCGATCCTATGCAGTTGGAAATTGCAATCTTGTGCTATAATACCAGTGATTAGGGATGAGCCGAACACCCCCCTGTTCGGTTCGCACTAGAACATGCGAACAGGAAAAAAGTTCGTTTGAACACGCGAACACTGTTAAAGTCTATGGGACACGAACATGAATAATCAAAAGTGCTAATTTTAAAGGCTTATATGCAAGTTATTGTCATAAAAAGTGTTTGGGGACCTGGGTCCTGCCCCAGGGGACATGGATCAATGCAAAAAAAAAAAGTTTTAAAAACGGCCGTTTTTTCAGGAGCAGTGATTTTAATAATGCTTAAAGTCAAACAATAAAAGTGTAATATCCCTTTAAATTTCGTAGCTGGGGGGTCTCTATAGTGTAAAGAACATAGCACATATCATGAGGGACTCCATTTTAGTTCTAAGACACCATCTTATGTTTTACAGGAAAATTGAGAAAACTCATATTTGAGTTTCAACTGAAACCCACATTATCTTTAAGCTGTTATCTATAGAAAACCTTCTCAAGGTTACATATACATTTTAGCTAGAATATGGAGTTTTGTCCTAGCTCATGTTTGTTCTTGATAAGATAAGTGCTTCCTTCAACACCTGTTAAAGAATATTCTAATAGTAGAAATGATGCAAGATTTTGTTTTATAACACCAGCTAATAGGTAAATATTAACTGAACCTATTTTCATTTCAATGACATGTATAAGGTTAGTAAAACTCCTCCCATCCCTCAAATGACATAAATGCTGTATTTCTGACAAACTCTAATTAGATATCATTAAGTGGCTAAGCAAACCTGTCTCCTGTGTCACTTTATTGATATCTCCAGGCCTGGGGGTCTACGGAGGTCTTCCTGCATTACCTGAACCTATCTGGGTGGTCTTAGAAGCAGAAATTTCCTACATATAGTATGCCTGTAAAGGGGTGCATGTTTCCCGTGTTTAGAACAGTCTGACAGCAAAATGACATTTCAAAGAAAAAAGTCATTTAAAACTACTCGCGGCTATTGCATTGCCGGTCCGACAATACACATAAAAGTTCATTGATAAAAATGGCATGGGAATTCCCCACAGGGGAACCTTGAACCAAATTTTTTTTTAAAAATGACGTGGGGGTCCCCCTAAATTCAATACCAGGCCCTGGGCGGGAAGTGGTTAAGCATTATTAAATCACTGCTCCTGAAAAAACGGCCGTTTTTAAAACTTTTTTTTTGCATTGATCCATGTCCCCTGGGGCAGGACCCAGGTCCCCAAACACTTTTTATGACAATACCATGCATATAAGCCTTTAAAATTAGCACTTTTGATTTCTCCCATAGACTTTTAAAGGGTGTTCCGCGGCATTCGAATTTGCCGCGAACACCCCAAATTGTTCGCTGTTCGGCGAACTTGCGAACAGCCGATGTTCGAGTCGAACATGAGTTCGAACTTGAAGCTCATCCCTACCAGTGATAATCATATGCGATAATTCTAAACATATGCAATAATTGCAGTGACAATTGAAGTGCCTATATAAAGCTCTAAATATAAAGTGCATCCACATTTAATGACTACTGTAAAAAACACACGTATCATGCTTAAAGTGCTCTTGTGCAAAACTAATCATGCATTAATGTGCCATTAAAAACGCAGCATAAAAGTCCACTCTTAATGAATTCTTTCTTCTGCTTCTCATAAAGGTGATAAACAACAGGTGCTCGTGTCCACCCTTGTGCTCCCCCTTTGGTGTATGCGCTCACCTTAGAGCGTGTGACCTCGCACCTAAGCTTGGTCAAACCATGCTTTTAAACCACCTCTGGGTCTATTGTCAGCATTCAGATCCTTGGCTAGTTGCTTGCACATGTATCCATATAGAAAACAGAGGAAGCTCAATAGTGTGATACCGTTTTAAAATTGATTTAAAATGTACTTAACAATCTGCCCTATACATAGGGTACTCACTTGTTTTAGGTGCTAAAGTGCACTATCCTGTACAAGCCATAAATAATAAAAAATGGCTGTACTGATGTGTCCTTTGCTGAGACCTCTAGACCGCCTCACACGCCGTCCTGTCCCCTCCTCAACACGTGTCGTTACCAGGTATTTTTGCATTTGCATGATTTTTACTGCATAGGATTGCAACATTTCACAGCACTATATTTTGGAATTTATATTGAATGTGACAGCCCTATGATGACATTTGGATAGCGCAGCATTTATTGGTTTACGGATTAGGTTGGCACGAACATATGGGACGTGATCAATGCTAGCAGCTGTCTCTAAATAGTTAAATTGGATCTTTACATGGTAGCTCACAAGAATTTGTTTTTTAGATAGCATCTATTTCATGTACAGTTGTGCAAAACTTGAAGGAAAAGTCACCTGGATCCACACCAGATACTGCAAAAATGACTAAATTAAAGAAATCTCTGTGTTTGATTTGTATTTGTTTCCCTCTTACAATCACAGTCTAGAGTACTATTTATTCAAATACTCTAATTGTGAGGGATATATATATATATATATATATATATATATATATATATATATATATATATATATATATATATATATATATTGTGGCAGTAGGACCCTGTGCTACCTGGAAGATTGCTGGTTTACGCCAGATTTTGGAGGGAGAGGCACGCTGATTGCACAGCTGTGTGCTGGGCTATTTAATTGTGACCTAGCTATGGCTCTGGGTTCCACCCAACAGACAGGAGGTCTGTGCATGGGAGTCAGGTGGACTCCCATTCAGGGGAGGGCTGGCAGCCTTAGGCCTGGGGGGCAAGTCCAGTCAAGTGGCCCATAGAACCGGTGGTGGCAAAGTGATGGATCGGAAAAACAGTCTCTAAGGTTTTTCATGATCACAAAGGTGTGTGTGTGTGAGGGGGGGGCAGGGAGGACAATGTGGCCCTCCAGGGCCTGTGGGGGCCTTGTACTACCATAGCCTCCAGGAACTAAACTGCAAGCAAGTCCCTGTATGAATCCCTCAGAGCTGAGGACCTGACCCCCCCTCTGCAACTAGTGACGAACTACAAGTCCCAGCATTAACCCCTGAGATCTAAGGATGTGTCCCCTTAGATCCCATGGGTTCATGCTGTGCCCTGTAGTCCTTCACTAATTGGGGGGGTGACACATCCTCAGCTCTGAGGGGTTTAAGCTGGGACAGTGGGACGTGTAGTCCTTCACTAGTGGGGGGGGGGGGGCAGGGGTGTGTGACACATCCTGAGCTCTGAGCGGTTTATGCTGGGACCTTTAGTCCTTCACTTTTGGGGTGTCACATCCCCAAAAGTAAAGGACTACAAGTCCCAGCATGAACCCTGGCTGAGATTTAAGGATGTGATCTCCTCCTCTGCTGCCGGCTCATTCTCCCATGACACACACATATGTTCTAATTCATTCACTGCTCCCAACCTCACCTCAGGCAGCTTGACCAGAGGCTCTAATAGGCTTCAAAATAGGGTGCACTCGGAGTGCAGAGCATTGCGCTCAGAGCCCACCCGGGTGTGTTAGAAAAGCAAATGAATATTTGCTTTTCTAACACTGAACTGCCTCTCCGCCAATCAGGAAGAGCGGGTCTGATACCCGTCACCTGATTGGCTGAAAGGACAGGCGCTCCTATTGGATGTCTAGCAGGAGTAAAAGCATGGAGGAAGCATAGAGAACACAGGAGCTGCCTCCTGTCCCACAGCTCCCCGCCATCACTCGCTGCCTGACCTGCCACCAAGATGGGGTAAATACCAGTCAGACAGTGGGCGAGGTGGGGTGCTGGTTAAATGCTGATGGGGGGGTAACATTGGATGCATTTGATGGGCACAGTGGCTGCATTTAATGGCAGAGTGAGGCTGCAATTGATAGGGGTTTTTTAGTTTGCACCCCCCCCCCCCCAAAAAAAAACATTTTGAGCACCAGCCACCACTGACAGAGAGAGACATTGCTCCAAATTGTCCACACACAGAGAGACCACTACTCAGGAAAATTGCTTGATTCCTTTATCAACATAGTAAAGCCTTGTACACACCACTAGTTTTTTTTTTTTTGCTCAATCCAGCGAGTTGAACAAAAAAAAAACAAAAAACTGACCGCTCTGGTTGGAGCCGCTGAGCATGAGCAAAAGTGGCCTGAGCATTGATCACTTTTCAGCAGAGTGGCAGTGGCTGCTGCAAGTATGTAGAAGCCTTTGGACACACACTGGTGTAGCTGTGGTTTGGCCACAGTGCTTATGTACACAGTTTTCCTTAGCCACAGTCCCATAGGCTTCTTTTAGGTTGTGCGTTTTATGCTGCAGTTTTTTTTATAGCGCACCAAAGATGCAGCCGTTTTTGTGCACTTTCAGAAAATGCAGCAAAAATGTGTAAACTAATAGAAGTCTATGGGACATGCAGGAAAACAGTGAGATCACCATCCCTGCAGCAGACCAGTGTAAGCCCACTACATAGTACATAGGAGCAGGTACTGTACAGGCTGCTGAAAGAAACGTCCTTAACTGCAGAGAGAGGAGGGGAGAGGAATTTAGGAGAGAGAAGGGGGAGAGGCCGGTCACAGATCACTTACTTGAAAGGAAGGACCCAGCAGGCAGGAGGCTCAGTTATCAGCTTCCAGAGCGTCCCATACAGAACTCCGACGGATCACAGTTTGAACGTTCCCGCCCATACGTTCTATTCACAGAAGCAGCACACAGGCTGCCCGGAGTGTGGACGGGCACAGTGAGAGAGGGGGCTGGAGGAGGCAGAGCGGATTCACCCTCTTCCATTCGGCTGTGCTCTGAAGGGACACAGAACTGTCAGCTCAGAAGCAGGGAACAGCACTGTGACAGGACAGATGTCTGGTCACAGCACAAAAGTTCCTGCAGCTTCTGGGCTGTTATCCAGCCCTGCCAGCCTCCCTCTGGAGTCACCCGAGCAGTAACACTCGGCCAACTGCACATGCTCAGTTCCCAGCTGGCAGCACATCGGCCTTTTTACTGGGAATCAGAGCGGCCTGGGGGGAAATTGCATCCCTGCCCCCTGGCCCAGCCCGCCCCTGCTCCCATTCCTCTGAGAGGAGTCAGAGGCTGCAGGAGGCAGCCAGGGTATGCATGTCTGCAGGAGGCAGACGTACTTGGTGACAGAGCAGCAAGTAGTAAGCAGCAGGAGTAAGCTAGGAGAGAGCTTCACTCTAGGAAACTCTTTTGGGTCTGAGGAGCAGACCTAAGGCCTAGGCTAAAGGCCGGAATCAGCCATATGGCAAGAATGTACGCCAGGAGGCTAAAGTATTGAGTGTGCAAGATACAGTAATGGTGGAACCCCCTGCGTGGGCTACTGATGTCTTTGTGAACTTTTCTCTGCTTTTGAATAAAAGTGGGCTACCAGGCCCTTAAAAATACAGTTTTGTACTGGAGTACTCACTGACAACGCACCTACCGTTTGAGTCTGATACCCCAATCTTACAATATATATAAATAATGTGATTTGAAAAGTAGTTTAGCCATGTTGAAGTCACATGTTACATTTGTCTTTTGTACGTCTTCCATTTTATGTAGAATTGTCTGCATTCACAAACACTTAGAGGTCTAAAGAAAAAAAAATGAGTTGAATGATTATGACCAGCATTCACCCGGCTGTGATGAATATTGGATGTATGTTATTTCATACACTGATTTCCTTGGCTCCATCTAGTGGTCATAATGCGGTATTGTGATATATTTACTAATGGAGGTGTGACAAACCTAGTCGGGAGAGAGACTTTTGGAGGGGACTGTATGCTAGCCTCTTGCCGATCGATCATGGGCCCTTGCATTTGGGGAACGGTGCTCTTTGTGAGCTGTATGCCTGGGGACCCTTGAGGTGGTATTACTGTGGATTCGGGTCCTGGTCCCCCAGGACACACAGACTCTGGGGACCCTGGATTTGCCATATTGGAATAGTGACTGATTCATACCATTGGGACTCCTACTGTTAAATGCTAATGTCATAAATTCCAGCTACCTGTCTGTTGTCTGCTAAAATGTGTATTGTAAATAAGTCTGTAGTATGGGATCTAAGAGTCATTAGATCCCCATTGTGGTTTGTGTTTAATTAACTCTGCTATTGTGATAATGTTGATTGGGGGTTCTAAGCTACAAGACGGCCAGTCTGGCCTAAAGGTCCTGTCTGAGTCATCTAGGCTGTCTAAAGGGATTAGTTAATTAGCTCATGTTAATTAGGTTAATTAGGTTACAGCTGTATTGTTAGAGTAATATGAGCAGGAGGTCTGCACCTCCACTTTTAGTGTATAAAAGAGCCTGTATTTTTGCAATAAAGGAGATTCCTGGTTGAACTTACATACAGCCTGCCTGGTGTTTGTTCTGAGCTATCACAACTGGGTTAGAACGGCACATAGCTGTAGTTCTAATCCCGGAGCATTGGATGACCGAACAATCAGATGGTGCGATCTGCAATCTGATTCTATAGCTGCAGAGGAGTGTCGGGAGAGTGTAACCGAGCGAGCAAGGGGCTTGTTACATTGGTTGGCAGCCGTGGGATTTGCTCTCCGGTTACTGGGACACTCCAAACCAGCCTGCAGGAGAGCCACGCTGGAAGACTTACTTGAGAGCCATGGAGGGAATGGTGGGATCGTGCTTCCTTGCCATGAACACATCCAAACCATTGCCTGGATCCAAGGTCCAGATAGCAGGAGAGGAGAGATATCACCCACCATGGATGAGGAATTCAAAAGGAGGTTGCGAGAGAAGCAGATACAGCACAGAGGACCAGTATCAGAGCAGGTCCTGCTAGGATGGTTTGATTCTATCTGCTGTGAACTCTGGAAGGAAGCGCTAGCCCGTGAGCAGCGACACCAGGGAAAAGTTCTCCTCTCCATCCATGTGAGGCACTGGTCGCAGTATGAAGTGCGAATGCTGTTTTTGGGGGAACAGCCGAACCAGGAGTGGACAGTCGAGTTAAGCAGGCTGATCCGGGCAGAAATGCGGTTGGACGAGAGCTACAGAGCCCTCCGGTGGTATGTAGCCCAAGTGTGCCAGTGGACAGCGGATGACAGCCCCACGGAAGGCTTTGACTACGTTGGCCTGGGATTGTTATACTGGAGGCTGTCCAGGGACCCTGACTTTGGGAGTGATCGGGAGTGTCGTTTGGAGGAAATAATGGAGCACAGAGAGCGGAGACTGAATGTCTCAGAAGTGCACTGGGCACAGGAAGATTTGGAGTTTCTGGCCATTCAGGAATGGGAGCTGGAGATCGACTACAAACAGCTGTTAGACTCTGCTCAGCAGCAGGGGGGTGCTCCCTTTGCCTGGGACTATCAGGAAATACCAGTTGACAACTCTGAAATCCTGGCTGAAGAGTTGACAATGTGGCAGAGTAACAGTGTGCTTTGCCAACCTGCCCCCGCAGCTATGGAGGCGGAGGTCTTATGGCGGATGCAGCAAGTGCTGACTGACCTTGATGAACCTGTCTCTGCATTGGATGATCTTGGATGGAGGAATGTGCCTGTCCAGCAGAATGCCAGAGAATCGGCAGTGGAAAACCTGGTGAACCTTTATCCCCAGACACCAGTTGCAGAGACAGAGGATTTGATAGACTTTTCTGCTGAGGAAGAACAACCTGGTGAGCCTCCAGTGAAAGAAGAGCTGTTATTAGGGCCAAACTTCACTGTGCTCTGCCCAGCACCAACAGAAGTATCTGTGAAGTTACAAGGAACTTCCCCAGCTGAAGCGCTGGCAACCGGACAGAGGGTCCAAGATCTCTACCCTACACCTGCGGCGGTTCCGGAGGCTCAGGGTGAGAAGGAGGTGGTCACTTCCCAGCAGCAGATCAGGATACAGAGGGAGAAGGGAGAGGAGGTGTTCGTCGTCCCTCCCCAACAGTTAGCCGGAGCAGATGGTGTGGGGTTTCCAGCAGAAGGGCTGGCAACAGGGCCGAGTACTGCTGGACTCTGCTCTCAACTAACAGAGGATGGATTTCCTGTGAAGGTAGATGGGACTTCAGTCTCCACCTGTATACCCCAGGGATGCTGGGCAGTCGTCCCAGGTCCCCAACAGCATGACGGAGTGAGCCCAGACATCCTGTCTTCTCTCCAGGGGCAGAAAGGACTCCAGGGAGAAGGGCCAGTCCAGGCCTCTCCCCAGCGGCAGATATGTTCTCTGAGAGAGGCAGAGGTTGGCTGGGTGAGTAATGTGTTGTTTGGAACAATTTGTTTGGGGTACTGTGTGGGTACAGGCATTAGAGGACTGGAACTACTGACTAACTTCGGAGTCAACCCGTCTGGGGTCTCCTCCTGTGTTAGTCTCCTGCTGAAAGGGGAGAAATGTGACAGACCTAGCCGGGAGAGAGACTTTTGGAGGGGACTGTATGCTAGCCTCTTGCCGATCGATTGTGGGCCCTTGCATTTGGGGAAACGGTGCTCTTTGTGAGCTGTATGCCTGGGGACCCTTGAGGTGGTATTACTGTGGATTCGGGTCCTGGTCCCCCAGGACACACAGACTCTGGGGACCCTGGATTTGCCATATTGGAATAGTGACTGATTCATACCGTTGGTACTCCTACTGTTAAATGCTAATGTCATCAATTCCAGCTACCTGTCTGTTGTCTGCTAAAATGTGTATTGTAAATAAGTCTCTAGTATGGGATCTAAGAGTCATTAGATCCCCATTGTGGTTTGTGTTTAATTAACTCTGCTATTGTGATAATGTTGTTTGGGGGTTCTAAGCTACAAGACGGCCAGTCTGGCCTAAAGGTCCTGTCTGAGTCATCTAGGCTGTCTAAAGGGATTAGTTAATTAGCTCATGTTAATTAGGTTAATTAGGTTACAGCTGTATTGTTAGAGTAATATGAGCAGGAGGTCTGCACCTCCACTTTTAGTGTATAAAAGAGCCTGTATTTTTGCAATAAAGGAGATTCCTGGTTGAACTTACATACAGCCTGCCTGGTGTTTGTTCTGAGCTATCACAACTGGGTTAGAACGGCACATAGCTGTAGTTCTAATCCTGGAGCATTGGATGACCGAACAATCAGATGGTGCAATCTGCAATCTGATTCTATAGCTGCAGAGGAGTGTCGGGAGAGTGGAACCGAGCGAGCAAGGGGCTCGTTACAGGGGGTATGTCAGGAAAAATACCCCATTATGGTCACTAGATGGAGCTGACAATCATAGGAAATCACTTTGCTACATTATGGCCAGAATATGTAATGACTGGATGAGTGTTTGTCACATTCATCCCATGCATTTTCTACAAGTAGACCCCTTAGTTTCCTTCATCAAACATGTCTTCATACTAATACCTGAGATCATACTCATACACTTATAATTACCAAAACAGCACACAGAACCCCCAAGGTTCTTCTATGTATTTGGGGGACCTTTGGAGGGTCTGCGTGCTGCTTAAAAAAAAAGAGGCAGAAATGAAATTTTCCTACAATTTAAACAGATTCATTTTTTCTTTATAAATGTCACTTTTTCTGTAGCCCACCCTACAGCAAGAATGACGAAATGTATAGAGACCCCCAAATACATACCAGACCCTCTGAGTGTAAGATGGATATTAAAGGGGGACCTCACAAAGAAAAAGTGTTTGCCCCTCCCCCCAGAAAATCCATACCAGACCCTTCATCCAAACATGCAGCCTGGCTGACCAAGAAAAGGGGGAGGGACAAGCATGAAGCCCCTCCCTTCTCCTGAACCATACCAGGCCATGTGCCCTCAACATTGGGTGCCTTCCTGTCCCCATTTTGATAAGGACAAGGGCCTCATCCCCACAACCCTGGCCTGGTGGTTGTGGGAGGCTTATCAGAATCTTGAAGTGTCCAGATACTGCTGCCCCACATGAATACATTTGGGGTACATAGTACATAGCACCCCTACTCATTCACAAAAAAAGGAGATAAAACAATAAAGACCCTCATAGAATTTTTTTAAATAAAATCTCCCAAAAATTATTTTGTAAATCCATCGTCAATCCCGATGCCAATCCCCCACTGACTTCCCATTACCCCCCCAATGACCCGCCACACAGGAGCGATCTCCGACGGTAACACTCGGACAATGATGTCATGATCTATGCCCCACCCATTTGCCTACGTGGCCATGTAAGGGAATGGGCGGGGTGAAGTCAGCAGTTGCTAAGGACACAGCTGTTGCAGACAGCCGTTACTTCCCTAGAAACCAGTGACAGTCAGAAGCCATAACATTCGATTGCACCAAATGCCGTAAACGTTGGATGTTCATAATAATGTGGGAGGAGCCAGTGTCCATCCAATCTTCTGTTCAGACATGGAGCTTCTCCCTAATGCAGATTATTGTCAGTGTGTGGAAGTGATTGTATCTGGCAGACAGGGATCTGTATGTGTGTGTGTGTATCCCTCTCCGGCACACCACTCACATCACACACTTCATTCAATCTGCCCTAAATCATGTGTGCGGGGGCGGGGGGGGGGGGCAGGGGAAGAAGTCATCACACCAGGATTCTAGATTGAAGGATCGCTTGGGGGATCCTCTGAGGTGTGTGGGGATCACTTGCCTGCTCCACACTCTTTAGATTGTATCAGATTGTATGAAAGATTTGTATCTGCCTGTGTGTGTCCAGCCAGATACATTTTTGAGAGTCTCCCTCCAGTGGTGGTCAGCAGTATTGCAGGCTGTGAGAACTGTATCATAGCTGGTTTTATCTTCCCAAATAAACCAAACCCACATTTCTTCTCCACAATTTAAGACTCTCACTCCAGTTAGAAAATCACCATGGAGATGATTTTCTTGACATCTAACATTGGTGTCAGTGAGAAAAAAATAAGTCCTATTGTTGGTGTCAGTGAGAATAAAGTGTAACTCCAGCCCAGCATTGGTGATCAGTGGTGGTACTTTCCTGATCACACACTCCCGCTGCCTCTCTGCTGATGTCGGAGTTCTACTATCACTGACAGAAAGGAGATCACTGCTCTCCACAGTCTGCTATAATTGCAGTGCCTGATGATGGAATCCAGAGAGTGTTCCAGACGTCAATGGCAAGGCTGTAGTCACACTATGAGATATTTCTCAGGGCTGCAGTTCCTCTGAACTCCACAAGATGGTGATCTGACTTTGACTCAAATAGGAAGAAGAGGGGTGTGGCTGCAGAGTGGCGCTCCACTGATGACAGGAAGCATGTGTCCTTCACTCCACTTCTTTTTTTTTTACTGAACTTTATTGTTAATCTCTGCAGCTGGAGCTCCCCTACAGGAAGTGGAGGTCACATGATTTCTGTGTAGAGTGGAGCTCCACTGCAGGAAGTGGAGGTCACATGATTTCTGTGTAGAGTGGAGTCTGCTGGACTGCGCATGTGTGACGCCACCATTTGCGTTATAACACTGTGGCAATTTGCGCTGGCCACACCCCTGAGTCCAGGTTCAAGCCCCACCATCCAAGTGGACATAGAGTTAGATTATAATTATGCCGAGCGAAGGGAGGCCGTGCCCGAAGCGCGGCGAGCCCGTGAGGGGCCCTGTGGAGTGGTGTCTTACAACAGTGTTGGAATGCATAAGGCGGCATTGTGCATGCACAGTCCAGCGGGTAGCCAAATGTGATGGGTCACCATATGTGACGCTACAGCTCCACTACAGGAAGTGGAGGTCACATGATTTCTGTGTAGAGTGGAGCTTCACTACAGGAAGTGGAGGTCACATGATTTCTGTGTAGAGTGGAGCTCCACTACAGGAAGTGGAGGTTACATGATTTCTGTGTAGGGTGGAGCTCCACTACAGGAAGTGGAGGTCACATGATTCCTGTGTAGGGTGGAGCTCCACTACAGGAAGTGGGGGGTCACATGATTTCTGTGTAGAGTGGAGCTCCATAGGCTGCAGTCTGCAGCACATACTGAGCCATTTTGTTGTTACTATTTATTAAGCCTGAGATTTGTAGAAATACAAGAAGATAGTTTGGGAGGTTTTGTACTTTCTGGTAAAGTGTTCTCCTTGTAAAAACATTTTTTTTATTATTTACCAATTTATATTTTTGGTGATGATGGAAGTTCATGTTTATGTTGGAAAAAGAATACAATCCATGTCTCTAATCACAATCTCATTGTCCTTGTTTGCCCTCCTTCATATCAACTAACAGGACCAAGACTGAGACACACATCGATCTCCACATAAAAAGTTTTACGGTTCAATGGTATGTCGTCATTAAACCTCCATCTTCATGAAAATCATATCTGTTCTGGTGCAAATATTATCCACTTAATGATAGACATGTGCACACTGAAATATTTCTATATTTCGTTTTGGAATTTCGGTTTCGTCTGAAAAATAGAATTATTTAGTTACTTCCGAAAGTGTTTTTTATTTATTTTTGGTTTCTTTAAAAATGCATTTGTCCGAAAATCCGAATGAATTAAGGTGGAATCTATAAATGGAAGGCTTATGGTGTCTGTCTGATGTTCTAAGAAGATTCAACAAAGCAGCTAAAGTAAACTGTACGACGCTGCGATTGTACATTTCAAGTCTGATGCTCCGCCCACAAGTTATAGTAGAATTCTAATGTTGTTTGACTAGTAATATTATAATTATTATTTATTATTACTAGTCAAACAACATTAGAATTCTTCTATAGCCTATGGGCGGAGCATTTGAACGTAAATGTCTGCTCGTGGCGATCGTATATTTTTAGCTGCTTCGTCGAATCTTCATGTCGAATGGTACTATAGATATTTTTGATCGTATCAAATGATACAATACTTGTTTGTTTCTGTTCATGTCGAACGGTCTACCCCAACAGTCAGCCAATGGAATTGCGTATCGAAATTCAAGCATATAACTTCCTTCCTGTTCGCTCTGCACTCCTAACGGTTCCAAGTGCGATAGCGGCATCCGACGGTGGCTCCAGGCAGTTCAACCCCATGGAGGTTCCTGGCCCTTCTATGGAGGCAGCAGCAGCACCACCCCCACCATCAAAAAAGTGCAGGAGGGGGACACAAGCTGCAACCAGCAGGAAGCGTAACCTTACGTGGACTCACATTGAGTCCCAGGCCCTTGTAAGGGAAACGCTTCCTTGCTGGATGCAGCTGTGTGGCCCCCGCTCCAGGGAGACCACTTCGGAGTGGAAGCGGGAGAAGTGGGAGGAGATCTCCTGAAAAGTTGAGGTGATACAGCGCCATCAGTGTGACCCGTCTGCCTGTCGTAAAAAATTCAGCGACATAAAACAGTAAGTAACGTGTCTGGTTTTTTTTACATTTTAGAAATCGCATAATATGCCCAAAAACAAGTCCCCCCCACACACATAAACATATATTATTGTTATCACATGTGATGTCAGTAAAGTTAAGTGAATTTTTTTTTAAAAAAGGAAAAATAATTTTCAAATCCTCCTCCCTCCTGTGAAAAACCTCATTTGCGCATAGGTGTGCCAAGCCTACACATGAAAGCATAGTTTGCACATGTTACATATTATCACCACGATCGTTGTGAGTGGAATGTTTCTATGGCCGTTATTTGTTCTCATCACTAAACTGATGAGCAGTAAGTGCTTGACCACCTGTAGGTTCCGCCCCCTTTCTGACCAGGCCATATTATGCTATTTAGCGCGCTGCAGCTTTAACTGACAATTGCGCGCTCCTGCGAAAGAGTTAAATATTTAAAAAGAAGAAAAAATTGTTGTGTTACGGTTTCTGGACTTAACCAGCTTGTGGAGCCGCCGTATGTTTACTATGGGAGGGTCCGCATCCGCAAGTGGTTAATGCTTTGCAAAAGAAAGAAGAAAGGAAATTTACACCATACACAGTTCACACAAGCGTGTAATTAGAAAGGTGGACTGGACATCGATTTACTCTGAGCAATCCTGTCTTTTATATTTTATTGTGCACCAAAGAGCATACCTTTTTCATTTTTCTTAAAATAAATTTGGTTAATAAAAAAAATGTGCAAATCTTGTGCTACATGAAAAAATGCGTCTAATCCAAAAATTCCATTTGCATTGTTTCATTCTACGGGTTCATTCTACATTTGTTTCATGTGTTGATGTCATTATCAGATTACAATTGTAATTTAATTATGGAACCCGTTTCTCTTCTCTTTTTGTTTTGCAGCACCATAGCGAGTAAACATAGGCAGGCGGAGGGCGCAGAGGGAAGCAGGTGCCTATCCTCCTCTATGAGGCCGATATGACATGACATGTTCCTGATCACCGCACTCTATACACATATGACATGTTCCTGACCACTGCACTCTATACACAGGACTGTATATGACATATTCCTGACCACTGCACTCTATATACAGGACTGTATATGACATGTTCCTGACCACTGCACTCTATACACAGGACTGTATATGACATGTTCCTGACCACCGCACTCTATACACAGGGCTGTATATGACATGTTCCTGACCACTGCACTCTATACACAGGACTGTATATGACATGTTCCTGACCACCGCACTCTATACACAGGGCTGTATATGACATGTTCCTGACCACCGCACTCTATACACAGGACTGTATATGAAATGTTCCTGACCACTGCACTCTATACACAGGACTGTATATGACATGTTCCTGATCACTGCACTCTATACACAGGACTGTATATGACATGTTTTACGGCGGCAGGTTGGCTCCCCTGCGCAAAACCACGTAACTGTACCTTGGCTCGCGGGGTCTGGATAGCAGGTGCTCGCGCGCTGCACAGCGGGGGTGCCGATGCTCGTGGCTGGCGTTCGCGATGACCGCCGGCCACGAGCGATCGTGACCAGGAGAGACAGAACAGGGACGAGTGTATGTAAACACAAACTTCCCTGTTCTGAGAGGAGTGACAGATCGTGTGTTCCTATGAGCTAGGAACCACGATCTGTCACTTCCTCTAGTTAGTCTCCTCCCCCTTCAGTTAGAATCACCTCCCAGGGAACACAGTTAACCTCTTTACCGCCCCCTAATATTAACCCCTTCACTGCCATTTTTACAGTAATCAATGCATTTTTATAGCACTGATCGCTGTATTAATGCCAATGATTCCAAAAATGTGTCAAAATTGTCCGATGTGTCCGCCATAATGTCACAGTCACAATAAAGATCGCAGATCTTACTAATAAAAAAAATAATATTAAAAATGCTATAAATCTATCCCCTATATTTTAGAAGCTTTAACTTTTGCGCAAACCAATTAATATATGCTTATTGCGTTTTTTTTTTTACCAAAAATATGTAGAAGAATACGTATCGGCCTAAACTGAGGAAAAAATTGTTTTTTTATATATTTTTGGGGATATTTATTATAGCAAAAAGTAAAAAATATTGCGTTTTTTTCAAAAGTTTTTTTATTGCGCAAAAAATAAAAACTGCAGAGATAATCAAATACCACCAAAAGAAAGCTCTATTTGTGGGGAAAAAAGGACATAAATTTTGTTTGGGTGCCACGTCGCATGACTGCACAATTGTCAGGCAAAGCGACGCAGTGCCGAATCGCAAAAAGTGCTCTGGTCAGGAAGGGGGTAAAATCTTCTAGGGCTGAAGTGGTTAAAGTATCATCTATGAGCAATTTTGGGTACCAAAGATTTTCCTCATTGCACCGACACACAACTTTTTTTCCGTTCAATACATTTTTTATTATAGCTTTACTTTTAACAAGATTGAAGTCATGTAATCAGGAAATAGTAAAGGAAGAAATCCAATTTGTCAGGAAAATGACTTGTCTGGAATGTGGAGGCGGAGTCATTATTAATTTGTGTACATTACAATACACAACGTGTTACATTATTATAACAAAGTATTGTAGAAAAGATCACACCATAGAAAATGGGGAAAGTAGAAAATAAACCCGGATATGAAGGTGACATTTGTGTACGAGGAACACCTTAACAATTACCACCATTTTATTCTCCAGGGCCTCTGCTTTCAGAAAATATTTTGGGGTTTTATCTAATCTTCAGGCCAAAATCTCCATTTTACCATGTGTGCAAAAATAATGGAAAACCAGCTCTGGCAGTGAAAGGGTTAATGTGAGCTAGATGGGATCACTCTGCTGTGGTCACACTCTAAACATTAGAGCTCCCCCTAGCTGCAGCCTGGTAATAACATTGCTATTAGGTCTATTCGTTTATCTGCTACATACTTCCCATCTTTATATAAACGTCTCCTGACATTTAGGGGTCTATTCATAAATAATTTACATAATAATTCACCCAATGAAAATACATGTACATTCCTTCTGTGTGAATGAGGGGAAAATGGAGTTTAATTGGCCATTTGCTGGTCGAATAATTTCCATTGATTTAAAATAGAAAATACATTTGCCACTAGCTGGAGATAATTGCTATTATACTTTGCGCCATCCAAAGTCCAAACATTTCTCATTTTAAATCAATGGTTAGTCTAATAGTGTTGGCTTATTTAAGTTATATCCTTCAGTGTGTACTGTACTGATAAGTGTATGAGTATGATCTCAGGTTTTAGTATGAAGACATGTCTGATGAAGGAGACTAAGAGGTCTATTTTTCAAAAACATTATATGTGATAATCATTCATCCAGCTGTTGCAATTTCTGGCTGTAATTTAACACAGTGATTTCCTATGATCATCAGCTCCATCTAGTGGCCATAATCGGGTATTTTTTCTGAACTACCTCAATTAGTGCAATACTGCATTATGGTCATTAGATGGAGTCAAGGAAATCAGTGTATGAAATAAAATACGGCCAATATACATCATGGCTGGGTGAATGCCGGTCATAACCGTTCAACTATTTTTTTTTAAATAGACCTCTAATGCCCTGTACACACGGTCGGACATTGATCAGACATTCCGACAACAAAATCCATGGATTTTTTCCGACGGATGTTGGCTCAAACTTGTCTTGCATACACACGGTCACACAAAGTTGTCGGAAAATCCGATTGTTCTGAACGCGGTGACGTAAAACACGTACGTTGGGACTATAAACGGGGCGGTAGCCAATAGCTTTCGTCTCTTAATTTATTCTGAGCATGCGTGGCACTTTGTGCGTCGGATTTGTGTACACACGATCGGAATTTCCGACAACGGATTTTGTTGTCAGAAAATTTTATAGCAAGCTCTCAAACTTTGTGTGTCGGAAATTCCTATGGAAAATGTGTGATGGAGCCTACACACGGTCGGAATTTCCGACAACAAGGTCCTATCACACATTTTCCATTGGAAAATCCTATTGTGTGTACGAGGCATTAGTGTTGTGAAAGCTTACACCACAAAATGTACTCCAATGAAAGGTAATGACTCCATTTTTATTTTTTTCCTGCTATCAATGGCCAACACAGTACAACACTTCATCCATGTCTTTGGTGATCCCTGATCTCCTTATGAACTGTTTCTTTCATGATGAAGATCAGCCATGGACTATATCTGAGGTGTATATCAGGGTGTGCTTCTTCCCCACATGAGAGCTGTGATGTCCAGCAACATTCATATAGAAGACATTACCCGCACTCAAGGCACTAATACACCTCAAGGGTTATGTGGGATCCCTGATGTACAGGAGGACAGGACTTCAGTGAGGAACAATTCCCTCACTCAGGACAGGAAAATGGCTTCTCCCCCGTGTGAGATCTCTGATGTGTGGAAAGGTGGGACTTCTGTGAAAAACATTTCCCACACTCAGGACAGGAATACGGCTTCTCCCCCGTGTGAGATCTCTGATGTGTGGAAAGATGGGACTTCACTGAAAAACATTTCCTGCACTCAGGACAGGAATACGGCTTCTCCCCCGTGTGAGATCTCTGATGTGTGGAAAGATGGGACTTCTGTGAAAAACATTTCCCGCACTCAGGACAGGAATACGGCTTCTCCCCTGTGTGAGATCTCTGATGTGTGGAAAGATGGGACTTCTGTGAAAAACATTTCCCGCACTCAGGACAGGAATATGGCTTCTGGCCCGTGTGAGATCTCTGATGTGTGTAAAGATTGGACTTATGTGAAAAACATTTCCTGCACTGAGGACAGGAATATGGCTTCTCCCCTGTGTGGGATCTCTGATGTGTGTAAAGATGGAACTTCTGTGAAAAACATTTCCCGCACTCAGGACAGGAATACAGGTTCTCCCCCGTGTGAGATCTCTGATGTATGGAAAGACTGGACTTTTCTGTAAAACATTTTCCACACTCAGGACAGGAATATGCCTTCTCCCCCGTGTGAGTTCTCTGATGTGTGGAAAGATTGGACTTCTCTGAAAAACACTTCCGACACTCAAGACAGGAATATGGCTTCTCCCCCGTGTGAGATCTCTGATGTATGGAAAGACTGGACTTCACTGAAAAACATTTCTTGCACTCAGGACAAGAATACGGCTTCTCCCCCGTGTGAGATCTCTCATGTGTGTAAAGATGGGACTTCCGTGAGAAACATTTTCCGCACTCAGGACAGGAATACGGCTTCTCCCCTGTGTGAGATCTCTGATGTGTATAAAGATGGAACTTCTGTGAAAAACATTTTCCGCACTCAGAACAGGAATACAGCTTCTCCCCTGTGTGAGATCTTTGATGTATGGAAAGACTGGACTTTTCTGAAAAACATTTCCCGCACTCAGGACAGGAATACGGCTTCTCCCCCGTGTGAGATCTCTGATGTCTGGAAAGATTGGACTTCTCTGAAAAACATTTCCCGCACTCAGGACAGGAATATGGCTTCTCCCCTGTGTGAGATCTCTGATGTATGGAAAGACTGGACTTCACTGAAAAACATTTCTCGCACTCAGGACAGGAATACGGCTTCTCCCCCGTGTGAGATCTTTGATGTGTGGAAAGATTGGACTTCTTTGAAAAACATTTCCCGCACTCAGGACAGTGATACAGCTTCTCCCCCGTGTGAGATCTCTGATGTATGGAAAGTCTGGACTTATCTGAGAAACATTTTCCGCACTCAGGACAGGAATACGGCTTCTCCCCCGTGTGAGATCTTTTATGCACATTAAGCTTGGATTTAAAACGGAAACACTTCCCGCACTCAGGACAGGAAAGCCTCTTCTCTGTTGGAAGGACGGCACCGTCCCTCACAGTCTGAGGTTCCTCAGGATAAGAGGAATACGATGGTCCATCTACACTGTGTGGTGCCGGATGGACATTTGAGATAGTCGGGTTTTCTCCTGGACTATACTGTGTGATGTCCTCATCTTCTACTTTACAGTCTGGAGACAAAGTGAGACAATCCTCTGAGGTTTTCCTCATCTCCCGTCCATCTACTAAAATAGAAATAAAAAGATTATTACTAGACATGAGCAGATTGGTTCCCCTAAACCAGGACTCCGCCCACATCAGGCAGCTTTGTCTCTGAGGATCTTACAATTCCCCCCTCAAGGTAACTAGTAAATGGGTCCTCTGTAGGGCTGCAACTAATGATTATTTTCAGAATTGATTAGTTGGCCGATTATTGTTTTGATTAATTGGATAATAACCTCAAAAAAAGGTTGGTGTATAATTTAGTTAATATTCTTGAATATCTATATACAGCGGTAAATATAAATATCCAGATATATACCGTATTTATCGGCGTATAACACGCACCCCAAGTTTAGGAGGGAATTTTAAGGAAAAAAACTTTTAGGAGGGAAGTTTAAGGAAAAAAACCTTACATTTAAATGCCCATCAATGCAGCCTCATCAGTGTCCATCTGCAGCCTTGTCAGTGTCATTGCAGCCTTTTCAGTGTCAGTGCAGCCTTGCCCCAGTGCAGCCTTGTCAGTGCAGCTTTGCCCCAGTGCAGCCTTGTCAGTGCAGCTTTGCCCCAGTGCAGCCTTGTCAGTGCAGCTTTGCCCCAGTGCAGCCTTGTCAGTGCAGCTTTGCTCCAGTGCAGCCTTGTCAGTGCAGCTTTGCCCAGTGCAGAATTGTCAGTGCAGCTTTGCCCCAGTGCAGCCTTGTCAGTGCAGCTTTGCCCCAGTGCAGCCTTGTCAGTGCACCTTTGCCCCAGTGCAGCCTTGTCAGTGCAGCTTTGCTCCAGTGCAGCCTTGTCAGTGCAGCTTTGCCCAGTGCAGAATTGTCAGTGCAGCTTTGCCCCAGTGCAGCCTTGTCAGTGCAGCTTTGCCCCAGTGCAGCCTTGTCAGTGCAGCTTTGCCCAGTGCAGAATTGTCAGTGCAGCTTTGCCCCAGTGCAGAATTGTCAGTGCAGCTTTGCCCCAGTGCAGCCTTGTCAGTGCACCCTTGTCAGTGCAGCCTTGTCAGTGCAGCTTTGCCCCAGTGCAGCCTTGCCCCAGTGGTCAGTGCAGCCTTGCCCCCAGTGTCCATTACATGCTTGCCTTGGACAGATCGCCGCCGACATACACAAAACGTGTAGTTTTAAATATGGCGCCGCGGAGTTCGGAGGGACTCGGTGACTGGGCGGAGCCGAGATACACATAGCTGAGTGTACTCGGCTCTTCTCGTTGCCGCTCACAGTCACGCCCAGTCACGCCCTATGAGGGACATAACACAGGTCCAATGGCGGGACTGGGCGTGACTGTGAGCGGTGCCGTAAAGAGCCGAGAACACTCGGCTATGTGTATCTCGGCTCTGCCCAGTCACTCTGATCTCGGCGGCGCTCGTTCAGCTCCGCAGAGTCCCTCCGAACTCCGCTGCACCATATTTAAATCTACACGCTATGTGAATGTCGGCGGCAACTAATGATTATTTTCAGAATTGATTAGTTGACCGATTATTGTTTTGATTAATTGGATAATAACCTCAAAAAAAGGTTGGTGTATAATTTAGTTAATATTCTTGAATATCTATATACAGCGGTAAATATAAATATCCAGATATATACCGTATTTATCGGCGTATAACACGCACCCCAAGTTTAGGAGGGAATTTTAAGGAAAAAAACTTTTAGGAGGGAAGTTTAAGGAAAAAAACCTTACATTTAAATGCCCATCAATGCAGCCTCATCAGTGTCCATCTGCAGCCTTGTCAGTGTCATTGCAGCCTTTTCAGTGTCAGTGCAGCCTTGCCCCAGTGCAGAATTGTCAGTGCAGCTTTGCCCCAGTGCAGCCTTGTCAGTGCAGCTTTGCCCCAGTGCAGCCTTGTCAGTGCAGCTTTGCCCCAGTGCAGCCTTGTCAGTGCAGCTTTGCTCCAGTGCAGCCTTGTCAGTGCAGCTTTGCCCAGTGCAGAATTGTCAGTGCAGCTTTACCCCAGTGCAGCCTTGTCAGTGCAGCTTTGCCCCAGCGCAGCCTTGTCAGTGCAGCTTTGCCCCAGTGCAGCCTTGTCAGTGCAGCTTTGCTCCAGTGCAGCCTTGTCAGTGCAGCTTTGCCCCAGTGCAGAATTGTCAGTGCAGCTTTGCCCCAGTGCAGCCTTGTCAGTGCAGCCTTGTCAGTGCAGCTTTGCCCCAGTGCAGCCTTGCCCCAGTGGTCAGTGCAGCCTTGCCCCCAGTGTCCATTACATGCTTTGCCTTGGACAGATCGCCGCTGACATACACAAAACGTGTAGTTTTAAATATGGCGCCGCGGAGTTCGGAGGGACTCGGTGACTGGGCGGAGCCAAGATACACATAGCTGAGTGTACTCGGCTCTTCTCGTTGCCGCTCACAGTCACGCCCAGTCACGCCCTATGAGGGACATAACACGGGTCCAATGGCGGGACTGGGCGTGACTGTGAGCGGTGCCGGAAAGAGCCGAGAACACTCGACTATGTGTATCTCGGCTCTGCCCAGTCACTGTGATCTCGGCGGCGCTCGTTCAGGTCCGCCGAGTCCCTCTGAACTCCGCTGCACCATATTTAAATCTACACGCTATGTGAATGTCGGCGGCGATCGCTCCGATAGATCACAATTAGCGGGGATCGGCGTACAACACACACCCACGATTTTCCCCTGATTTTAACCACTTGCCGACCGCCTCACGCCTATATACGTGAGCAGAATGGCACGGGCAGGCAAAATCACGTACCTGATACGTGATGCCTTCCCGCGGGCGGGGGGTCCGATCGGACCCCCCCCCCGGTGCCATAGGCGGTCGGCTCTTGTTCGCGGGCGATGAAAGGTCAGGGGGAGGCCATCCATTGATGGCCACCCCCTCCCGATCGCTCCCAGCGAATCAAATGCTTCCTCTCCCTCTGTAATGTAAACAGAGGGAGAGGAAGTGATGTCATCCCTCCTCGAGCCGGTCTTTTCGTCCGGCGTCGAGGAGAGAAGACATCCAAGTAAGTGCACCAACACTACACTTCCAGTAGAACACGCAGGCACACTTTTCACCCCCCTTCACACCCCGATCACCCCCCTGTACCCCCTGTCACTCTGATACCAATAGCAGTTTTTTTTTTTTTGCATTGGTGTCAGTTTGTGACAGTTATAAGTGTTAGGGCAGTTAGGTTAGCCCCCTTTAGATCTAGGGTACCCCCCTTTAGGTCCAGGGTACCCCCCTAACCCCCCCTAATAAAGGTTAACCCCGTGATCACCCCCCGTCGCCAGTGTCGCTAAGCGATTGTTTTTCTGATCGCTGCATTAGTGACAGAGGTGACGCTAGTTAGGGAGGTAAGTATATAGGTTCGCTGTGAGTGTTTTATAGCGACAGGGACCCCCATATACTACCTGCTAAAGGTTTTAACCCCTTGATTGCCCCCTAGTTAACCCTTTCACCAGCGATCACCGTATAAGTGTTACGGGTGACGCTGGTTAGCTAGTTTGTTTTTTGTAGTTTATTACAGTTTATTATAGTTTATTATAGTTTTAGGGCACCCGCCGTTTATTACCTTATAAAGGTTTAACCCCCTAATTGCCCGGCGGTGATAGAAGTTACGTTTTTAGGATCAGATAAGGTCTGCGTCGCCCCAGGCAGCGTGAGGTTAGCGCCAGTACTGCTAAAACTCACGCACGCAGCATACACCTCCCTTAGTGCTATAGTATCTGAACGGATCGATATCTGATCCGATCAGATCTATACTCCCCAGCAATTTAGGGTCCCCCAAAAAAACGCAGTGTTAGCGGGATCAGCCCAGATACCTGCTAGCACCTGCGTTTTGCTCCTCGGCCCAGCTCAGCCCACCCCACCCAAGTGCAGTATCGATCGATAACTGACACTTACAAAACACTAAGCACACATAACTGCAGCGTTCGCAGAGTCAGGCCTGATCCCTGCGATCGCTAACAGTTTTTTGGTAGCGTTTTGATACAGTCGCTGACAGTCAGGAGCTTTTTTGCCTGTGAGTCTCACTAGTGTACCCCTAAATTTAGAGCCCAAAATGGCAAATCGAAGGTACACTAGTGAAGAGGCCTACACGTTTCTGAGCATGACAGATAGTGAAGAGGAAGTCACTCATCTGTCAGATTCAGGCTCAGAATACGATCCTGTAGAGGACAGCGGCTCCATGACAGATAGCTCTGACGACGGAGTTGTGGTCCCTGCTAAGGTCAGGCGTACCAGACCCCAATCTTCTTCTTCTGTCCTTGAAGTGCAAGAACCGCAGGGCTCTCGTATGGAGCAGAGAAGTACTAGTGCCGCTACTCCTTCTGGTGAACTGGCAAGCACCAGCGGCCTAGTACACCCTGGTCGTACATCCAGCACTGCAGTATCACGTGGTGACGTGGCGAGTCCCATAAGTGCAGTTCAAGCTGGCGAGGTGGCAAGCACAAGTAGTGTCCCGCTGCCACCAAGAAGACAAACACAGGCCCGTCGTGCCCATAGTGCCCTTCCTGCTGCATTCGCCAATCCGAATTGGGAACCCACCACTTCTGCAGCACCCGTACTTCCCCCTTTCACTGGCCAACCTGGAATTCAGGTGGAAACAGTTGACTTTATGCCACTGGATTTTTATTCGCTGTTTTTCACCGAAGATCTCTATAGATCTATTGTGGACCAAAGCAATTTGTACGCTGGTCAACACATCGCCACTATTCCCCAGTCCACCCTTGCCAGAGATTGGAAACCAATTACAGTTTCCGAATTTAAGATCTTTCTGGGCCTTTCCCTCCTCATGGGCTTGAATAAAAAGAGTGAGTTGCGGTCATATTGGTCCACTGACCCAATTTACCATTCGCCCTTGTTCTCTGCTTCCATGGCCAGGGCACGATATGAGCAGATTTTGCGGTTCATGCACTTCAACGACAAATGAACTCTGTCGTCCTCGTGGAGACCCTGCATACGATCGGCTCTACAAAATTCGGCCCCTCGTAAACCACTTCAACCAACGTTTTGCAGACTTGTTTACCCCCCATCAAGTTGTCTGCGTTGATGAGTCCCTGATTAAGTTTTCTGGCCGCTTGTCATTCAAACAGTACCTTCCCAGCAAGCGTGTCAGATACGGGGTCAAGATGTATAAGCTCTGTGACAGGGCCACAGGCTATACATGTAGATTTATGGTTTACGAGGGCAAAGATAGTCACGTAGAGCCGACAAACTGCCCTGACTACATAGGAAGCGCTGGCAAGATAGTGTGGGACTTGGTGTCACCCTTATTCGGAAAGGGGTACCACTTGTACGTGGACAATTATTACACGAGCGTGCCACTTTTTAGTCACTTGTTTGATCATCAGATTGGAGCATGTGGCACCGTGCGATCTAATCGCCGGGGCTTTCCCCAGCGGCTTGTAGATTCCCGTCTTAGACTGGGGGAGAGAGCCTGCTTGAAGTGTAATAACTTGCTCGCTATGAAGTGGAGGGACAATAAGAATGTTTTCATTCTTACCTCCCTTCATGCAGACACGACGGTCCAAATTCCTACGGCGACTGGTGTTGTGGAGAAACCCCTCTGTGTCCACGAATATAACCTTAATATGGGAGGGGTGGACCTCAACGACCAGTTGTTGGCGCCGTACCTAATTGCCCGTAAGGCCAGACGCTGGTACAAAAAAGTGTCTGTTTATTTATTTCAATTGGCTTTGCTGAACGCTCATGTGCTATACAGAGCTTCAGGACGGACTGGATCCTTCCTTAAATTCCAGGAAGAGATCGTCAGAGCCCTTCTGTTTCCAGACGGTGCTCTACCTCACCTTCCCCAACCAAATGCAGTAAGCCGGCTGCATGAGAGGCATTTTCTTTATGCCCTCCCGATACCCCTACCCAACGAAGCCCCCAAAAAAGATGTCGTGTCTGCAGCAAGCGCGGATTTAGGCGTGACACCCGGGATTATTGTCCCCTCTGTCCTGGCAGTCCTGGTCTTTGCATTGGTGAATGTTTTGAACGCTACCATACACTAGCGGAGTATTAGCGTAGGGTACAGCACTGCACAGACTAGGACACACTTTCACAGGGTCTCCCAAGATGCTGTCGCATTTTGAGAGACCCAAACCTGATACCAGTTAAAAAAGTTAAAGTTACAAAAAAAAGTGTAAAAAAAAGAAAAAAACAAAAAAAAGTAAAAAAAAAGAAAAAAACACAAAAAAATATATAAAATAAAAAAACCAAAAATAGTTGTTGTTTTATTGTTCTCTCTCTATTCTCTCTCTATTGTTCTGCATTCTATACTGCAATGTTTTATTGTTATGTTTTTATCATGTTTGCTTTATAGGTATGCAATTTTTTTATACTTTGTTTTTTTTATTGTTAACCACTTTTTTGTTTTCAGGTACGCCATTCAGCTGCAGAGCGGATTTATTTATCTTGACAGCAACAGTGTTTGCTCCCACGATACATAAAGCTGTGACTCCAGCGCTGTCGGAGGTGATTTCACCACCACAGTTACATACTTCACCATATATGCCGAAGCGTGGGGGCAGTAGTGGGTGGAGGAGCGATTTGCTCCTGCCTTTTGCGGGAGGATGCCCCCATGCTTCGGCATATATATATTTTAGGTAGGTACAGGTTGCGTTAAATGTTTTATTTTTTACTATGGTTTTTTTTGTATTTTGCTTTGCAGGTATGGTAAGTATTACTGTTATACTGTAATGTTACTTTGTTTTTTGTTAACCATCATTTGCTTAGCAGGTACGCCATTCAGTTGCAGCGCAGATTTATTTATCTTGACAGCAACAGCGTTTGCTCCCACGATACATAAAGCCGTGACTCCAGCGCTGTCGGAGGTGATTTCACCACCACAGTTACATACTTCAGCATATATGCCGAAGCGTGGGGGCAGCAGTGGGTGGAGGAGCGATTTGCTCCTGCCTTTTGCGGGAGGATGCCCCCATGCTTCGGCATATATATATTTTAGGTAGGCACAGGTTGCGTTAAATGTTTTATTTTTTACTATGTTTTTTTTTTGTATTTGCTTTGCAGGTATGGTAAGTATTACTGTTATACTGTAATGTTACTTTGTTTTTTTGTTAACCATCATTTGCTTAGCAGGTACGCCATTCAGTTGCAGCGCGGATTTATTTATCTTGACAGCAACAGCGTTTGCTCCCACGATACATAAAGCCGCGACTCCAGCGCTGTCGGAGGTGATTTCACCACCACAGTTACATACTTCAGCATATATGCCGAAGCGTGGGGGCAGCAGTGGGTGGAGGAGCGATTTGCTCCTGCCTTTTGCGGGAGGATGTCCCCATGCTTCGGCATATATAAACGGTGCATGTATGCCCATCATTAGAAGTGGGTGGATGAAGGGAGGTATTCTAATGGTGGGCATACCCACCGATCAATATTTTTTTTTCGTTCAGCCCACAGGCTGCATGAAAAAAAAGTTTACAATGTATGCCCAACAAGGACCAGCAACGTACTGGTATGTTGCTGGACTTTGAGTGGTTATACCAGAATGATGCCTGCAGGTTTAGGTATCATCTTGGTATCATTCTTTTCAGCCAGCGGTCGGCTTTCATGTAAAAGCAATCCTAGCGGCTAATTAGCCTCTAGACTGCTTTTACAAGCAGTGGGAGGGAATGCCCGCCCCCACCGTCTTCTATGTTTTTCTCTGGCTCTCCTGTCCCAACAGGGAACCTGAGAATGCAGCCGGTGATTCAGCCAGCTGACCATAGAGCTAATCAGAGACCAGAATGGCTCCAAACATCTCTATGGCCTAAGAAACCGGAAGCTACGAGCATTTCATGACTTAGATTTCGCCGGATGTAAACAGCGCCATTGGGAAATTGGGAAAGCATTTTATCACACCGATCTTGGTGTGGTCAGATGCTTTGAGGGCAGAGGAGAGATCTAGGGTCTAATAGACCCCAATTTTTTAAAAAAAGAGTACCTGTCACTACCTATTGCTATGATAGGGGATATTTACATTCACTGAGATAACAATAAAAATTATTTAAAAAAAATAAAAATGAAAGGAACAGTTTAAAAATAAGATAAAAAAGCAAAAAAATAATAAGGAAAAAAACAAACAAAAAAAAAAACACCCGTCCCCCCCTGCTCTCGCACAAAGGCGAACGCAAGGGTCGGTCTGGCGTCAAATGTAAACAGCAATTGCACCATGCATGTGAGGTATCACCGCGAAGGTCAGATCGAGGGCAGTAATTTTAGCAGTAGACCTCCTCTGTAAATCTAAAGTGGTAACCTGTAAAGGCTTTTAAAGGCTTTTAAAAATTTATTTAGTTTGTCGCCACTGCACGTTTGTGCGCAATTTTAAAGCATGTCATGTTTGGTATCCATGTACTTGGCCTAAGATCATCTTTTTTATTTCATCAAACATTTGGGCAATATAGTGTGTTTTAGTGCATTAAAATTTAAAAAAGTGTGTTTTTTCCCCAAAAAATGCGTTTGAAAAATCGCTGCGCAACTACTGTGTGAAAAAAAAAAATGAAACACCCACCATTTTAATCTGTAGGGCATTTGCTTTAAAAAAATATATAATGTTTGGGGTTCAAAGTAATTTTCTTGCAAAAAAAAATAATTTTTTCATGTAAACAAAAAGTGTCAGAAAGGGCTTTGTCTTCAAGTGGTTAGAAGAGTGGGTGATGTGTGACATAAGCTTCTAAATGTTGTGCATAAAATGCCAGGACAGTTCAAAACCCCCCCAAATGACCCCATTTTGGAAAGTAGACACCCCAAGCTATTTGCTGAGAGGCATGTCGAGTCCATGGAATATTTTATATTGTGACACAAGTTGCGGGAAAAAGACAATTTTTTTTTTTTTTTGCACAAAGTTGTCACTAAATGATATATTGCTCAAACATGCCATGGGAATATGTGAAATTACACCCCAAAATACTTTCTGTTGCTTCTCCTGAGTACGGAGATACCACATGTGTGAGACTTTTTGGGAGCCTAGCCACGTACGGGACCCCGAAAACCAAGCACCGCCTTCAGGCTTTCTAAGGGCGTAAATTTTTGATTTCAGTCTTCACTGCCTATCACAGTTTCGGAGGCCGTGGAATGCCCAGATGGCACAAACCACCCCCAAATGACCCCATTTTGCAAAATAGACACCCAAAGCTATTTGCTGAGAGGTATAGTGAGTATTTTGCAGACCTCACTTTTTGTCACAAACTTTTGAAAATTGAAAAAAGAAAAAAAAAATACGTTTTTCTTGTCTTTCTTCATTTTCAAAAACAAATGAGAGCTGCAAAATACTCACCATGCCTCTCAGCAAATAGCTTGGGGTGTCTACTTTCCAAAATGGGGTCATTTTGGGGGGCTTTGTGCAATCTTGGCATTTTATGGTCTTCGAAACTGTGATGGGTAGTGAGGAGTGAAATCAAAAATTAACGCTCTTAGAAATCCTGAAGGCGGTGATTGGATTTCGGGGCCCCGTATGAAGCTAGGCTTCCAAAAAGTGCCACTCATGTGGTATCCCCGTACTCAGGAGAAGCAGCAGAATTTATTTTGGGGTGTAATTCCACATATGCCCATGGCATGTTTGAGCAATATATCATTTTGTGACAACTTTGTGCAAAAAAAAAAAAAAAAAAAAAAAATTGTCACTTTCCCGCAACTTGTGTCAAAATATAAAATATTCCATGAACTCAACATGCCTCTCAGCAAATAGCTTGGGGTGTCTACTTTCCAAAATGGGGTCATTTGGGGGGGTTTTGTGCCATCTGGGCATTTTATGGCCTTCAAAACTGTGATAGGTAGTGAGGAGTGAAATCACAACTTTCCGTCCTTAGAAATCCTGAAGGCGGTGCTTGGTTTTCGGGGCCCCGTACGCGGCTAGGCTCCCAAAAAGTCCCACACATGTGGTATCCCCGTACTCAGGAGAAGCAGCAGAATGTATTTTGGGGTGTAATTCCACATATGCCCATGGCATGTTTGAGCAATATATCATTTAGTGACAACTTTGTGAAAAAAAAAAAATTGTCACTTTCCCGCAACTTGTGTCAAAATATAAAATATTCCATGGACTCAACATGCCTCTCAGCAAATAGCTTGGGGTGTCTACTTTCCAAAATGGGGTCATTTGGGGGGGGTTTGTGCCATCTTGGCATTTTATGGCCTTCAAAACTGTGATAGGTAGTGAGAAGTGAAATCAAAAATTTATGCCCTTAGAAATCCTGAAGGCGGTGCTTGGTTTTCGGGGCCCCGTACGCGGCTAGGCTCCCAAAAAGTCCCACACATCTGGTATCCCCGTACTCAGGAGAAGCAGCTAAATGTATTTTGGGGTGCAATTCCACATATGCCCATGGCCTGTGTGAGCAATATATCATTTAGTGACAACTTTGTGCAAAAAAAAAAAAAATTGTCACATTCCCGCAAATTGTGTCAAAAAATAAAATATTCCATGGACTCAACATGCCTCTCAGCAAATAGCTTGGGGTGTCTACTTTCCAAAATGGGGTCATTTGGGGGGGTTTTGTGCCATCTTGGCATTTTATGGCCTTCAAAACTGTGATAGGTAGTGAGGAGTGAAATCAAAAATTTATGCCCTTTGAAAACCTGAAGGCGGTGCTTGGTTTTCGGGGCCCCGTACGCGGCTAGGCTCCCAAAAAGCCCCACACATGTGGTATCCCCATACTCAAAAGAAGCAGCTGAATGTATTTTGGGGTACAATTCCACATATGCCCATGGCCTGTGTGAGCAATATATCATTTAGTGACAACTTTTTGTAATTTTTTTTTTTTTTTTTGTCATTATTCAATCACTTGGGCCAAAAAAAATAAATATTCAATGGGTTCAACATGCGCCTCAGCAATTTCCTTGGGGTGTCTACTTTCCAAAATGGGGTCATTTGGGGGGGGGGGTTTGTACTGCCCTGCCATTTTAGCACCTCATGAAATGACATAGGCAGTCATAAACTAAAAGCTGTGTAAATTCCAGAAAATGTACCCTAGTTTGAAGACGCTATAACTTATACGCTTATTGACATTTTTTTTTACCAAAGACATGTGGCCAAATACATTTTGGCCTAAATGTATGACTAAAATTGAGTTTATTGGATTTTTTTTATAACAAAAAGTAGAAAATATCATTTTTTTTTCAAAATTTTCGGTCTTTTTCCGTTTATAGCGCAAAAAATAAAAACGGCAGAGGTGATCAAATACCATCAAAAGAAAGCTCTATTTGTGGGAAGAAAAGGACGCAAATTTCGTTTGGGTACAGCATTGCATGACCGCGCAATTAGCAGTTAAAGCGACGCAGTGCCAAATTGTAAAAAGTGCTCTGGTCAGGAAGGGGGTAAATTCTTCCGGGGCTGAAGTGGTTAAGGGGAAAAAAGTGCGTGTTATACGCCAATAAATACGGTAGTTGGATATTTAATCCACTCTGAGAATAACAGACAGATAGATGTATTATTAGAGGGAGAATCTGCTACATATCAGAATCAGAGATCAACATTATTAAAATGTAAAAAAAGATGTAAAACGCTGTTTTGCAGATGATCAGACAGGAGTGTAATATAATATGATGGATGACAGACTCCCTTGTCATAGACAGGTAGGTGGGTACAAGCTCCCTGCACCTGATGTCACTTATACTGGCCGTACACAAACTCATTTTTCTTTCATAAAAACATTCATCCAATTTTCTAACCATTAGTGGGGTCAATGAAGTTATTATGTTAAAGGTCCGCGCTTAGGAGAGAAACAGAAGGACTGCAGCCTCCCCCTAATTAATTCCCAATGGGAGTTAATTGGATTTAAGTAGAAAAGAGGTTGGGGAAATTGGCGCTGCCCTATTAACAGTATTAATTGCTTACAAATTAAAAGTGATGATAAAGGTGATTAAATACACACACTGGAAGTGGTCGTGAAATACTATGCAAGTATCAGGCGACTATGCAGTCAGGTGAACAAAGCTTGTGTGAGGGGAAATGAACTTGTGATTTGTTCCCTGGGTGAACGAACCCTTAGGCATGTGCTAAGGTAGATGCAGAGAACAAATAATTTAGGTGAAATTAAAGAATATATATATATATAAACATGCAAATCCTCTGTGTTATATAAGTGTGTGATAGGTCTCATGTGTTCCAACAAGTGATATGGATTTACACTTGCCCATCCTGCAGTATAGAATTATACATTTACAACACCTCAGCTTACAACATAAAATTATATAATGGTGTACCACCCCCTATTTTGGGGCTACCAGCATCCGTGAAAAAACATAGAGGTTGGTTAAAACATATCAACAGCATGTGTAGTAACTAATGTGCACTGTGTGTAATAAGTGAACAATAAATTCCTGAGACCCTACGTTGTTATATGCTAGACCCCCTCAAGGCTCATATATGGTTAAAATAGAATCTAGACAGGCAATTGTATTAAAACAATATATATATAAAGTCTCTATGATGAAACCAGGCAAAATTGAATGTCTATTTAGAGAACCAGGAGTTCTATAGAGGCCCAGAATCGGTCAGCATGCAGTTATAAATGCCAGGGGATAATAAATGATGACTTCCGTGCTTGTACAGGCTGGTGACTCCAAGTGCTCCCCCCCGTGCTCCCCCACTCACCAGAATCAGTCACCCCTGCAGGGGTACTGTGCAGAAGAGTGGGTGTCTTAGGATGGCTGCCTCTTGTAGATGTTCCGCTTAAGCTCCGTTGCTCCGTGGGATCGCTCCGGTGATCCAGTTCAGGGGTTGTGGGACACAAACCTTCACATGCTGGACTGTCTGTCTCAGTGATTCATCGCTGCACATGTTTTCAGCGTCTCAGGCCGGCTACACAGGATAAAGCAGAGCGGAGGTGGGGAGTTGTGAAGGAACCCAGGCCTGGATCACTAGGTGGGGACCCCTGAACTGGATCACCGGAGCGATCCCACGGAGCAACGGAGCTTAAGCGGGACATCGACAAGAGGCAGCCATCCTAAAACACCCTCTCTTCTGCACAGTACCCCTGCAGGGGTGACTGATTCTGGTGAGTGGGGGAGCACGGGGGGGGGGGAGCACTTGAAGTCACCAGCCTGTACAAGCACGGAAGTCACCATTTATTATCCCTTGGCATTTATAACTGCATGCTGACCGATTCTGGGCCTCTATAGAACTCCTGGTTCTCTAAATAGACATTCAATTTTGCCTGGTTTCATCATAGAGACTTTATATATATATTGGTTTAATACAATTGCCTGTCTATATTCTATTTTAACCATATATGAGCCTTGAGGGGGTCTAGCACAGGGGTCCTCAAACTACGGCCCGCGGGCCACATGCGGCCCGCCAAGGACATTTATCCGGCCCAATCCACCCAGGGCCGGATTCCCGACAATCCAGGCTCGGGCCGGGGCCAGGTCGGTTCGGCTTCGGCAGGGAGCATATCCGCTCCGCTCTGCTCAAGCCGCCTCCCCCACACCAGTAATGGAGGGCTCCATGTGCAGCGCTGCATGCTGGGAAGTGTAGTTCCCAGCACAGTCCCGCACGGAGAGTGAGACAGGAGGCGCGAAGAGTGACAGAGAGAGCGGAGGCTTCAAGCAACAGCCTACGAACAAGTGAGGACCCCACTGTCCCACTGTCCACCCCTCTGTCCCCCTGTCCACCCCTCTGTCCCCCTGTCCACCCCACTGTCCCCCTGTCCACCCCACTGTCCCCCTGTCCACCCCTGTGTCCCCCTGTCCACCCCTCTGTCCCCCTGTCCACCCCACTGTCCCCCTGTCCACCTCTCTGTCCCCCTGTCCACCCCACTGTCCCCCTGTCCACCCCTCTGTCCCCCTGTCCACCCCTCTGTCCCCCTGTCCACCCCACTGTCCCCCTGTCCACCCCTCTGTCCCCCTGTCCACCCCACTGTCCCCCTGTCCACCTCTCTGTCCCCCTGTCCACCCCACTGTCCCCCTGTCCACCCCTCTGTCCCCCTGTCCACCCCTCTGTCCCCCTGTCCACCCCACTGTCCCCCTGTCCACCTCTCTGTCCCCCTGTCCACCCCACTGTCCCCCTGTCCACCCCTCTGTCCCCCTGTCCACCCCTCTGTCCCCCTGTCCACCCCACTGTCCCCCTGTCCACCCCACTGTCCCCCTGTCCACCCCACTGTCCCCCTGTCCACCCCACTGTCCCCCTGTCCACCTCTCTGTCCCCCTGTCCACCCCACTGTCCCCCTGTCCACCCCACTGTCCCCCTGTCCACCTCTCTGTCCCCCTGTCCACCTCTCTGTCCCCCTGTCCACCTCTCTGTCCCCCTGTCCACCCCACTGTCCCCCTGTCCACCTCTCTGTCCCCCTGTCCACCTCTCTGTCCCCCTGTCCACCCCACTGTCCCCCTGTCCACCTCTCTGTCCCCCTGTCCACCTCTCTGTCCCCCTGTCCACCCCACTGTCCCCCTGTCCCCCCCTCTGTCCCTCTGTCCCCCTGTCCACCCCACTGTCCCCCTGTCCACCCCACTGTCCCCCTGTCCACCCCTCTGTCCACCCCTCTGTCCACCCCTCTGTCCCCCTGTCCACCCCTCTGTCCCCCTGTCCACCCCTCTGTCCCCCTGTCCACCCCACTGTCCCACTGTCTGTCCCACTGTCCCCCTGTCCACCCCTCTGTCCCCCTGTCCACCCCTCTGTCCCCCTGTCCCCCCTCTGTCCACCCCACTGTCCCCCTGTCCACCCCACTGTCCCCCTGTCCACCCCTCTGTCCCCCTGTCCACCCCTCTGTCCCCCTGTCCACCCCACTGTCCCCCTGTCCACCCCACTGTCCCCCTGTCCACCCCTCTGTCCCCCTGTCCACCCCACTGTCCCCCTGTCCACCCCACTGTCCCCCTGCCCCCCCCCTCTGTCCCCCTGTCCACCCCACTGTCCCCCTGTCCACCCCTCTGTCCCCCTGTCCACCCCACTGTCCCCCTGTCCACCCCTCTGTCCCCCTGTCCACCCCACTGTCCACCCCACTGTCCATCCCACTGTCCCCCTGTCCATCTCACTGTCCCCCTGTCCATCCCACTGTCCCCCTGTCCACCCCACTGTCCACCTGTCCCCCTGTCCACCCCACTGTCCCCCCCTCTGTCCCCCTGTCCACCCCACTGTCCCCCTGTCCACCCCACTGTCCCCCTGTCCACCCCACTGTCCCCCTGTCCACCCCACTGTCCCCCCCTCTGTCCCCCTGTCCACCCCACTGTCCCCTTGTCCACCCCTCTGTCCCCCTGTCCACCCCTCTGTCCCCCTGTCCACCCCTCTGTCCACCCCTCTGTCCCCCTGTCCACCCCACTGTCCCCCTGTCCATCCCCCTGTCCCCCTGTCCATCCCCCTGTCCCCCTGTCCACCCCACTGTCCCCCCCCTCTGTCCCCCTGCCCACCCCACTGTCCCCCTGTCCACCCCTCTGTCCCCCTGTCCACCCCACTGTCCCCCTGTCCACCCCACTGTCCCCCTGTCCACCCCACTGTCCCCCTGTCCACCCCACTGTCCACCCCACTGTCCCCCTGTCCATCCCACTGTCCCCCTGTCCATCCCACTGTCCCCCTGTCCATCCCACTGTCCCCCTGTCCATCCCACTGTCCCCCTGTCCACCCCTCTTTCCCCCTGTCCACCCCACTGCCCCCCCCCTCTGTCCCTCTGTCCACCCCACTGTCCCCCTGTCCACCCCCTAGTGCGGCCCCCCAACAGTCTGAGGGACCGTGAACTGGCCCCCTGTCTAAAAAGTTTGAGGACCCCTGGTCTAGCATATAACAATGTAGGGTCTCAGGAATTTATTGTTTACTTATTACACACAGTGCACATTAGTTACTACACATGCTGTTGATATGTTTTAACCAACCTCTATGTTTTTTCACGGATGCTGGCAGCCCCAAAATAGAGGGTGGTACACCATTATATAATTTTACGTTGTAAGCTGAGGTGTTGTAAATGTATAATTCTATACTGCAAGATGGGCAAGTGTAAATCCATATCACTTGTTGGAACACATGAGACCTATCACACACTTATATAACACAGAGGATTTGCATGTTTATATATATATATTCTTTAAATTCACCTAAATTATTTGTTCTCTGCATCTACCTTAGCACATGCCTAAGGGTTCGTTCACCCAGGGAACAAATCACAAGTTCATTTCCCCTCACACAAGCTTTGTTCACCTGACTGCATAGTCGCCTGATACTTGCATAGTATTTCACGACCACTTTCAGTGTGTGTATTTAATCACCTTTATCATCACTTTTAATTTGTAAGCAATTAATACTGTTAATAGGGCAGCGCCAATTTCCCCAACCTCTTTTCTATTAGTGGGGTCAAATCAGCGTTCATTTTCCACCACAGTGACAGGAAAATTCAAAGGAGCAGAACAGAAAACTTTTCTCCATTGAACAAATTTTCACATTGTGTATGTGGTTTTTGCTCAGAAGTTACATTCATTTTATAATTGAATGTTAAAAGCAAGTGGAATTCTTGAATTACACTCGTCCATTCATCGATTGTACAAATAATTTTCATACAAATATTTGTTTGAATATTGTTTTCCAAAAATCGATCCGTGTATGGCCAGCATAGGACATTTAGTAGCAGAAGCATGTTTTTTTAATCATCTGTTATGATGGGGTTAAAAAAACGAGTCCTTTATAGTACAAAAAACAGCAGATAATCACTACTATAAGATGTCTAACACTATTATTTTGAATACAGGGGTACCACAGGGATGTGTGTTAAGTTTACATTGTTTACATATGACTGTACTCCCATACATGCGTCCAATGCTGCGTACACCCGACTGTACTCCCATACATGTGTCCAATGCTGCGTACACACGACTGTACTCCCATACATGCGTCCAATGCTGCGTACACACGACTGTACTCCCATACATGCGTCCAATGCTGCGTACACACGACTGTACTCCCATACATGCGTCCAATGCTGCATACACACGACTGTACTCCCATACATGCGTCCAATGCTGCGTACACACCACTGTACTCCCATACAAGTGTCCAATGCTGCGTACACACGACTGTACTCCCATGCATGCGTCCAATGCTGCGTACACACGAATGTACTCCCATACATGCGTCCAATGCTGCGTACACACGAATGTACTCCCATACATGCGTCCAATGCTGCGTACACACGACTGTACTCCCATACATGCGTCCAATGCTGCGTACACAGGACTGTACTCCCATACATGCGTCCAATGCTGCGTACACACGAATGTACTCCCATACAAGTGTCCAATGCTGCGTACACATGACTGTACTCCCATACATGCGTCCAATGCTGCGAACACACGACTGTACTCCCATACATGCGTCCAATGCTGCGTACACACGACTGTACTCTCATACATGCGTCCAATGCTGCGTACACACGACTGTAGTCCCATCTATGCGTCTAACACTATAGTGAAGTTTGCTGATGACACCACTTTAGTGGGACTCATACAAGATAGTGATGAAAGAGCTTATAGGCAGGAAATTCAACATTTGGTTGAGTGGTGTAGAGAAAATGATTTAATACTCAATATGCCAAAAACTAAAGAAATAATAGTGGATTATAGGAGATGACGAAAGATCAATCATTGCCCGGTTTATATAGGTGGTGAGGAGGTGGAAAGGGTGGACACTATTACATTTTTGGGGAGTACATATTACAAGGGGGTTGTCATGGTCTCAAAATACTTTTTTTCTAGTGAAAAAAGCAGAGCAGAGACTGTTTTTCCTTTGGAGACTGAAGCAGGCTGGATTGTCCTTAAGGCTTCTGGTCAATTTCTATCATTGTACCATTGAGAGTCTTCTTCTCCACTGCGCTGTAGTGTGGTATGTAGTGTAGTGTGGTATGTAGTGTAGTGTGGTATGTAGTGTAGTGCGGTATGTAGTGTAGTGTGGTATGTAGTGTAGTGTGGTGTGGTATGTAGTGTAGTGCGCTATGTAGTGTAGTGTGGTATGTAGTGTGTGGTGGTATGTAGTGTAGTGTGGTATGTAGTGTATTGTGGTATGTAGTGTAGTGCGGTATGTAGTGTAGTGTAGTATGTAGTGTAGTGCGGTATGTAGTGTAGTGTGGTATGTAGTGTAGTGTGGTATGTAGTGTAGTGTGGTGTGGTATGTAGTGTAGTGCGGTATGTAGTGTATTGCGGTATGTAGTGTAGTGCGGTATGTAGTGTAGTGCGGTATGTAGTGTAGTGCGGTATGTAGTGTAGTATGTAGTGTAGTGTGGTGCGGTATGTAGTGTAGTGCGGTATGTAGTGTGGTGTGGTATGTAGTGTAGTGTGGTATGTAGTGTAGTGTGGTATGTAGTGTATTTTGGTATGTAGTGTAGTGCGGTATGTAGTGTAGTGCGGTATGTAGTGTGATGCGGTATGTAGTGTAGTGTGGTATGTAGTGTAGTGTGGTATGTAGTGTATTTTGGTATGTAGTGTAGTGCGGTATGTAGTGTGATGCGGTATGTAGTGTAGTGTGGTATGTAGTGTAGTGTGGTATGTAGTGTAGTGTGGTGTGGTATGTAGTGCAGTGTGGTATGTAGTGTGGTATGTAGTGTAGTGTGGTGTGGTATGTAGTGCAGTGTGGTATGTAGTGTGGTATGTAGTGTAGTGTGGTGTGGTATGTAGTGTAGTGCGGTATGTAGTGTAGTGCGGTATGTAGTGTAGTGTGGTATGTAGTGTAGTGTAGTGTGGTATGCCAGCTGCAGGGCGGAGGAAAAGAAGTGCCTGTCTCGTGTGGTGAAAACAGCGGATCATAGGAACAGAGGTACCAAATTTGGACACAGCATATGCCAGCCGATAGGGATGAGCTTCGTGTTCGAGTCGAACCCATGTTCGACTCGAACATCGGCTGAATTGCGAACGATATGGGCCGTTCGCGCCAAATTCGTGTGGCGCGTCACGGCCCATAATTCACTGCGGCATCGCAGTGCATTGCTTGCTGATGATTGGCCAAGCATGCACTATGACCCGCATGCTTGGCCAATCACAGCGCCGCCTGAACAGAGAGCCGTAATTGGCCAAAGCCAAGGAGGCTTTGGCCAATTATGGCTCAGGGGATTTAGTACACGCCCCACACTATATAAGGCCGCCTGCACGGCGGCCCTGTGTAGTGTGTGTTCCGGCGTTCATTGAGAGAGAGAGAGAGACAGACAGTGTCATTTGATTTGAGTTAGATAGATTAGGCAGTCAGTCAGTTAGCTGCACTTACAGTGTATTGTGTATATATATGCATCCCAGGTGTTGCATATATATATATATATACACTGTATTCAGTTTAGCTAGATCCGTTCCTGTTATCTTCTAGACTATTTACATTTAGTGCAGTGCGTCCTGCTCACAGTGTTCAGCTAGATCCGTTCCTGTTATCTTCTAGACTATTTACATTTAGTGCAGTGCGTCCTGCTCACAGTGTTCAGCTAGATCCGTTCCTGTTATCTTCTAGACTATTTACATTTAGTGCAGTGCGTCCTGCTCACAGTGTTCAGCTAAATCCGTTCCTGTTAAATTCTAGACTATTTACATTTAGTGCAGTGCGTCCTGCTCACAGTGTTCAGCTAGATCCGTTCCTGTTATCTTCCTACTGACAGGCAGGCTTGTCTGGTTACAGTATATAAAGCTACCTGAAGAAAATTACAGGTGTTCTATTTGATCCTATTAGTACCACGGTCAGGCAGCTAGACTATTTACATTTAGTACAGTGCGTCCTGCTCACAGTGTTCAGCTAGATCCGTTCCTGTTATCTTCCTACTGACAGGCAGGCTTGTCTGGTTACAGTATATAAAGCTACCTGAAGAAAATTACTGGTGTTCTATTTGATCCTATTAGTACCACGGTCAGGCAGCTAGACTATTTACATTTAGTACAGTGCGTCCTGCTCACAGTGTTCAGCTAGATCCGTTCCTGTTATCTTCCTACTGACAGGCAGGCTTGTCTGGTTACAGTATATAAAGCTACCTGAAGAAAATTACAGGTGTTCTATCCCAGCTTAGTGCAGCTACAGGCCATTAGTATGTCTGGAAGGCCAAGAAGGAGAGGCAGACAGTCACAAGCCAATAAGATAGGGCAAGCAGGCTCTGTGTCTAGTGCTGGTCGTGGAGACGGTGCATCCCCATCAGCACGTGGCCATGGGACACGCTTGGCCTTTTTTCGGCAGCTGGCCGTGTTGAGCCGCAACATGCGGAAGACTTGGTCGAGTGGATGACCAAGCCGTCCTCATCCTCCTCATCCTCTCTCACCCATGCCCAGGGTGCTTTGTCTGGTAAAGCAGCGGCCTCTTCCCTCAGCTCAATGTCATCAGTGACTCCTTCCCTAGCTCCACCATGTCCTCCTGAGGATTCCCTCGAACTGTTTGACCACAGTGTTGGGTACATGCTCCAGGAGGATGCCCAGCGTTTGGAAGGCTCTGATGATGATACTGAGCTCGATGAAGGCAGTAACATGAGCACGGACAGAGGGGGTGCCCAAGAAGGACAGCAATCTGGCAGTCATGCTCCCCCTGCTGCAGCATACTGCCAGGTTTGCTCCAGTGATGAGGAGGGAGGGGATGATGAGGTCACTGACTCAACGTGGGTGCCTGATAGGAGAGAGGAGGAGGAGGAGGCGGCACATCACCAACGAGGCAGGATGCCCTCCAGGGGCCAGCCTACGGGCAGCAAATTGACTGCATCACACCCCAAAGCTCCACATGTGCAGGGCGCTGCAGGCTCTGCGCGTTATTCAAAAAGTTCTTTGGTGTGGGCCTTTTTTGAGACGAGTGCATCAGATCGCACCGCTGCTATTTGCAACATATGTCTCAAGCGTATCTCACGTGGCCAAAACATCTCCCGCTTGGGTACCACATGCTTGACCAGACATATGTTGACCTGCCATACAGTTCGTTGGCAAGCGTATCTAAAAGACCCACACCAAAGAACAAAGAGGATCTCTCCTTGCTCCTCATCAGCTGAGATTTCCAACCCCACTAGACCTCCAGTCCTCTCTGAGACCTGCAGTGAGAGGAATGAAGGTGTAGAATTAGGTGTGTCACAGCCAAGTACTTGTGGGCAATCTGCTTTTGGTACACCGACGTCAGATTGTACCAGGCAAATTTCCCTGCCCCAGCTGCTGCACCGCCGAAAGAAGTTTGCTCCCAGCCATCCACATGCCCAGCGGTTGAATGCTAGCTTGGCAAAATTGCTAGCACTTCAACTGCTGCCTTTTCAGTTGGTAGACTCTGCCCCCTTCCGTGAGTTTGTGGAATGTGCGGTTTCTCAGTGGCAGGTACCCAAACGCCACTTTTTCTCACGGAAGGCGATTCCGGCATGTGGAAGGCAATGTCCATGCCTCGCTGGACAGGGCGGTCAGCGGTAAGGTGCATATTACCGCTGACTCATGGTCCAGCAGGCATGGACAGGGACGTTACCTAAGTTTCACGGCGCATTGGGTGACTCTGCTGGCAGCTGGGAAGGATGCAGGACAAGGTGCAGTAGTGTTGGAGGTTGTTCCGCCACCACGCCTCCAAAATGCTGATTGTGACACACCTCTCTCCTCCACCCCCTCCTCTTCTTCTTCCTCCATGGCCTCTTCCTCGGAACCAGCGGTGCTCCGTAGTCATTCAAGGGGCTACGCAAGTACGCAGGCCAAAAGATGCCATGCGGTGCTTGAGCTGGTGTGCTTGGGGGACAGGAGCCACACTGGGGCAGAGGTTCTGTCAGCTCTGCAGGGGCAGGTTCAGAGGTGGTTGACGCCACGCCAACTTAAGGCAGGAATGGTGGTTTGCGACAATGGCACCAACCTCCTCTCTGCCCTCCGACAGGGACAAATGACCCATGTGCCCTGTTTGGCTCACGTCCTTAACTTGGTGGTGCAGCGGTTCTTGGGCAGGTACCCGGGCTTACAGAATGTCCTGAGGCAGGCCAGGAAAGTCTGTGTGCATTTCCGCCGGTCATGTAATGCCAGTGCTCGGCTGACGGACCTCCAAAAGGAGTTTAACCTGACCAAGAACCGCCTAATCTGTGACATGCCCACCAGGTGGAACTCAACATTGGCCATGCTGCAGCGGCTGCACACGCAGCAGAGGGCCATCAATGAGTACCTGTGCGACTATGGCACCAGGACAGGGTCAGGGGAGCTTGTTTTTTTTTCCCCACGCCAGTGGGCCATGATCAGGGATGCATGCACTGTCCTGTCACCATTCGAGGAGGCCACGAGGATGGTGAGCAGTGACAGTGCATGCATCAGTGACACTGTCCCCCTTGTCCACCTGTTGGAGCACACGCTGCGTGGAATAATGGACAGGGCACTTGAGGCAGAACAGAGGCAGGAAGAGGAGGACTTCCTTAGCTCTCAAGGCCCCCTTTATCCAGACAGTGTTCCTGCGTGCCCGCCGATCACACAGGAAGAGGAGGAGGAGGAGGAGGAGGAAGATTGTGTCAGTATGGAGGTGGAGCCTGGCACTCAGCATCAGCAGCAGTCTTTAAGGGATCAGTCCCAAGAAACACATGGACTTGTACGTGGCTGGGAGGAGGTGGCTGCGGACGTTGTCGTCCTTAGTGACCCAGAGGACTCCGGACCGAATGCCTCAGCAAACCTACGCTGCATGGCCTCCCTGATCCTGCAAAGCCTGCGTAAGGATCCTCGTATTCGTGGTATCAAGGAGAAGGACCAATACTGGCTGGCAACCCTCCTTGATCCACGTTACAAGGGTAAGGTTGCGGACCTTATCTTGCCATCGCAGAGGGAGCAGAGGATGAAACATCTTCTGGAGGCCTTGCAGAAAGGTCTGTGCAATGCGTTCCCAGAGACTGGGAGGTTACAAACTCCTGTTTCTGGACAACGTGTTGCTGAGGCTTCGGTCAGTCAAAGAAGGAGCGGTGGAGAAGGTGGCCGTCTGACCGATGCGTTCAGACAATTTTTTGGTCCGCAGCCCCAAGGTATGATCGGTTCCAGCAACCATCGCCAGCGTCTGTTTTACATGGTGCAGGAATACCTAGGGGTAAGATCAGACTTGGACACCTTTCCCACCGAAAATCCTCTGGGTTACTGGGTCTTGAGGATGGATCACTGGCCAGAGCTTGCACAGTATGCAATTGAGCTACTGGCCTGTCCTGCATCCAGCGTTCTTTCGGAACGCACATTCAGTGCTGCTGGAGGCGTGGTAACCGATCACAGGGTGCGTCTGTCCACCGACTCGGTCGATCGGCTGACCTTCATAAAAATGAATCAGTCTTGGATCACCACCAGCTACCAAGCACCTGATGCTGATGTAACCGAATAATTTTTTTTGAAATCTCAGATCCCTTCAAAGACTGCCTATGCTGATGCTGAGTGACTATCCCTGAGTAATTATCCTCTTCCTCCTCAATCATCACGCTGATAGCTTGTAAGAACATTTTTGGTTCTGGGCACCACCACCAGTGCCTAAGGCACAATTTTTCAGCCCCTGTTTAACAGGGGCGTGTAATTACAATTTTTGATGTAATACTTTGCAGCAGGGCTCGTTCCTGCATTCCAACTAGAGTGTCTGTGAGGGGTTGCAGTGTTGTGGCACCAGCACCAGTGCCTAAGGCCCAATTTTTCTGCCCCTGTCTAACAGGGGCGTGTAATTACAATTTTTGATGCAATACTTTGCAGCAGGGCTCGTTCCTGCATTCCAACTAGAGTGTCTGTGAGGGGTTGCAGTGTTGTGGCACCAGCACCAGTGCCTAAGGCCCAATTTTTCTGCCCCTGTCTAACAGGGGTGTGTAATTACAATTTTTGATGCAATACTTTGCAGCAGGGCTCGTTCCTGCGTTCCAACTAGAGTGTCTGTGAGGGGTTGCAGTGTTGTGGCACCAGCACCAGTGCCTAAGGCCTAATTTTTCAGCTCCTGTTCAACAGGGGCATGTAATTACAATTCTTGATCTAATATTTCACAGCAGGGCCCTGTGAGGGCTTACAGTGTTGTGGCCACAGCAACACCTAAGGCCCAAATTTCTGCTGAGTATATAGGGCAGGACCCTACTTTCAAACATCTAACTTACAAACGACTCCTACTTGCAAACGGAAGGAGACAACAGGAAGTGAGATGAAATCTACCCCTAGGAAGGGAAATTCTCTCCTGTAAGAGTTAATATGGGAAAACAATTTCTCCTTTCCACTGATGCTTTCCAATCCTTGTTCCACAAAAAAACCCAAATTTTCAAAAAACATTTTTCATTGGGACAAAAAGTGAGGTGAAATCTTCTGAAGAGGAGGAAAGACAGCAAAACAAATGTCACAGGGGTGATAACCCTTCCCTATGTTTTCCAAAAAGCTTAAAAAAGATTTTTTGGCTGGAGCTAAACACGTTAAAAATGTACCCGGTAATGGACTGGGGGGTACCCATGCCGTTTGTCTCACTGATTTTCATCCATATTGCCATGACCCGACATGACATTAAACCCGCAAGCAGTTTTAAATGAGATTTTTTCCTTTAAAAATGACATTTGGTGCAGGGACTGTTCTAAACACGGGAAACACGTGCCACTTTACAGGCATACTATAGACACCCCCCAGGTACGATATTTAAAGGAATATTTGACTTTTTTTTTTTTTACTTTAAGCATCATTAAAATCACTGCTCCCGAAAAAACGGCCGTTTTTAAAAGTTTTTTTTGCATTGATACATGTCCCCTGGGGTAGGACCCGGGTCCCCAAACCCTTTTTAGGACAATACCATGCAAATTAGCCTTTAAAATGAGCACTTTTGATTTCGAACGTTCGAGTCCCATAGACGTCAATGGGGTTCTAACGTTCGTGCGAACTTTCGGTCCGTTCGCAGGTTCTGGTGCGAACCGAACCGGGGGGTGTTCGGCTCATCCCTACCAGCCGATTAAAAAAGTGGGCAAAAGCTATTAGTATTGATCCAACCCACCCAGGTTATGGTGTGTTTGTCCCATTGCCATCAGGGAAAAGATATAGAACACTTAAAACGCACACTATTCGCTTAAAGCATAGTTTTTTTTCCCTAGGGCAGTATTGTCCATAATCCCATCAGGTACAGTGTTTAGGAATTTTATGTAGAATTCTAATATTCTTTTATTTATTTTTAAATAACATTTTATATTTTGATTTATTTAAATAGATATATGGGCATGTGCTAGGAGTATGTATGTGTGGTTTTGTTGAGAAATGTTTTATTGCTGCTGTAAAGAGTACCTGGAAAAATGTTGTTGTATGTATACAATGACAATAAAGTATATCTATAAGAGATTCATTTATACTGTAAAATAGTGAAAGTAATATATCTTATATCATATATATAATAATAAATATACCCAGAAGTAGGATATATGGGGATTTTACCTGGGAGTCATGGGGAAAAAAACTTTTATATTAACCACTTACAGACCAGCCGCCATCATTATATGGCGGCAGGCGGGCACGCTCCCGCAAATCACCGTAGGTGTACGTCGGCTCCGTTAAGGAGTCATAGCATGCGCGCCTGCTGTACGGCAGGGGACCTGATCCCCGTGGCCGGCGGCCGCAATGTCTGCTCCTCAGAGAGCCAGAACAGGGGTCTGTCAATGTAAACAGACAGATCCCCATTCTGACAGGAGAGTTAGAGAGAGATCTGCTGTTCCTAGTGATTAGGAACAGCAATCTGTCTCCTCCTCCAGTCAGCCCAGCCCCCATACAGTTAGAAACAATCCCAGCCCATCCCCTGAGGAAGGCACGTGATGTAACGTGTAGGGCATGACCGGAGTGTACCGCGGACCAGAAGTCACATGAGAGGTGGCGTAAACGCAATTTGTTTGTCTTTCCTTGGCACATTTTTTATTATATTGATGTAAGCCGCCTTTTTAAGTCTAATAAATTCTTTTGTAATGGTAATACACTATTGGAGGCTGATTTACCTTACATGTGAAACGGATTACCTTGAATGAGGGGCAGAATCTGGATCCTGGAAGTGTTGGTGATCGTTGTTTTACTGGATGATGATCTAAGGCATATGTTATATGTCCATGAGGTGAGAGTCCTGTGAGCACAGTGGTGTGGTGTCAGCCATTTCACTCATGAGAATACACCCAGGGATTATTTCTTCACCGTCTTCACTGTTTGCACCTTTCTGAATATTGGACTATTCATTCATAAGGACTTTACTGAACTTTTTCAAAATATTTCTTTTCACCTGAATTTTTTATGAAATATTGGATGCACTTGAATGAAAGTTTTTTGTCATTATATATATATATTTTGGATCAACATCAGATGTACCATATTATTCGTTTCTTTTCACAATTTATTATTGTTTAACCATTTATGATTTAACTTATATATGGGAGACTATAGGATATGCACAAGATCAATTTAAATCATTTATTCTGTTTACTTGTTCATTTGTTCTGTGTAGTTGTGAAGACTTTTAGGTTTTGCTGCAATCCCACTTTATTTTATTTGGTTTAGAGTTATATTTAGTAGCGCAGAGGACCTACACACATACACACTCCCGGGGAACACACCTAACCCTTTCATCGCCCCCTAGTGTTACCTCTTCCCTGCCAGTGACATTTATACAGTAATCAGTGGCTTTTTATAGCACTCATAGGTGTGCGCAGCCTATTGCATCCCAAAGCTCAAACACACATGCCTGTATGTATATATATATACACACACACACTATATTGTCAAAAGTATTGGGACACCCGCCATTACACACACATGAACTTTAACGGCATCCCAGTCTTAGTCTGTAGCGTTCAATATTGAGTTGGCCCACCCTTTGCAGCTATAACAGCTTCACCTCTTCTCGGAGGGTCATCCAAAAGGTTTAGGAGGGTGTCTATGGGAATGTTTGACCATTCTTCCAGAAGAGCATTTGTGAGGTCAGGCGCTGATGTTGGACGAGAAGGCCTGGCTCACAGTCTCCTCTCTAATTCATCCCAAAAGTTTTCTATCCAGTTGAGGTCAGGACTCTGTGCAGGCCAGTCAAGTTTCTCCTCCCCAAACTTGCTCAGACATGTCTTTACAGACCTTGCTTTGTGCACTGGTGCAAATCATTTGGTGGAGGTGGGATTATGGGGTGGAGTTGTTTGGTGGAGGGGGGATTATGATGTAGGGGTGAGGGGGGATTATGATGTGGGGGGGAGGGGGGATTATGATGTAGGGGTGAGGGGGGATTATGATGTAGGGGTGAGGGGGGATTATGATGTGGGGGGGAGGGGGATTATGATGTGCGGGGGGAGGGGGGATTATGGTGTGGGGGGGTCATGGTGTGGGATTGTTTTTCAGGGGTTGGGCTTGGCCTCTTACTTCCAGTGAAGGGAACTCTTAAGGTGTCATCATACCAAGACATTTTGGACAATTTCATGCTCCCAACTTTGTGGGAGGAGTTTGGGGATGGCCCCTTCCTGTTCCAACATGACTGCTCACCAGTGTACAAAGCAAGGTCCATAAAGACATGGATTTAGCAAGGGTGGTTGGAAATGAACTTCAAGTGCAGAAAATTACATTATAATAGTAACTAAAACATATAAAATTTAATGTAACAATCTAAAAAATAAAAATTCCAAAGTGCTATAATTGTGGGAACCTCCCAACTAAAAAGTTGTTGCATTTGAAGTTAATTTGTATTGCAATTATCTGTAGAGGGGTTTCCACCATCCCTGATAAGTTTAAAAAAAAGTTTGTCTTCTTCTCATTTTGATGTATATTACATGTGACATCACATATCACTGGAATTATTACACTTGAAGGTAATCTGTATGGGAAATATCTATAGGAGGGGTTTCCACCATCCCTGCTAAATTTCATTTTGTATGTCTTATTCTCAGTGTGATGTGTATTATATGTGACGTTACAGATCACAGAGATCACATTGTGCTAATATTGAAGTTTATTGAGATTTCCATACATTAGATGGTTCCACCATTATTGTTAAGTTATTGATCAGTAAGTTAGCGCTGCAAACCCTTTTTTTTTGTGGTGTGGGAACACATAACAGTGCTTAGCGGCCTTTTACTGACACTTTTTTATTTTACCTTTTAGATATTTTATACATTAGATTTTAGATTTCAGTTGTGCCCAACCAGGCCGGCCCCCCATGGAAAATGTGCCTGTCTGCTGAATTCATCTCCCCATTCCTGCACTCAGTGCACTGATGGCCACTGACAGGCAGCACTGACTGGCACTGCTTGGTGGCACTGATTGGAACTGATAAGCAGCACTAATTGGCACTAATAGAAAGCCAAAGCACTGATTGACAACACTGATGGGCACTGATTGGCAGCACTAACGGCACTGATAATCTGCACTAACAGGCAGCACTGATTGACAGCATTTAGTGGCACTGGCAGGTGGCACTGACTGGGGGAGAGGGGGGAGTATCACATTGAGCAAATTATGAGGCTTGTAAGATCCACTCAGAGTGTGGAAATGTCATGTAATGTAACTGCATACAGGGAGAGGGAGGAGCTGTCACAACTCAGCTGTGATGTCGGGGGTGGGCGGGACTGAACAGCTATCTAAACACCAGCTAATGATTGGGCTGCTTAGGAAAGGGGCCAGAGCCACATACAGCAGCAGCCTGCCCAAACTCCATCCCATTGGCTGGTGTTTGATAGCTGCTCGGTCCCGCCCATCCCTGACATCACAGCTGGGTTGTGACAGCTCCTCCCTCTCCCTGCATGCAGTTACATTACATGACAGTTTCACATTCTGAACGGCTCTTACAAGCCTCACAATCTACTCAAAGTGATTCTGTCTCACAGGCAGCGGGGGGGCTTCTCAATGCTTGGATGCAGAATTTCACAACAGCCCAGGCAGATCTCGGGGTACTAACACACACAGGGTGATTAGGGAGTGTCCAGGCACACCCAGCACACCCTGTGCGCACGCCTATGATAGCACTGATTGCGTTATAAATGTCAATGGTCCAAAAAAAGTGTCAAGTGTCCGATCTGTCTGGCGCAATGTCACAGTCCCGATAAAAATCGCAGATCGCCGCCATTACTAGTAAAAAAAATCGTGTGCAAACTAATCAATATACGCTTATTGTGATTTTTTTTTTTTTTTTTTTACCAAAAATATGTGGAAGAATATATATCGGCCTAAACTGAGAAAGAAATACATTTTTCCTTTTTTTTTTTAATCTTTGGATATTTATTATAGCAAAAAGTAAAAAATATTGTTTTTGTTTCAAAATTGTCTCTCTTTTTTTGTTTATAGCGCAAATAATAAAAACCGCAGAGTTGATCAAATACCACCAAAAGAAAGCTCTATTTGTGGGGAAAAAAGGACGTAAATTTTGTTTGGGTACAACGTCGCACGACCGCGCAATTGTCAGTTAAATTGACGCAGTACCGTATCACAAAAAATGGCCTGGTCATTAAGGGGGAAAATCTTCCAGTCTGTAAGTGGTAACCCCTTTGCCTACTGGGCACTTTCACCCCCTTCCTGCCCAGGCCAATTTTCAGCTTTCAGCGCAATCACTTTGAATGACAATTATGCGGTCATGCTACACTGTAACCAGGCCCGGGCTGGCCATAGGGCATACCGGGCGTTTGCCTGGTGGGCTGCCTGGCCGTCAGGCTGCATTTCGTAACCATGCATTCATTCCTCTCCATTCTGTCATCGCTTCCCAACTCCTGGGGGGGAGAGGCAATGCCAAGCGAGCGCCGGCTGTGGTTGCTCAGTGACAAGTGCAAGGCCCGCCCCCAAGGGTGGACTGACTATTCAGGCTCTCGGGCTGAGTGCCCGAGGGCCAAGGCCACTAGGGGGCCTATGAGAGGCTCCTGGGTGGATTGGGCAGGATGGATTCAGCTGTGGGATGGGTGGCGTCACTAGGCTCCTGGTCCTGAGGGGAGAGAGAGGGACCGAGAGAGCCCGGGGAGGAGGAGGGCACTTCCTGGACTGGGTAAGTGTTATTGGATGTGACGGTGGGAGGAGGGACAGGCGAGCAGCTGAGAACCGGAGTGTGACAGCCTGACTTCTACACAGACAGGGGAGAGACCACTCTGAGAGGAGACCTGTTTATGTGGGTGGGGGATGTACTGTACTTTATACAGTATAATGGTGGGACATAGGAGATTTACTGATCAACCCACCCTCTCCTTCTCACTACCCCCCACTTCCTACACCCCCCCTCTCACTACCCCCCCACTTCCTACACCCCCTCTCACTACCCCCCCACTTCCTACACCCCCCTCATAGTTACATAGTAGGTGAGGTTGAAAAAAGACACAAGTCCATCAAGTCCAACCTATGTGTGTGATAAACCCCCCCTCTCACTACCCCCCTCTTTCACCCCCCCCACTTCCTACATCCCCCTCTCCCTCTCTCACTACCTTCTCCCCCTCTTTCACTACCCCCCACTTCCTAGACCTCCCTCTTCCTCTCCCCCCTCTCTCACTACCCCCCACTGCCTACACCCCCTCCACCTCTCCCACTACCCCCTACTTCCTACACCCCCCTCCTCCCTCTCTCATGACCCCCCTCTTCCTACACCCCCTCCCACTGCCTACACCCCCCTCTCCCACTACCCCCACCCCCCTCTCTCACGACCCCCCTCTTCCTACACCCCTCTCCCTCTACCCCCTCTTCCTACACCCTTCCGCCCCCTCTCACTACCCCCCACTTTCTACACCTACACCCCCTCTCTTACTACCCCCCACTGCCTACACCCCCTCTCTCACTACCCCCTCTTCCTACACCCCCACCCCCTCTCTCACTACCCCCACTTGCAACACCCCCCTCTCCCACTACCCCCCTCTTCCTACACCCCTCACCCCCCTTCTTTCTCTCCCTTCTCTCTCACTACTCCCCTCTCTCCCTACCTAAATGCCCTTCTCTCACACTCCTTCTCACCCCCTCTCCTCTTTCCCCTCCCTCTCTCCCCTTTCTCCATCTCTCTCCTACTTTCCCATCTCTCTCTCCCTCCTAGACATAGATATACGGCGGCAAGGCGGCTCCGCTGCTCCAGATCATGTACCTAGTACGTGATCTGACACTTCTGGGTATGGAGTGCACACCGCTGCGACCCGGCCGTACTGTGAGTAAACACAGCAGATGTCGATCACCGCGTGCACCCGCCGATCATCATAAATTTACACAGGACAGAGCCCTGCCTGTGTAAACAAGGCAAAGCTCTGTTCTGTCAGTGGGTAAATAATAGATTTTCTTTACCTGCAAAGCAGGGAATAAAATCCATGTCTTCCCTTAGTAAAAGCACCAATCACAGTTCACACAAACACTGGCTAGGCACACATTTAACCCTTTGATTGCCTCTAGAGGTTTAACCTCTTCCCAGCCAGTGTCATTAGTACAGTGACAGTGCATATTTTTAGCACTGATCACTGTATTAGTGTCACTGGTTCCCACAAAGTGTCAGCTAGTGTCCAAATGTCTGCCGTAATATCACAGTCGCTGATATTATTAGTAAAAATAAATAAAAATTCCAGTATATATCCCATAGTTTGTTGACACTATAACTTTTACGCAATTTACGCAATTTTTTTTTTTTACCAAAAACATATAGCAGAATACATATTTTTGATTTTTTACATATGTTTTATAGCAGAAATTAATAAATATATAAATATATATATCTTTTTTTTTAATTGTCTGTCTTTGTTTATAGCCCCCCCCCCCCAAAAAAAAAGGACACAGAGGTGATCAAATACCTCCAAAAGAAAGCTCTATTTGTGGAAAAAAAAGGACATCGATTTTATTTGGGTACAGCGTTGAGTGTGGGCAGGGACACAGGGGGCCCGTGATCTCTTATTGCCCCGGGGCCCCATGAGTTGTCAGTATGTGCCTGGTATGGGCTGCTCAATCTAAAATGCCTGGGCCTATTATTTGTCCCAGTCCGGGCCTGACTGCAACCATGTAAAATTTTCTTCACACAAATAGAACTTTCTTTTGGTAGTATTTAATCACTGCTGGGTTTTTTATTTTTTACTAAAAAAAAAAGACCAAAAATTTTGAAAAAAAACAACTTTTCTTTGTTTCTGTCAGTGAATTTGTAAATAAGTAATTTCTCTTTCACTGATGAGGCTGTACTGATGTGCACTGATGAGGTTGCACTGATGTGCACTGATGAGGCGACACTTATGGGCACTGATGAGGTGGCACAGATAGGCAATGATGGGCAGCACTGCTAGGCTGCACTGATAGCCAGCACTGACTGGATTCACTAATGGGCACTGATTGCTGGCACTGGTGGCACTTTATTGTAATCGGGGCACTGATGATCAGTGTCCTGATTATATGTCTCTAAGTCCCCTGTGAGGAGAGGCCGCTGATCAGCTCTCCTCTCCTCACACCCTGTCAGTGTGAGGCAATAAGAGCCAATTACCAGCATTTCCATGTTTATATGTGAACGAATGTGATTGGACATATCACATCACATCACATCACATGGTTAAAGAGCTGCGGCTCTTTACAGAGATCGAGGTCACGCTGTGTCCTAGCAACAAGGTGCGGCAGTGGAGGGGCGTGCGAGAGCCACCATTCTAGGCACTGTCATATGACGTCCTGCCAGAACGTCCTCATTTGACGGTGGGCGGGTGGAAAGCAGTTAAAGTAGTACTGAAAGCTGAGACTTTTTTCATGGCTATAATAATTTTATATATAATGCACAATACTAGTAAACTTTTACTTTATATAATAGTAATGCCTTCTATCACCTCCAGTCTATCAGCCTCCATCTTCTCTGGGGTCAAATGCTGATCTTCCCTGCACAGAGATCTTAAAGTCATTGTAAATGTTGGGTTTCTTTTTCTTTTAACTTGTCATACTTACGTGCTCTGTGAAATGGTTTTGCACAAAGCAGACCTGATTCTCCTCTATTGGATCCCCCTCCCCCCACTTCTGGCTCCTCCTGCCTTCAGAGTGCCCCTATAGGAAGCTACAAAGTATAGAGTTCCCCTATAGGAAGCTACAAAGTATAGTATAGAGTTTCCCTATAGGAAGCTACAAATTATAGTATAGAGTTCCCCTATAGGAAGCTACAAAGTATAGTATAGAGTTCCCCTATAGGAAGCTACAAAGTATAGTATAGAGTTCCCCTATAGGAAGCCACAAAGTATAGTATAGAGTTCCCCTATAGAAAGGTAAAGGTCTGTCTTCAGAATCACTTGCTTCCTTCTCTTGCCCAGGACTACATGTCCCATGAGGCATTGCTCCTCACACATTCAAGTTCTCAGGCATTTACTGACATGTATAGATGTTGTACTGAGCTGTATTTTCTGATATGTAAAGAAATAATGCATTCTGTACGTAAGCCAATTAATCGACTGACCAACTAATTGTTTATGAAAATAGTTGACAACTACCGTATTGTTGTGAATTCATGAAGAAATATATTTTATATTTCCTGGCAGAAACATGAGAGATGCTTAGGCCTCAAAAAGCAGATGAACTGTTGCCCTTTCGTCGACCTTTAAGGACAAATTAGACGCTCTCATGTTTTCCAAGTTTTACTACTTCTTTAAATATTGAAGACTTTTACAAGCATGTATTGTAAAGGAAGCTGTTGGAACAAAGACTTCTTGTCACAAAACAAGGAGATATTTACATGGTGTTGTGATTAAACAAAAGCTGCCACAGGACACAAGGGTATATAAACTTTTCTCGCATAGAGATAACCTCACTTATTGTGTTCGAGTGAAGAACTGTTTAAATAGCTAACACCTTGGCTAACAGAACTCATTGTATGAACTTTTAGGATGGCTTAGACAAACAAGTCAGTTCTAAACACCCAGTGAGAATGTTCAAGGTCCCTCTCAACACATTAGAGAAAGTTGAATATTGTGCTAGTCAAAAATATTTTAAGGTATCAATAAGGTTATTATAAGTCATTTTAAACTATCTCTGACATTGTAGGTCACAGAGACATTATAATGTTGGCGTCTGCGGACCCAACAACTTTGCTATGAAGAAAATGTATATGAAAGTGTGATTTTATAAGTAGAAGTGTTTTAGGTAACGAATTAGTATTAGGAAAAACATGTAATCATGATTATAATCATATAAGATTGTAGCCTACACTTAAGATAAACAAATGTTCAGTGGAGATAACAGAAGTTATACAGGTATCCATATAGATAATCATTTTTATGTGGTATTGATGAAATATATAACAATGTGTGTATTTCCTAGATAGACCAGTTTACAGATATACATTTATAGAGATACAGTTATATAACCAAGTTATGTAATGATGATAAATCAAACTTATACTGAGTGTATTTTACATTAGACCGAGTACCAGAATATTTAAAGGTATATACTTATCCTTACCATTATACACCTTATGAAAATAGAACGTATTAATTTAAAAGGATGGACTCAAAACACGTGTGAGACACCTGGTGGTTGAAGGTGGTATTATTTGAACTCACTAAATTTCCAGAGGAAGTTAATCATTACGTCTCCTAACCCAATGGGAAGTGAGCCACCTCCTTTTGGGCAGAGCCATTATAATTTTTATGGTCTTATTATCTGAAATGGTATTTAGAGGCAAGGAAGATGGGAGACAAGGACCAACGAAGGGAAGGAGGAGAGAGCTGAGGGGGAGAGCTCAGGGATCCACCCTGAGGGGGGACACTGGGGGACACACACACTCCCAGACTGACACTCATGCACCATGCATGAATACATATCTTTACATTCATGAAAATTCCTCAACACCTAATACTTAGAACTCGGAGGTCACAAGAAGTAAATCCTCTTTAGGAGTATCCATTTTGAAACTACGGCAGCCATTTTAACTCTGGTAACCAGCCCATAGGAACTGCAGCCATCCTGGAATGGGTAATTATATCATGTTGATTTTATCTTGCATGTTCTCTCAAATATTGATATGTTCTCACAAATATTGATGTATTGAATATTATACAGTTGATAATCATTCTCCCGAATCAATAACCGCCTTGTAGATTTTTCTCTAAAGATTCAGATTTTTTCATTATACTTTTCTTTTTGCATAGTTGCCACATTTATTGACAAAACAAACGTCTAATTTATTTCACAATTTTAACCACTTACTTACCTGCAGTATAGTAACGGTTGCACGTGTGAAATACAAATGTTCTGTTTAAGTGTCAAGTTCACAAGGTTATTGATTCTACCGAGATTGATTTTGTATCTTAAAAATATCTTCGTTAAAAATTACTCAAGGATAATTATTGTGCGGGAAACCTGTCCTTAAAAAGGCACAACTTATTCTGACTGAATATTCACTACATAATGGAGGCACTGAGCTGAGATAACATCGATGTTTTGTACAAGATCAATCATAGTTATGGTGGTGACATACATAATACTTTGCATGAAATTTTAATTATTAATTTTTTTTGTTTGCCAAAAAAAAAATGTCTGGTCAAAGTGAATTTCATGTTGGGGGGGATTATCAAGAATCAGCCCTTAGTGGTAGTATGAGTACTCAGAGAAAATTGGTACATGTACAGGAAATGTTGGAAATAATTTCTAAAATTGAAATGACGGATCATGTCAGAAAAAGTTTGTCTAATGAGACATGACCGTAAAGACCGTAAAAGCCGCGCCAGTCAGTTAATGAAAGACATGTGGAACGCGGAAGGTCAAAGTGATGAACTCACAGACAGCTTCTCTAAGACAAAGGGAATAAAAAGGCTTGATCACCTTCTTTTGGAATTATGTATTATCCTGCTGTATCTTCAGAGAGAGTTTAAACGTCAAAATACCCAAAAGGAGAGTGATATCTTAGAAACCCAGCCCAGTTTAATAGAAAAGGAATGGGAACTTACTAAAAATAGAAAGGAGACCAATGACAAGGCAGATCGTTATCACGAGTCTATAATGACAGTACAAGATGAAATAGAACAGTTGCAAAAGAACACTAAAATAATTCAGGACAAGTATCACCAAGTAAGGAAAGTGTGAGAACAATTAATAGAGGGGATGGAGAGTCTTCTGCAGGAAAACGAGTCTCCCGACAAAAGTTGCCAAGTAATAGGCAGTGGAAATTTAGCAAGTTGCCGAGTAATATGCAGTGGAAATTTAAAAGAAGAAACAAATCAGCTTAGGTCAGGACAGGAATCCCTAATTAAGCAATCAGTAGAATTAAAAGAACAACTGAAGTTTGTGCCCCAGGGTGATGCTCAGATGCTTAACCCTGAAAGGGACGAGTTTGATAGTACTTCAGAATCTGACTCTGAATCTGATTCTGACTCTGATTCTGAATATGAAGGTTGGGAGTCAGACGATGAGGAGGAATCGGAAAAAGAATCAATATCCTACGCCAAGCCATCTGTAGAGCAAAGGGGGGTAAAAAGTGAAGTACCACATGAAAGGGGATCTAACCAGTTTTCTTTGGGATCAGAGAAAAAGACAGACACCCCTAACCAAGACCCCGCAGAAATAATCAAATTTTTAAATGATGCTGTCCCAGTCTTTAGTGACGAGTCTGACAGTTCTTCAAAATCTGACTCTGAATCTGAATATGAAAGTTGGGAGTCAGACAATGGGGAGGAATCAGAAAAAGAACCGATATCCTACCCCAAGCCATCTGTAGAGCAAAGAGGGGTAAAAATTGAACCACCACATGAAAGGGGGTCTAATCAATTTTCTTTGGGACCAGAGAAAAAGCCAGACACCCCTAAACAAGATACCTCAGAAATAATAAAATTTGTAAATGATGCTGTCCCAGTCTTTAGTGACGAGTCTGACAGTACTTCAGAATCTGACTCTGAATCTGATTCTGAATATGAAAGTTGGGAGACAGACAATGGGCAGGAATCAGAAAAAGAACCAATATCCTACCCCAAGCCATCTGTGGAGCAAACGGTAAAAAGTGAACCACCACATGAAAGGGGATCTAATCAATTTTCTTTGGGATCAGAGAGAAAGCCAGACACCCCTAAACAAGACACCTCAGAAATAATAAAATTTGTAAATTATGCTGTCCCAGTCTTTAAGGAAGAGGGATCCATGTGCGTTATTGACCACATCGAGACCTATGAAAATACCCTACCAGTTTTAGGCCTCGAAAATCTGGCTGTGCTCAAAAGTGCTTCCCACGTAGCAGAAAAGGAGCCAGATCACAACCACCCTGAGTTTAAATCCACATCTTTCAAGGCCCTACCTAACTACATAAAAGTGAGTTTAGCAAAAGATTACAAAGGGGGGTGTTCACCGGAGTCGTTGGTAAGAGAGAGTAACAATTTGTATTCTATCCAACAGACTGGTGAAAACAAAGGGGGACCTGAGCCCTCAAATAAATTTGTGAATGAAATTCATGTATCTCCTAAATCAGTACATGTTGAAACCCAGAAAAAGACATATGCTGACATAGTCAGAGGAGACGTGCCAAAGAGTTTCCCCAGCAGAAGACCAGATACCCCACCAAATAGAAGGGGGAGCAAAGACCACCTCAGGAGTATCACCCATGGGATCCTGGCCCAAAGTTTGAAAGAAACTATAGGGTGTATCTCCCACGGGTCAGAATTAAACCTTATGCCGCGTACACACGGTCCTACTTTTCGTCTACAAAAGTCCAACGGACGCTGATGGACTAAAGCTGGCTGGTAATCCGATCGTGTGTGGGCTTCTCCGGACTTTCAACTGACTTTTTTAGCCTCAAATCCGACGTACTTTAGATTTGAAACATGCTTTAAAACTTTACTTCGTAACTACGACGGACCCCGAAATCCGCTCGTCTGTGTGCTAGTCCGACGGACAAAAAGCCACGCTAGGGCACCTATTGGCTACTGGCTATGAACTTCCTTATTTTAGTCCGGTGTACGTCATCACGTACGAATCCGACCGACTTTTGTGTGGTCGTGTGTAGGCAAGTCCGTTCGTTAGAAAGTAGGCCGCAAGTCCGCCGCAAGTCCACCGAAAGTCTGCCGGAAGTCTGTCGGAAAGGCTGTCCGACTTTTGTAGACGAAAAGTACGACCGTGTGTACGCGGCATAAGGGTAGGGTAATAGGTACTTGTGCGCACACCAAAAATTAATTATCCAGCAATATAAAAATATAAAAATATGAAAATATAAAAATATAAAACTCATCTACTAGAAAAACGAATAGCAGCCACAAATATTAGTGTTCACACACCTAAAGACAATCAATAAAAGGGTTTGATATGCGGCGCTAATCTAAATAAGTGGATTCCTGGGACGCCAAGGAGATAAAAACTAATGAAAAAATGCCATAAAAACTCAAAAAAATGACAATAATTCTAAGGTGCGTGGATACGTGGATATCCAATAATAGAAAAAATATGCTATAATCAAAGCCCAATGAAGAACAATAATGTTCGCCAAGCTCATACAAGGAGGAAAGAATAGCAACCACAGATGATAATGTTCACAAATCTAAAACCAAGTGCGGGGGGTAAAACTGCGGCGTAAAAATGGAAGGGTATATTCCCGGGATGCCAAAGACAAAGACAATGGACACCGCGGGAATATAACCAGAGAGGAAGATGCAGGTAGCAATTCAAAAATTACTATAATGCGTGAATAGCTGGTAATTCCTCGAGCGGGATATGCTATGTGACAACAAACCAATGACCACACCAAGAAGAGAAATCCAGGTACGGAACCAGTTTATGTAAATTAATATTCCACTAATTTTTTGCGACAAAGAGTACAAACGAATCAATGTTGCATCAAAAAAAGTGCGGCTAATTGGGGAACTAGATGACTGGGATCTAGATAATTGGTGGCCTCTTTAACCTTAATTGTGTAAACAATAAATTCTAACCGTGACTCCAACAATACAGTGTTCCTAATTATAAATAGGTGCAAACAATAAATCAATAATTCAGTGCAACATCCAAGGTAAGGACAAGTGAATAAGTGAATAAATAATTACATTTAAATTGACAAAGGTCCTAATGATCGAAAAACAAATACAAATAATTAATTGCTATATTGAATAAACCTTAAATAGGAAAAAAACAGTGAATGAAACTAATTAAAACTAAAATAGCTACATTAAACTCTATCAGGGAGCACTCTATAAATTAAAAGTGCAAAAAATTGTGCAGCATCCAAAAACAAATGAAAAAATGAGTGTCCAGTTAAACAAGGAAGTGTATCAAATCGGACAATTGTTTCTACTAAGCAAAGAATGTATCTTCCAAAAAATATATAATAACACACCATCAAATCCCAAAGCCAGTGTTCAGCACAAATATCAACTGAATATGGAAACAAGGGATTCAATTCCCAAAGTGAATAAAAAAAGTTCCTCAACTGAAAAAATGAAGAAATAGATGTAAGAGGACATCCTAATCATATCCCCTTCGTGATGAATGAAACAATCCTTCACATATCCCCAGTGAAGGCAGACAAGTGTAAAGATAAATATACCGGTTCCCCCAGCCTCTCACCTCCCGGCTGAGCGATAACAGCCCAAAAAGTAGCCTCACGCTGTCTGTGCTTGCAGGTGGTTTTTAAAAGCTGTCAGCTCCCAACAAGATGATATCAGCCTTTAGTGTAGATGGTAAAGCTTCTCCCGATCTCCAAGTTTCTCACGCAGTGTTCACTCAAAAGAATAAGGGGAAGGATTCCATAGTGTAGTATGTAAATCATCAATCTTTTATTAAATAGTAGCCCACTTACATTTAAAAACTAGCAACATCAGCAGAAACTTAAAACCGGCTCACTGACTCACCGATCCCGGCCGTGATCAGAAAGACAAGCAGCCCAGCAATACCGCCTCTCTTCACCCTCAAGGGTGAAGAGAGGCGGTATTGCTGGGCTGCTTGTCTTTCCGATCACGGCCGGGATCGGTGAGTCAGTGAGCCGGTTTTAAGTTTCTGCTGATGTTGCTAGTTTTTAAATGTAAGTGGGCTACTATTTAATAAAAGATTGATGATTTACATACTACACTATGGAATCCTTCCCCTTATTCTTTTGAGTGAACACTGCGTGAGAAACTTGGAGATCGGGAGAAGCTTTACCATCTACACTAAAGGCTGATATCATCTTGTTGGGAGCTGACAGCTTTTAAAAACCACCTGCAAGCACAGACAGCGTGAGGCTACTTTTTGGGCTGTTATCGCTCAGCCGGGAGGTGAGAGGCTGGGGGAACCGGTATATTTATCTTTACACTTGTCTGCCTTCACTGGGGATATGTGAAGGATTGTTTCATTCATCACGAAGGGGATATGATTAGGATGTCCTCTTACATCTATTTCTTCATTTTTTCAGTTGAGGAACTTTTTTTATTCACTTTGGGAATTGAATCCCTTGTTTCCATATTCAGTTGATATTTGTGCTGAACACTGGCTTTGGGATTTGATGGTGTGTTATTATATATTTTTTGGAAGATACATTCTTTGCTTAGTAGAAACAATTGTCCGATTTGATACACTTCCTTGTTTAACTGGACACTCATTTTTTCATTTGTTTTTGGATGCTGCACAATTTTTTGCACTTTTAATTTATAGAGTGCTCCCTGATAGAGTTTAATGTAGCTATTTTAGTTTTAATTAGTTTCATTCACTGTTTTTTTCCTATTTAAGGTTTATTCAATATAGCAATTAATTATTTGTATTTGTTTTTCGATCATTAGGACCTTTGTCAATTTAAATGTAATTATTTATTCACTTATTCACTTGTCCTTACCTTGGATGTTGCACTGAATTATTGATTTATTGTTTGCACCTATTTATAATTAGGAACACTGTATTGTTGGAGTCACGGTTAGAATTTATTGTTTACACAATTAAGGTTAAAGAGGCCACCAATTATCTAGATCCCAGTCATCTAGTTCCCCAATTAGCCGCACTTTTTTTGATGCAACATTGATTCGTTTGTACTCTTTGTCGCAAAAAATTAGTGGAATATTAATTTACATAAACTGGTTCCGTACCTGGATTTCTCTTCTTGGTGTGGTCATTGGTTTGTTGTCACATAGCATATCCCGCTCGAGGAATTACCAGCTATTCACGCATTATAGTAATTTTTGAATTGCTACCTGCATCTTCCTCTCTGGTTATATTCCCGCGGTGTCCATTGTCTTTGTCTTTGGCATCCCGGGAATATACCCTTCCATTTTTATGCCGCAGTTTTACCCCCCGCACTTGGTTTTAGATTTGTGAACATTATCATCTGTGGTTGCTATTCTTTCCTCCTTGTATGAGCTTGGCGAACATTATTGTTCTTCATTGGGCTTTGATTATAGCATATTTTTTCTATTATTGGATATCCACGTATCCACGCACCTTAGAATTATTGTCATTTTTTTGAGTTTTTATGGCATTTTTTCATTAGTTTTTATCTCCTTGGCGTCCCAGGAATCCACTTATTTAGATTAGCGCCGCATATCAAACCCTTTTATGGAAACCTAAGGGTAGACACCCTCACCAGTGTGATTGGCCCCGGGGGCCTACACAGGTAAATAGGGAGCAATCACAGGGTAGAACACCCCAAAATCCCCGGAAAAATAGGGAGCAACTAAAGCCCAGACAACTACCCCAGAATGAAGACAGTGGTTCTGATGGGGATATGTCTGATCAAACTGGGCCAGTAGCCCCTAGAAAATACAGAAACCGGGTCTCACGACCCAATCCTGAGCAACCTATAAGCAATGCAAAATCCAAAATCGTTCAAATTATGAATATGTTACATGGTTTTATTGCTGTACGGAACGTGAATAGCATTTCTTCAAGGGGCAAATCCTGTGGCCAACCAAGGGCCACAGAGCCTTTGAAGCACCTATGTTAAAATAAATCAGAGGAAGGCACTGAATAAAGGTATAGGAGACAGAAGTTCTAACACCATGTTTTTCCCCAGGTCACAGTAATGAGGATCCTGAAATCCCTACCGGGGGATGGTGGTTGTTAGATATTAATTATTCTCCTATTTTTCAGTGGTCACTTCATTCCTCTGACATACACAGGTCGCTCCAAACAGCCTAATTTCAAGAAGTCGCCTAAGACGGTGATTCCAGAGGAAGACCGAATCCTAAAGACATTAACATCAGGAGGCCTAAATGGTTTGATATTTTGGTAAAAGATGAGGAGTCACCCGCATAAGGTAGTTTGATTGCCTCAAATGAATTGTATTGACACCCCAAAGGGGGAGATTTTATTTGTTTTATTCCTCACAAGTAGAAGGTTGACTATAATGTAAAATATCTTAGTACTGACAATAAGTGTCACATGTCAAACTTAAATGTTTAATTGTTATTATTCCAGAACTGCTACAAGTAGCTAAAAAAAAAAATGGTTCTGAAGAATGTCAGTCAGTCCTTCATGTCTGGTATCCACAGCTGTAAAGAAATGTCCTCATGTTAATAAGCCCTGAAGCTTTGTCTCCCATAGCAAATGTTTCATACATTGTCCTGCTATCCAGAGCATTTAGTTAAAGGACTGATGACACTATGGAAAAAAAAAGGGCTCTGAGGAAGCTCAGGATACCAGCTTAACATTGAGATCTCAAACACAGATCATGTAAAAAAAAAAGGGAGACTATATATGTCGTTTCTAACGGAATCCATTTTCCCTTACAGGACTAAGATGTCCATGAGCCGGTCAACAGAACCGAGAGCCCAACGTGTGTGAAACATCCAGCGGAAGAACCGTATGGGGGATTCCGGAACACCACTGATGGCCAGTCTACACGGACAAACCTCCCAGGACGGCCAAGACCCAAAGGTGCCCGAAGTGATCCATTTCCCGCCAACCAACGGATGACGGCCCTGAGATGCACACATCGATCACCAACCCATTTTGTGTTTTCCCTTCAAAGAATTACACCCACATGAAGGTGTCTACACCCTTTAAACATAGATCCACAATACGGATCCATCTCCACAGCTAGATTTACAAGACCCGAATGAAGCCATATTTCTTCAATGTTTTGCATTGGTGAAGTCTTTCAAATGACTTCCGGCATTTGAACACTTCACAAGGGGGGATTTGTTGTGAATTCATGAAGAAATATATTTTATATTTCCTGGCAGAAACATGAGAGATGCTTAGGCCTCAAAAAGCAGAAGAACTGTTACCCTTTCGTCGACCTTTAAGGACAAATTAGACGCTCTCATGTTTTCCAAGTTTTACTACTTCTTTAAATATTGAAGACTTTTACAAGCATGTATTGTAAAGGAAGCTGTTGGAACAAAGACTTCTTGTCACAAAACAAGGAGATATTTACATGGTGTTGTGATTAAACAAAAGCTGCCACAGGACACAAGGGTATATAAACTTTTCTCGCATAGAGATAACCTCACTTATTGTGTTCGAGTGAAGAACTGTTTAAATAGCTAACACCTTGGCTAACAGAACCATTGTATGAACTTTTAGGATGGCTTAGACAAACAAGTCAGTTCTAAACACCCAGTGAGAATGTTCAAGGTCCCTCTCAACACATTAGAGAAAGTTGAATATTGTGCTAGTCAAAAATATTTTAAGGTATCAATAAGGTTATTATAAGTCATTTTAAACTATCTCTGACATTGTAGGTCACAGAGACATTATAATGTTGGCGTCTGCGGACCCAACAACTTTGCTATGAAGAAAATGTATATGAAAGTGTGATTTTATAAGTAGAAGTGTTTTAGGTAACGAATTAGTATTAGGAAAAACATGTAATCATGATTATAATCATATAAGATTGTAGCCTACACTTAAGATAAACAAATGTTCAGTGGAGATACCAGAAGTTATACAGGTATCCATATAGATAATCATTTTTATGTGGTATTGATGAAATATATAACAATGTGTGTATTTCCTAGATAGACCAGTTTACAGATATACATTTATAGAGATACAGTTATATAACCAAGTTATGTATTGATGATAAATCAAACTTATACTGAGTGTATTTTACATTAGACCGAGTACCAGAATATTTAAAGGTATATACTTATCCTTACCATTATACACCTTATGAAAATAGAACGTATTAATTTAAAAGGATGGACTCAAAACACGTGTAAGACACCTGGTGGTTGAAGGTGGTATTATTTGAACTCACTAAATTTCCAGAGGAAGTTAATCATTACGTCTCCTAACCCAATGGGAAGTGAGCCACCTCCTTTTGGGCAGAGCCATTATAATTTTTATGGTCTTATTATCTGAAATGGTATTTAGAGGCAAGGAAGATGGGAGACAAGGACCAACGAAGGGAAGGAGGAGAGAGCTGAGGGGGAGAGCTCAGGGATCCACCCTGAGGGGGGACACTGGGGGACACACACACTCCCAGACTGACACTCATGCACCATGCATGAATACATATCTTTACATTCATGAAAATTCCTCAACACCTAATACTTAGAACTCGGAGGTCACAAGAAGTAAATCCTCTTTAGGAGTATCCATTTTGAAACTACGGCAGCCATTTTAACTCTGGTAACCAGCCCGTAGGAACTGCAGCCATCCTGGAATGGGTAATTATATCATGTTGATTTTATCTTGCATGTTCTCTCAAATATTGATATGTTCTCACAAATATTGATGTATTGAATATTATACAGTTAATAATCATTCTCCCGAATCAATAACCGCCTTGTAGATTTTTCTCTAAAGATTCAGATTTTTTCATTATACTTTTCTTTTTGCATAGTTGCCACATTTATTGACAAAACAAACGTCTAATTTATTTCACAATTTTAACCACTTACTTACCTGCAGTATAGTAACGGTTGCACGTGTGAAATACAAATGTTCTGTTTAAGTGTCAAGTTCACAAGGTTATTGATTCTACCGAGAAGTTATCATGGTGGTATTAGGTCAAAGGGACGGTACGCCCATTTTTGCAAGTGTTTTTATTGATTTTCAAGACGTTCATGAAACGCAATCGGTATCTTAATTTCATGTGATTATTTGTGTTTGTTTACCAATAAAATTTCTATTTTGTGTGACCACACGTCTCCGTGAATAAGTTTCACAAGCATAGACTGTGGCATATTGATTGATTTTGTATCTTAAAAATATCTTCGTTAAAAATTACTCAAGGATAATTATTGTGCGGGAAACCTGTCCTTAAAAAGGCACAACTTATTCTGACTGAATATTCACTACAGTATTTATCGGCCTATAACACGCGCCGGCGTATAACACGCACCCCAAGTTTAGGAAGGAATTTTAAGGAAAAAAACTTTTAGGAGTAAAGTTTAAGGTAGAAAAACTTACATTAAAATGCCCATCAATGCAGCGTTATCGGTGTCCAGCTGCAGCCTTGTCAGTGTCAGTGCAGCCTTGCCCCATTGTCCATTGCAGCCTTTTCAGTGCAGCTTTTCCCCAGTGCAGCCTTTTCAGTGCAGCTTTGCCCCAGTGCAGCCTTTTCAGTGCAGCTTTGCCCCAGTGCAGTCTTGTCAGTGCATCCTTGTCAGTGCAGCCATGTCAGTGCAGCTTTGCCCCAGTTCAGCTTTGCCCCAGTGCAGCCTTGCCCCAGTGCTCGCCGCGACCCCTGCCAACATACACAGCCGTGTGTAAATTCAAACATGGCGCCGAGACTGTAGTGACTCGGCGGAGCGGAGATACACATACCCGAGAGTCCTCGGCTTTTTTCGGCGCCGCTCACAGTCACGCCCAGTCCCGCCCTATGATGGACATAACACAGGTCCAATGGCGGGACTGGGCGGAACTGTGAGCAGCGCCGAGAAAAGCCGAGGACTCTCGGGTATGTGTATCTCCGCTCCGCCGAGTCCCTGCAGTCTCGGCGCCATATTTGAATCTACACACGGCTGTGTATATCGGCGGCGATCGAGGCAAAAGCCGCGATCGCTCCGATCCGAACAAAAAGTGACGGGGATCGGCCTATAACACGCACCCACGATTTTCCCCTGAAGTGCGTGTTATATGCCGATAAATACGGTATTTTCATAATCAAATTATGATGATTCGTTGTTTCAGCCCTACATCTCTGAATCTCCTACCAGTTCATTTCTTTATTCATGGACCTTAGTCAGAGAGTGAGGAAACAACGAGAACTGTCTTTTATAGGCAGGGCCGTCTTTAGCGCAGGGCAAATGGGGCACTTGCCCTGAGCCCAACCTTTGCTGGGGGGCCTGCGCTATCCGTGAATTGGGGCCCCGATGACAGCTTTGCAGAGTGCACAGAGGACACGGAAGGCTGTATTCCCATGCTAGCCAGCGGAGATGGGCGGGGCCGGGAGCTCCACTGATGCTCTGACCCCGCCCCGTGCAGCCTGTATGCTCGGAACAGAGCGGCTGAGAGCAGTGATTGGAGTGGGAGCATCAGTGGAGCGCACGGCCCCGCCCCCTCTATACTGGCTGGGGAATACAGAGGTCCGGGGGTGGGGTCAGCTCCACTGACGCTATCACTCCGATCACTGGCTCTCGCAGGCTGCACGGGGCGGGGTCAGAGCATCAGTGGAGCTCCCGGTCCCACCCCATCTCATCTGGCTAGCGTGGGAATACAGCCTCCTGTGTCCTCTGTGCACTCTGCAAAGCTGTCATTGGGGCCCCAATTCACGGGTGACGTGGGCCCCCCAACAAAGCGTCAGTGGAGCTCCCAGGTGTTGTAGTAAGAGCAGAGAGTGGAAGCCCTGCCCACGGACCTCTGAATGTATGTAGTTTGTACATCCGTAGCTTGGAAGTGTCCCTACATCTTTTCACCTTTCTACCCTGATATGACACACCTAAAGTGGGGTTCCACCCAAAAAACAAAACTACCTGTAAAAATTCTAAAAAAAAAACCAAAAAAACATTTGGATATTTTTTTTTCCACTTACCTCTAAATGCCTGTTGCTAGGTGGTCCCTCGTAGTCTGCCTGTCCCTTAGCCTGGGCTGGTGACATCACTTCCTCCTCGGCACAGGAAGGGCTCCGCTCTGCTCCCTCCCTCCTGTCAATCATCTGGGACCCATTACAGGTCCCAGGTGATTGAGCGCCAATCACGGCGCACGGCGCCGCTCGCGCATGCGCAGTGAGTGCCAGGCTGTGACGCCACAGCCTGGCGCCCACAGTTGAAATGCCGGCGCCGACGAGCGGAGGGGGGAGACGAGCGGGGCTTCGATCCCCCGCATCGCTGGACCCAGGGACAGGTGAGTGTCCAATTAAAAGTCAGCAGCTGCAGTATTTGTAGCTGCTGACTTTTAATTTTTTTTTTTTGGACGGCCCCCCTGGGTGGAACTCCTCTTAAGGAACGTTTTATCCTCTTTATACTACTTGTCTTTCATGGACTGAATGTGGTGTTTTTCAAGCGATTGGGGGTCCGATCGCAATTTTTGAACTTTCACTTTTTTGCTTTTTCAGAATTATTCACAATTTTTGTCATGGAGATATGTTTTAATTCATAACTTTTGTATGTTTTATTTTATTGTGTTATTTCTCTGCACTGGGATTTAAATTCACTACAGCTCCGGGTAGTACTCCCAAGGAGCCTGCTAGTTGCAAATTTCATTACATGTTTTATTTATGCTAGCGCACAAATTTAGTTTATATAAATACTTATTTGCCCCACTGTAGCAGTGGGTAGAGGGGAGAGAGCAAAAGTCAGGACTATGTAATGTACAACATATTGTATAAGATACACCAGATAGGACTATATAGTATCAGAATTATGTAATTTACAACATAGAGTATATAGTGCAGGGGTCAGGAGAATGTAATGTACAACATAGAGTATATAGTGCAGGGGTCAGGAGAATGTAATGTACAACATAGAGTATATAGAGCAGGGGTCAGGAGTATGTAATGTAGAATATAAATTATACAGTGTAAGGGTCAGGACTCATAATATTGGTATTCAGTAATCAGTGGAAGATTAAATGTTTACATGAGACAAGTTGCAGAGGTCCCACACCGCTGCCTCCCATCTCCTGAGACTGCACTCAGTGACTTGGGTCTGTGACTATACAGACATATCCCTCCACCCGGCACAGCCAGCAGACAACAGAGCAAGCAACCCTGGGAAAATTGTTCTGTCAGAGATCTTGCCATACCCGGGTATAGGGCAGAAGACCCAAAGCACATTACCCAGGTGTCTAGGTCTAGTAACATTTATGGTGAAAATTAACATTTTGCTGCCAGCTGAGCCCTAGAATCTCCATAAATCCAGTCTAGATACATAAATTGTGTCTGCAGCACAGAGAAGGAAGATTATCCGAGAGAAATACAGGAATACAGGACGGGGAACACAGCTCAGGAAAGTGACCAGGGGATTACAGGCTGAAATCACCCAGTCCCCACCCTACTCTGGACCAATCAGTGAGCAGTATGGGTGGAGGAATGTATTTAGTGTTAATGACTAGGGATGAGCTGAACACCCCCCGGTTCGGTTCACAGCAGAACCTGCGAACGGACCGAAAATTTGCACGAACGTTAGAACCCCATTGACGTCTATGGGACTTGAACGTTCGAAATCTAAAGTGCTCATTTTAAAGGCTAATTTTCATGGTATTGTCCTAAAAAGGGTTTGGGGACCCGGGTCCTGCCCCAGGGGACATGTATCAATGCAAAAAAAACGGACGTTTTTTTGGGAGCAGTGATTTTAATGATGCTTAAAGTAAAAAAAAAGTGAAATATTCCTTTAAATATCGTACCTGGGGGGTGTCTATAGTATGCCTGTAAAGTGGCGCGTGTTTCCCGTGCTTAGGACAGTCCCTGCACAAAATGTAATTTTTAAAGGAATAAAAGTCATTTAAAACTGCTTGCGGCTTTAATGTAATGTCGGGTCCTGGTAATATGGATGAAAATCAGTTAGACAAACGGCATGGGTACCCCCCAGTCCATTACCAGGCCCTTTGGGTCTTGTATGGATATTAAGGGGAACCCCGCACCCAAATTAAAATAAGGAAAGGCCCTATATACTCTGAACAGCAGTATACAGGCGGTGCAAACAAGACAGGGACTGTAGGTTTGTTGTTAAGTAGAATCTGTTTGTAATTTTGAACTGGTACATTTTTAACGTGTTTAGCTCCAGCCAAAAAATCTATTTTAAGCTTTTTGGAAAACATAGGGAAGGGTTATCACCCCTGTGACATTTGTTTTGCTGCCTGTGCTCCTCTTCAGAAGATTTCACCTCACTTTTTGTCCCAATGACAAATGTTTTTTGAAAATTTGTTTTTTTTTGTGAAACAAGGATTGGTTATAAAGCATCAGTGGAAAGGAGAAAAGTTTTTCCCATATTAACTCTTACAGGAGAGAATTTCCCTTCCTAGGGGTAGATTCAATCTCACTTCCTGTTGTCTCCTTCCGTTTGCAAGTAGGAGTCGTTTGTAAGTTGGATGTTTGAAAGTAGGGGCCTGCCCTATATACTCAGCAGAAATTTGGGCCTTAGGTGTTGTTGTGGCCACAACACTGTAAGCCCTCACAGGGCCCTGCTGTGAAATATTAGATCAAGAATTGTAATTTCATGCCCCTGTTGAACAAGGGCAAAAAAATTGGGCCTTTGGTGGTAGTGGTGGTGCTGGTGCCACAACACTGTAAGTCCTCACTCGCTCTTGATGGGCGCAGAAACAGGCCCTGCTGTGAAATATTAGATCAAGAATTGTAATTACAGGCCCCTGTTGAACAGGGGCTGAAAAATTGGGCCTTAGGCACTGGTGCTGTTGCCACAACACTGCAACACCTCACAGATACTCTAGTTGGAACGCAGGAACGAGCCCTGCTGCAAAGTATTGCATCAAAAATTGTAATTACATGCCCCTGTTAAACAGGGGCTGAAAAATTGGGCCTTAGGCACTGGTGGCGGCACCCAGAACCAAAAATGTTCTTACAAGCTATCAGCGTGATCATTGAGGAAGAGGATAATTACTCAGGATAGTCACTCAGCATCAGCATAATCAGTCTTTGAAGGGATCTGAGATTTCTAAAAAAAATATTCAGTTACATCAGCATCAGGTGCTTGGTAGCTGGTGGTGATCCAAGACTGATTCATTTTTATGAAGGTCAGTCGATCGACCGAGTCGGTGGACAAACGCACCCCGTGATCGGTTACAAAGCCTCCAGCAGCACTGAATGTGCATTCCGAAAGAACGCTGGATGCAGGACAGGCCAGTAGCTCAATTGCATACTGTGCAAGCTCTGGCCAGTGATCCATCCTCAAGACCCAGTAACCCAGAGGATTTTCGCTGTGAAAGGTGTCCAAGTCAGATCTTGCCCCTAGGTATTCCTGCACCATGTAAAACAGACATTGGCGATGGTTGCTGGAACCGATCATACCTTGGGGCTGCAGACTAAAAAATTGTCTGAACGCATCGGTCAGACGGCCACCTTCTCCGCCGCTCCTTCTTTGACTGACTGAAGCCTCAGCAACACATTGTCCAGAAACAGGAGTTTGTAACCTCCCAGTCTCTGGGAACGCGTTGCACAGACCTTTCTGCAAGGCCTCCCGAAGATGTTTCATCCTCTGCTCCCTCTGCGATGGCAAGATAAGGTCCGCAACCTTACCCTTGTAACGTGGATCAAGGAGGGTTGCCAGCCAGTATTGGTCCTTCTCCTTGATACCACGAATACGAGGATCCTTACGCAGGCTTTGCAGGATCAGGGAGGCCATGCAGCGTAGGGTTGCTGAGGCATTTGGTCCGGAGTCCTCTGGGTCACTAAGGACGACATGGTCCGCAGCCACCTCCTCCCAGCCACGTACAAGTCCATGTGTTTCTTGGGACTGATCCCTTAAAGATTGCTGCTGAGGCTGAGTGCCAGGCTCCACCTCCATACTGACACAATCCTCCTCCTCCTGTGTGATCGGCGGACACGCAGGAACACTGTCTGGATAAAGGGGGCCTTGAGAGCTAAAGAAGTCCTCCTCTTCCTGCCTCTGTTCTGCCTCAAGTGCCCTGTCTATTATTCCTCGCAGCGTGTGCTCCAACAGGTGGACAAGGGAGACAGTGTCACTGATGCATGCACTGTCACTGCTCACCATCCTCCTGGCCTCCTCAAATGGTGACAGGACAGTGCATGCATCCCTGATCATGGCCCACTATGAGGGAAAAAAACCAAGCTCCTCTGACCCTGTCCTGGTGCCATAGTCGCACAGGTACTCATTGATGGCCCTCTGCTGCGTGTGCAGCCGCTGCAGCATGGCCAGCGTTGAGTTCCACCTGGTAGGCATGTCACAGATTAGGCGGTTCTTGGGCAGGTTAAACTCGTTTTGGAGGTCCGCCAGCCGAGCACTGGCATTATATGACCGGCGGAAATGCACACAGACTTTCCTGGCCTGCCTCAGGACATCCTGTAAGCCCAGGTACCTGCCTAAGAACTGCTTCACCACCAAGTTAAGGACGTGAGCCAAACAGGGCACATGGGTCATTTGTCCCTGTTGGAGGGCAGAGAGGAGGTTGGTGCCATTGTCGCAAACCACCATTCCTGCCTTAAGTTGGCATGGCGTCAACCACCTCTGAACCTGCCCCTGCAGAGCTGACAGAACCTCTGCCCCAGTGTGGCTCCTGTCCCCCAAGCACACCAGCTCAAGCACCGCATGGCATCTTTTGGCCTGCGTACTTGCGTAGCCCCTTGAACGCATACAAAACACCGCTGGTTCTGAGGACAAAGCACAGGAAGAGGCCATGGAGGAAGAAGAAGAGGAGGGGGTGGAGAAGAGAGGTGTGTCACAATCATTAGTAGTGGCATTTTGGAGGTGTGGTGGCAGAACAACCTCCAACACTACTGCACCTTGTCCTGCATCCTTCCCAGCTGCCAGCAGAGACACCCAATGCGCCATGAAACTTAGGTAACGTCCCTGTCCATGCCTGCTGGACCATGAGTCAGCGGTAATATGCACCTTACCGCTGACCGCCCTGTCCAGCGAGGCATGGACATTGCCTTCCACATGCCGGTAGAGAGCCGGAATCGCCTTCCGTGAGAAAAAGTGGCGTTTGGGTACCTGCCACTGAGGAACCGCACATTCCACAAACTCACGGAAGGGGGCAAAGTCTACCAACTGAAAAGGCAGCAGTTGAAGTGCTAGCAATTTTGCCAACCTAGCATTCAACTGCTGGGCATGTGGATGGCTGGGAGCGAACTTCTTTCTGCGGTGCAGAAGCTGGGGCAGGGAAATTTGCCTGGTACAATCTGACAACGGTGTACCGAAAGCAGATTGCCCACAAGTACTTGGCTGTGACACACCTAATTCTACACCTTCATTCCTCTCAGTGCAGGTCTCAGAGAGGACTGAAGGTATAGTGGGGTTGGAGATCTCAGCTGATGAGGAGCAAGGAGAGGTCCTCTTTGTTGTGGGTCTTTTAGATACGCTTGCCAACGAACTGCATGGCGGGTCAACATATGTCTGGTCAAGCATGAGGTGCCCAAGCGGGAGATGTTTTGGCCATGCAAGATACGCTTGAGACATATGTTGCAAATAGCAGTGGTGCGATCTGATGCACTCATCTCAAAAAAGGCCCACAACAAAGAACTTTTTGAATAACGTACAGAGACTGCAGCGCCCTGCACATGCGGAGCTTTGGGGTGTGATGCAGTCAATGTGCTGCCCTTAGGCTGGCCCCTGGAGAGCATCCTGTCTCATTGGTGATGTGCCTCCTCCTCTCTCCTATCAGGCACCCACGTTGAGTCAGTGACCTCATCATCCCCGCCCTCCTCATCACTGGAGCAAACCTGGCAGTATGCTGCAGCAGGGGGAGCATGACTGCCAGATTGCTGTCCTTCTTGGGCACCCCCTCTGTCCGTGCTCATGTTACTGCCTTCATCAAGCTCAGTATCATCATCAGAGCCTTCCAAACGCTGGGCATCCTCCTGGAGCATGTACCCAACACTGTGGTCAAACAGTTCGAGGGATTCCTCAGGAGGACATGGTGGAGCTAGGGAAGGAGTCACTGATGACATTGAGCCGAGGGAAGAGGCCGCGTTGGCAGCTGCTTTGCCAGACAAAGTACCCTGAGCATGGGTGAGAGAGGATGAGGAGGATGAGGACGGCTTGGTCATCCACTCGACCAAGTCTTCCGCATGTTGCGGCTCAACACGGCCAGCTGCCCAAAAAAAGGCCAAGCGTGTCCCACGGCCACGTGCTGATGAGGATGCACAGTCTCCACGACCAGCACTGTTGCCTCTAGACACAGAGCCTGCTTGCCCTCTTTTATTGGCTTGTGACTGTCTGCCTCTCCTTGTTGGCCTTCCAGACATACTAATGGCCTGTAGCTGCACTAAGCTGGGATATATATATATATATATATATATATATATATATATATATATATATATATATAAACTGATACTGCAGCTAGCAAAATCAACTGCCTGCCTGTAGTATGAGAACACCACCAACCTTCTACAGGTAGCTTTAGGTGAACATTGTGCAGAGCTCGCAAAAAACTAACTTGTAGTTTTAGCTGAACACTGTGCAGAGGTCGCACTACACTAACTTGTAGTTTTAGCTGAACACTGTGAGGAGGACACACTACACATAGTTACATAGTTACATATAGTTACATAGTAGGTGAGGTTGAAAAAAGACACAAGTCAATCAAGTCCAACCTATGTGTGTGATTATGTGTCAGTATTACATTACATATCCCTGTATGTTGCGGTCATTCAGGTGATTATCTAATAGTTTCTTGAAGCTATCAATGCTCCACGCTGAGACCACCGCCTGTGGAAGGGAATTCCACATCCTTGCCGCTCTTACAGTAAAGAACCCTCTACGTAGTTTAAGGTTAAACCTCTTTTCTTCTAATTGTAATGAGTGGCCACGAGTCTTATTAAACTCTCTTCTGCGAAAAAGTTTTATCCCTATTGTGGGGTCACCTGTACAGTATTTGTAAATTGAAATCATATCCCCTCTCAAGCGTCTCTTCTCCAGAGAGAATAAGTTCAGTGCTCGCAACCTTTCCTCATAACTAAGATCCTCCAGACCCTTTATTAGCTTTGTTGCCCTTCTTTGTACTCGCTCCATTTCCAGTACATCCCTCCTGAGGACTGGTGCCCAGAACTGGACAGCATACTCCAGGTGCGGCCGGACCAGAGTCTTGTAGAGCGGGAGAATTATCGTTTTATCACTGGAGTTGATCCCCTTTTAATGCATGCCAATATTCTGTTTGCTTTATTAGCAGCAGCTTGGCATTGCATGCCATTGCTGAGCCTATCATCTACTAGGGCCCCCAGGTCCTTTTCCATCCTAGATTCCCCCAGAGGTTCTCCCCCCAGTGTATAGATTGCATTCATATTTTTGCCATCCAAATGCATTATTTTACATTTTTCTACATTGAACCTCATTTGCCATGTAGTCGCCCACCCCATTAATTTGTTCAGGTCTTTTTGCAAGGTTTCCACATCCTGCGGAGAAGTTATTGCCCTGCTTAGCTTAGTATCGTCTGCAACTTGTAGTTTTAACTGAACACTGTGAGGAGGACGCACCACACTAACTTGTAGCTTTAGCTGAACACTGTGCAGAGGTCGCACTACACTAACTTGTAGTTTTAGCTGAACACTGTGAGGAGGACGCACTACACTAACTCTAAATAGTCTAGCTGCCTGACTGTGGTTCTAATAAGTTCAAAAGAACACCAGCAATTTTCTTCAGGTAGCCGTAAATACTGTAACAAGACAAGCCTGCCTGTCAGTAGGAAGATAACAGGAACGGATCTAGCTAAACTGAATACAGTGTATATATATTTGTACAACACCTGGGATGCATATATATACACAATACACTGTAAGTGCAGCTAACTGACTGACTGTCCTGCCTAAGCTAGCTAACTCAAATGAAATGACACGGTCTCTCTCTCTATCTCTCAGCACGCCGGAACACACTACACAGGGCCGCCGTGCAGGCGGCCTTATATAGTGTGGGGCGTGTACTAAACACCCTGAGCCATAAATGGCCAAAGCCACCCTGGCTTTGGCCAATTACAGCTCTCTCTACTGACGGCGCTGTGATTGGCCAAGCATGCGGGTCATAGTGCATGCTTGGCCAATCAGCCAGCAATGCACTGCGATGCCGCAGTGAATTATGGGCCGTGATGCGCCACACGAATTTGGCGTGAACGGCCCATATAGTTCGTAATTCAGCGAACGATCGAACAGCCGATGTTCGAGTCGAACATGGGTTCGCCTTAAACGCGAAGCTCATCCCTATTAATGACCCACCTGTGCTGATCTCGGTAGGAGTGTCCTCCTCTATAAATGTCCCCGTTATTCCATCCTCCTCCATAGACTGCTGATCATCCCTCACATACCTCTCTTCTTCTTCTGATTTAACCTCAAATTCTATATCGATTGGATCTCCACTCTAAATCAAGAAAATGAGAGAGAATATCATCTGTAAGATATAAGCTTTATTATTGTGACATCACATAAAAAATCTACACATTGGTGTTGATTTACTAAAGGCAAATCCACTACATACTACAAGTGCACATGGAAGTGCAGTCGCTGTAGATCTGAGGGGAAGATCTGAAATAAGGGGAAGCTCTGCTGATTTCTATCATCCAATCATGTGTAAGCAAAAATGCTGTTTTTTATGTTCCCCTCAGATCTACAACAACTGCATTTCCAAGTGCACAGTGGATTTGCCTTTAGTAAATAACCCCCCCCCCCCCATCTCCTCAAATCCATGTTCTAGCTGATCCATCCCACCAGCCTTGTAACAGTGAGGGATGGTGTGATCTTCCTGTGTGGAATCCCAGGAATACAGAGGACGGGGACATCTCTCTGGTGGGTTCCTGGTATTTGGTGGCTCCATCATATCTTTGTGTTTTTCTGAAAACTCCTCCATCACTCCATACTCCTCATCCTCCTCTTTATACTCTTCTTTAACATCAATATTATCATCCCTGAGATTTCCACTCTCAATATATAATAAAACATTCATTGTAACAATCATGCTGTGCATAAATCAGAACTACCAATAATTGTCAATCATCTACCTGATGATAGTGAGGGATGGTGTGACCTTCCTGTGTGGAATCCCGGGAATACAGAGGACGGGGACATCTCTCTGGTGGGTTCCTGTAGTTGGATGACTCCACCATGGTGTCCTGGTACAGATCTTTGTGTTGTTTTAGAAACTCCTCCATCACCCCATCCTCATCATCCTCCTCTTTTATCTCCTCTTTAACTTTAGAATCTCTCAGGTTTCCACACTGAATATATAATAAAAATGACATCAATTGTAACAATGCAGATAATGTACAGATCCTAATGATACTATCAGTGATTGTTCCTCATCTACCTGATGATAGTGAGGGATGGTGTGATCTTCCTGTGTGGAATCCCGGGAATACAGAGGACGGGGACATCTCTCTGGTGGGTTCCCATTACTGGATCCATCTGTAGGAAACACACACACTGACTGAATACATTGTTTCTATGTGTTTATCAGATGATGGGGGATCTAGGTGGACCCTCCGTACTGCTCTCTCCTTTACAATAAAGTCTCCTCTTACCCGGTGATGTGAGGGGCGGCTGATTGTCCATCATGACGTCCTTGTAGAGATCCTTGTGTCCTTCTAAATACTCCCACTCCTCCATGGAGAAATAGACAATGACATCCTGACACCTTATAGGAACCTGACACACACAATGATACAGTCACCATCCAGACACATCTCTTGTCTGTTACTGGATAATGTCCCAGAATTCCCAGCACCGCTCACCTCTCCTCCATGATCTCTCTGGTGACTTCTAGAATCTTCTTTGTATTTCTCTATTCTATCAGGGAGGGAGGTGTAGGCAATGTGATGGTCATATGATCTCCAGACTTCAGTGGAGGAAAACTCTAGATCTGAACACAAATAGTAAAATGAAATGTTATTCCCACAATCCCCCTCACCATTCAGTTTTCTATTTTATTAAAGCCCCACTTCAGACTGAGATATAATTTACCCACACAGGACCCCCACACTATGCAGGTTAAAAGCTTGTAGCAGGCATTCTGATGTCATTACATACAATGCAGGACCAACAGTCCTACATTGCTATTGAGGATGCCAAGGGTCCCTCCACATACTAAGATAATCAGGAAAAAGCTAGATAGAGGGACATTGGGAGGAGGAGCTGTGAGGTCAGTGTGATGTCATAGGACATATAGACTCTGGATGGAGGGACATTGGGAGGAGGAGCTGTGAGGTCAGTGGGATGTCATAGGACATATAGACTCTGGATGGAGAGACATTAGGAGGAGGAGCTGTGAGGTCAGTGTGATGTCATAGGACATATAGACTTTGGATGGAGGGACATTGGGAGGAGAAGCTGTGAGGTCTATATGTGTCATAGTACATATAGACTCTGGATGGAGGGCCATTAAGAGGTGGAGCTGTGAGGTCAGTGTGATGTCATAAGACATATAGACTCTGGATCGAGAGACATTAGGAGGAGGAGCTGTGAGGTTAGTGTGATGTCATAGGACATATAGACTGTGTGACAGACCTAGCCGGGAGAGAGACTTTTTGAGGGGACTGAATGCTAACCTCTTGCCGATCGATCGTGGGCCCTGGCATTTGGGGGAACGGTGCTCACGGAGCTGTGTGGCTGGGGACCCTTGAGGTGGTATTACTGTGGATTCGAGTCCTGGTCCCCCAGGACACACAGACTCTGGGGACCCTGGATTTGCCATATTACAAATAGTGGCTGATTCATAATGCTGGGACAAATACTGTTGGGAGGTGCTGGTGTCAATTCCAGCCACCTGTCTGTCTGTTGCCTGCTAGAATGTGTATTGTAAACAAGTCTCTAGTATGGGATCTAAGAGTCATTAGATCCCCATTGTTGTTTGTGTTAATTAACTCTGCTATTGTGATAATGTTGATTGGGTTTTCTGAGCTACAAGACGGCCAGTCTGGCCTAAAGGTCATGTCTGAATCATCTAGGCTGTTTGAAGGGATTAGTTAATTAGCCCATGTTAAATAGGTTTCTGGTCACAGGTGTATGTTCAGAGTAATATGAGCCGGAGATACGCACCTCCTCTTTTATTGTATAAAAGAGCCAGTATTTTTCAATAAAAGATTCCTGGTTGAACTTACATACAGCCTGCCTGGTGTTTGTTCTGAGCTACACAACTGGATTAGAACGGCACATAGCTGTAGTTCTAGTTCCGGAGCATCGGATGACCGAACCATCAGATGTTGCGATCTGCAATCTGATTCTATAGCTGCAGAGGAGTTTCGGGAGAGTGGAACCGAGCAAGCAAGGGGCTCGTTACACTCTGGATGGAGGGCCATTAAGAGGTGGAGCTGTGAGGTCAGTGTTATGTCATAGGACATATGCATCCCAGATGGGAAGACATTTTGATGGGGTGATTTGAGGGGTCCTCTATATAAGGCTCTTAAGCAAACCAAATCATTGTTCCTGGGTGTGTCCTACCTCTCCTAAACTGAAGAGTGAACTTTGACCTTTACCATACAGAAATCTGTCAGGAATCTGTGAAAGTAAGCTCTCATGTGATCAGGTGACGTGCGGAGGAACGGAGTGTAAATAGCAGACAATTTTCTCCAGAGCTCCTAATGGTGGGGATGGATTTTGCTGAGTGCTGGTGCCAAGTTTCCACCCCCCAGGGTCACTGCAGGTGTGGAGAAAAGCTGTGTAAGAGGATATGGAGGAGAGATGAGGAGGAGATCCAGGAATCAGGATAAAGGTCAGGACAAGCAACAGACGAGCGCATCCAAGAGATGAAGCCGGGGTCACTACACAGAAAATCAATCCAAGGAAACAACAGGCAGGACGAGGAATAGCAAGAAGGAGCTCAGAGACAAATGAGAATATTGCTCAGACAATGGGAGATCATCTCAGCATGACTTACATAATGAAGGAGATGAGGGGGAGGGGAGGAAGTCACTTATGGTGACCATAGAGACATGGAAATTCAGCTGGTTCAGCAGGGATCGGTCACATTTCCATCCATGTGTGGTCACTGCCGGATAAAAGTCACTCCATCAGCGGCTGCAGCCAATAGCTTCATCACTGATCTGTGTATTCTGAGAGCGGAGGAGCGCCCCCCATTGTCAGAATACAATAGTGTAGCAAGGAAGATTCCCCCATCCCCTCCAATGTGTGGATGGGGGAATTGCTTCAGTTTTTTCCTCTCATCCCGCTGGATGAACGATAAAACCGAACCATGTATGGCCAGCTTTGGAAGGAAGATATATTAATCATCAACTGATCCCCCTGAAGGGGTTAATCTACATTTTCACACTATATATGTGTGCATCATCATCTGCTGGAGATAAAAGACGTCACAGTGACTTTGGAGGAAGAGGACGGACATGACGGGGAGTTACTGGGTGTAAATAGAAAATAAGATCTTATTACCTCGTCTTCTGCCACTTCCAGCAACGTCTTCTCTCTACTTCCTCCCGACTCACCTCTCACCCGGAACTACCTTTCTGTACCTGACATCACTTCCTGTCTTCTATAGAGACTTCCTGTCTGGGTAGAAGTGAGATCACCACCTTGTGGAGATCAGAGGAACTGCAGTCCCGAGAAACGTCTGGTAGTGTGAACACGGCCTTGTGCTATGTGTGTATGTACTGTATATCCTTATAGATGGGGTCATCTCCACTCCCACCAAGGGGGATAGAAATATATTACTGCTCGGGGGGAAGACATTTTGGCTCCTTTGATTTTGCAGTAAAATTGATTGCAAATTTAGTCATGTAGAACATCTGTTATATGGATACAAAGAAACCCCAGCCGAGAATAAAGGGTGGAAATGGCTCCTGATCCCCAAATTTGGGCAATTATGTCACCAATATAAATAGAATAAAACCTGCGCTATGTGTAACAACTCAAATACCTACAAAAATAACTTATACCGGACTGCTGCTGTAATAAAGGTAAGTATTCCCTTTATCAACTTGAAGAGCATTATGTGTCACAGCGCTGTCCTATTGTGTGTGCACATAAATCATCACAAATACACTAAAATATGTGGATACATTCATATATAAAGTGCTAGGGGCTCAAATCATATTTTCTGCAGATCTACTGCTTCCACTTTACACCTACTTCACTGATCTTATGGTGTTTATCAATAAATTAAGTAAACTGATCCATGTGCAAATTCATATACAACATAAAGTGCTGTGTACTCAATATGCTGTTCCCTGCAGATCCACTGCTTCCACTTTGCAGCTACTTCTTTAATCTTATAATATTTGCTGCTATATTAAATAAACTAAAAATGTGTGCAAATTCATGTAATCATACAATATTTTGTGCTCAATATAGTGTTCTCTGCAAGTCCACTGCTTCCACTTTGCATCTATTTCAATTAACAAATTTTTCTAAAAATAAAAAATCCACCAACCAACGGCGTGACCGTCGGCGGAACTGAATGGCCGCTTACTGTTAGAGCTCCTGCTCTCTGAGTCTCCCTGAAGCGGCTAGTGGCGACATCCAGCGTGCCCGAGGACACAGCAACATCCTCAAAGGCACAGAGCACCTCTCCCCCGCAATGGGGAAACGCAATCCGCGGAAGAAACCCCGCAAATTAGGGGCTTTCAACAGCCCGGCCAGATCTCCTAAGAAAGAAGAAGATGGCGCTGGCCCCTCCTCCCTCACACACACAGACAAGCAGACAGCTCATTCTGTGAGGAGAGAGCCACATGAGACACAGCTCCAGCAGCACTTAACAGATCAGGATGCATTCCAATCTGATGTCTTCAGCCCTGTAAAGCAGAGAAGAAAGCTGTCTACTTCAGAGGATAAAGTAAGTGACATTATCATTGACTGTGACTCTGATACAGATGTTAACCCTTATGAGGGAGAACTAGATTCCTTCCCAACCTCTGGCAAAGCAATGACAGATACTTACATGAAAGAAATGCTCAAATTACTAAGAGGAGCAATTCAACATGACATGAAATCATTTATGCAAAGATCTAAAATGGAAATAGAAGATTTAGGTGAAAGAGTAGACTATATTGAAAACAAAATGACTGATTTCACTGATGCCCATAATGAACTAGTTGACGATCATTTTGAACTTGAAGAAGAAGTCAAACAATTAAAACTCAAGGTCGCAGACCTCGAAGACAGATCTAGACGGAATAACGTCAAATTTCTCGGCATCCCTGAAAATGTCAAAAATAATGACCTAAAAAAATTCCTGCAAAAAATAATCATAGACCTCATCCCCACACTACAAAACCAAGAATTAGTGATCGATAGAGCCCACAGGTTGCCGAAGCCACCGCATATTCCGGAACAATTACCAAGAGATATGATCGCCAAGATCCATTTTTTTCCAAACGAAAGATATGCTGATGCAATACGCAAGGTACCACACACCTCTCCCAGATCCCTATGCATGGATAATTTTGTACTCCGACCTTTCCCAGGCAACCATCCTGGCACGAAAAAATTTGAACTCGATCACCAAAATATTACGCAATCATAAAATAATCTACAGATGGGGTTTCCCGACTAAACTGATTATAGAAAGAAACAACATGTCTCACCCAATCTATACGATCGAAGAAGGCCTCAAAACACTAAAAACGTGGGGACTGCTCCCCAATGAAGAAAGCATTTCTTCCAATAAAAACCCCAAGGAAAAAATGACATCTCCATGGAATGTGAGTCATGGATGAGTTGTTCGTCTGCTAACCATCAATGGAGACCATACCATCTCTGTCCCTCCAAAAATACCACTCCCTAACCATCTCAGGCTTTTTGTTACACAGGGAGACCTCAATCTCACATCCTTAACCTCTGGATAAACAAGCCCCCACAATGAAAGTGCAAGTTGTAATGCACACAAGAGTTGCTTGGCAACTCAATTGTTCTTATATGTTTCCTCTTGTTCTAGACCATGAGTCTTGTTTCCTTATTATCCTCCTCCTCAAGACTTCTCAATCAATCTCTCCTCAGTATGGAAGTTACAAATCCATTGGAACTCGCAAATACTCTATGGTTCTACTATCTTTAAGTCTTCAGCTGTTCAAACATGAGAAATATATCCAATATGGCTAATCTAAACCTTTTATCACTGAATGTGAAAGGTCTCAATAGCCCCTTTAAGAGGAAAGCCCTATGGAACGATGCCTTAAAATTTGGCAGCGACATCCTGTGCATTCAAGAATCACATTTTGCGAGAGATAACTCTCCTCATTTTGCCCACCCTAAATTTCCTTATATATTCTCATCACACAATGCCAAGAAGAAAAAAGGAGTCCTGACGATCATCAAAGACTCGATCTCTTTTCAACTTCTGGACTCCAAAATTGATCACTAGGGGAGATATGTCATCCTGGTTGCAAAGATTGAAAACTCAATATTGACGATCGCTAACATCTATGCTCCGAACAAAAACCCACAACAATTCCTCCAAAAAGTACTCAAAATAACAAAAAAATAGAGAAAGGCAATATTATTCTTTGTGGAGACTTCAATGCAATGATAGATCCGCTTCTGGACACCACCAAAGGAACCCAATCCAAGAGGAAAGGAATGAAGGACATCCTCTCACAAGAAGACCTCCATGACCCATGGAGGTGTCTACACTCAACAAAAAAAGACTTCACATTCTATTCCAATGTTCATAAGTCCTATTCTAGGATTGATTTATTCGTCACTGACAGAGCTCTCCTACAAAAAACCACAGATGCCCGTATACATAATATAACATGGTCTGACCATGCCCCAATTTTTTTGGTCATTAACCTAGGGCAACAAAATTCCAACCATGTGCTATGGAGAAACAACATCTATATATTAAAAAAATCTAAAAGAAAAACTTCTGCGCTACTATATGGGGCTATATAAGAAGTGAACTGTGATGGTGATTCTTATTGGTGCTGCAAAAACAAATATAGCGAACACCCCTCACTACTAATAAACTAAAATATGCACAATCGTGACAAATTGTGAACGTGTTTCTGCGCAAACAATAAATTAATAATCATGTGAAAAAACTGCTTACTTAAAAATACAATCCCTACTGGGATACCACAGTTTAAACAAATGTAGATGCAAAGTGAAAGTCCATGAAATAACATAAAACGTGCATCAAAGTGTCTGAAGTGTTGTTTCAATCACATAAATCACTGGACAAGCAAATAAAACATAACAACTGTGACTGGTGAGTGAACATGCGTTGCTAGGTGATCTGGTGCCTGTTCGTGGCAATGGACACCCACTCGGGGCTCACAGAACTCTCACCTCAATGGCACAATAAAAGTGCCTGTAGCTTTCAATAGGTCTGTGGTCGCTCTGATCCGGTGGTGGTAGTGGCGTCCTGGACCTTCTCCGGGGAGGCGTCACTTCCTCTAATGGATAGGCTCCATATGGGGGTGATTAGAAACAAAAAGGCTCCAATAGTGTAGTAAAGTTAAGCCAAGGAGTTTAATAGAATAAAATGGCTGCTTACATAAGAGTAAACGAAAAAACGCCAAACAACAGTGGGAACAGCTTGTTCGCGATACTCGCTACGTCACTTCCGGTCCGCACTAACGTATTTCCGGTTGCGTGCCTACGCGTTGCGTCATATCACGTGACTTCTTCAGGGCACCGGATTGGCTAATGCCATGGTGATTTTATATCAATGGGACAGGAAGTGGAGATGACTCCATTTTATTGTAGACCAAGTAGGTGATTAAACCGCGGCCATCTTTGAGTGGGCAATGACGTTTTGATACTAGTTGATAAAGTTATATTCAAACAAAAAAGTAAAAAAAAATTATTTAAAAGAGTGTTTAAAACCAGTTGATGATCCAAGTTGGTGCTACCACCGATCGGTTATCTGATCGGTCTGTATATGATCCGAATATTTCTAAATGTAGGTATTCATAACCAAAAATGTATAGCAAATATTAACCTTTTAATAAAGCCCTTAGGTAAAATAAGACGGATATAAATAAGTTAAAAAATGAGTTAAAAAATCTGTATTTAAAATGTGGATAAAAATTGTGGGTAAAAAATGGCAGGTCAGATGCATAAAATATGCTCCCCAATTAAAAAGAATAAGACACACCGGAAGTGAAGTACTGAGTTTACATAGATAAAAATATATAAAGCTGCACAATATCTAAAAGTCACTAATGAAGCAGTTAAGATCGAATTCTACATTTAACCCTTCAGGTACTAGTGTTCTGGTTCTATGTATCCACTTTGATTCCTTCTGGCTGAGGGTTCTGATTTTATGGTCACCTCTCCAGGCCTTATTATATCTTTCTATACCCCAAAACAGTAATTCTGTGGGGTCTTTATTGTGAAAAAGTGCAAAGTGTTTAGATACGTTGTGTTTCGGACACCCTTTTTTGATGTTTACTATATGTTCCTTAATCCTAGTTTTTAGTGCCCTTTTAGTCCTTCCTACATACTGTAGGTTACAAGAACATTGTAACATGTAGACAACCCCCTCTGTGTAACAGTTAATAAAATCCTTTATTGGGTACGTGTTCCCCGTACTCGTTGCCTTAAAATCATGTTTCTTAGTTTGGAATTTTTTTGCATGCGTACATGCAAAGCAATATTTACAGGGATAAAACCCTTTGCCATTAAAAAAGGAAAATGTGTTTTTGGGGGGAGGTTCAACCACATTCTTCACAATGATATCCCTCAAGGTCGGAGCTCGTTTATAAATAATAGATGGCCTCTCAGGTAGGATTTGTCGTAAATGTTTATATTCCTTTAAAATGTACCAATGTTTGCGGATAATTTTCTCTATATCTTTAAATTGGGTGTTGAAATCTAAGACTAAACTTGGTATTTCTGAAAGGCTCTGTACCTTCTTGGGTGCATGTATCAGTAGTTTTCTATCCATACTTTGAATCCGTTCAATCTCTCTTTTTATTTGTTCTTCTTCATAGCCTTTCTTGACAAATCTCTGTCCAATTAGGTTAGCCTGAGTTTCAAAATCCGCATCTTTCGTGCAGTTTCGCCTGATTCTTACCAGTTGCCCTTTTGGGATATTGTAGAGCCAGGGTTTGTGGTGGCAGCTTGTTGTAGGTAGATAACTGTTTCTAGACACTTCCTTGAAGTGGGTTTTCGTTGTTAGTCGATCCTCTTCAATACTTATTTCTAGGTCTAGAAATTCTACCTTTTTCGTATCAATATTCCAGATCAATTGTATATTTCTGTCATTATTGTTTAGTTTAGACAGAAAGTGCTCCAACGTTTCTCTGCTTCCATTCCATATTATTAGGATATCATCGATAAATCTTTTGAACAATCCTAGTTCACACGGTGGATTCTTATATACTGCTTCCTCCTCCCATTGTGCCATAAAGGCATTCGCCACACTTGGGGCAAACTTAGCACCCATGGCAATACCAGTTGTTTGCTTATAGAAGTTTTGGTCATGCCAAAAATAATTGTTTTTTAATGAAAATTCCAAGCATTTGATCAAAAACTTCCTTTGGGTGCATTTAAGTGTGCTGTGCTTTCTTAAGGCCCATTTGGTTGCTTCGCATGCTTGATGGTGCTGAATAATCGTGTAGAGGGAAGAGACATCTACCGTTGCCAGTAGAGTCCTTCCCTCTAGAACTGGTACATCTTCTAATTGTTGTAAAACATGTTTTGTATCCCTAATATATGATGTTGTTTGTTGGATGGCCGGTTGAATAAAATGGTCTATGTATTGGCCAATCCTTGCTGTTAGGGAATTGATCCCATTAACAATTGGTCTTCCCGGGGGGTTCTGGAGGTTCTTGTGTATTTTAGGGACTGTGTATATCACTGGGATCCTATGTGAATCTGGGATTAAATATCTTGCTTCCTTTGTGTCCAGTATCTCTTTTTTGACACCCAAGTGGACCACTTTTTCCAGATCTTTTTTGCATTTCGTTGAGGGGTTGCTTAACAGTCTTTGATATGTTGTAGTATCTTCCAATTGACGTTTAATTTCTGCTTGGTAGTCAGCTTTATTTTGAATGACCACTCCTCCTCCTTTGTCTGCTGGTCTGATGACCAGATCTTTTCTATTGGTTAGGGATCGTATTCCTTTCTTGATATGTGCAGGATCACTTGTTTTCTTTATCTTCAGTTGGTCCAGGTCCTTTAACACTACATTTTTGAACACTTCAATGTGTTGATTATCATGTAGTTGTGGGTTAAAAAGGGACTTGTTCTGTAGTCCACTATGTTCCATCCGTTGCGAATCTTGCGGTGTGATTGGTCGTCTAGTTTGGGGGTTAGTTAAAATAGCTTTCTTGATATTCATTTTCCTTACGTATTTCTTAATTCCAATGTAAGTAGCAAATTTGTCTAGATTTTTTGTGGGGGCATATTTTAGGCCTTTATCCAGTACAGCCAGTTCTTCAGTGGTTAAGGTTTGTCCGCTCAGGTTAAAGATTCCTTCTCCTAGTGGACCCTTTTTCTTTTTGAGTCTCTTTCCCGCTCAACATCCCCTCTTGGTTCTGGGGTTCTTCTTCTTTCCTCTTGGTGGTGTCTCTTTGGGGAATAGTAGGGTTCTTGTGGATGTCTCTGTGGGGAGCGTTGTGCATACTCCGGTTTCCTCCTCGGTGGTGTTTCTCGCCGGCCTCGATCTAAAAAATCAGTACCATATCTGTCTTGGTCGTAAGGGTACTGGCGGGGATGAGTGTTGGGTCCCCTCTGGTCTCGGATTGGGTCAAACCTATTATGTGTTGGGATGGGGCTTCTTTCATATCTGCCTTGTTGGTTGTAATAGGGTCCTTCCCTATGTTCTCTATGTGCCCCTTCATTATACGGCCTGTCATTGTGGTGTCTTTGGTTATATCCACTATTGTGTCGGGGTTTTTTAAAAGGTTTTTTAAAAGGCTTTTTCCAATTATTTCTTGGTGTATGTGACCCCTGAGTATGGTAATTATGTTGCTCATATTGAGGTCTAGGAGTGTAGGGATAAGGCTCCCTATGCTGCCCATTCTCCTGTGTGGGTAGATAAGGTATGTTCCATGGGGGCGTGGCCAAGATGGCGAGGTGAGCGGCGGCGTTTTTAGAGAGCTCCGCTTACCGGTTCATTAATCCGGATCCATCAGCCTCTAATCTTCCCCTGACACATCCCAGCTGACTGTGGGGGACTCGTGGGTCTCCTGTGCACTGAGGGGAGAGGAGAGTTTGCCGTCCTCGGCGGAGATCGAGGTCCGCCGGACGTCCCCGGCCTGCCTCGCGGTACTAGGCCGCAGCCGCGGACTTTCCCAGCGGACCGCGCCGCGGCCTCGTGGACCCTTGGCGCGGTCGGCGCCTCCGGCATACATCACAGCCTGCTGCGGCTGCGGGTGGGATCTAAAGGCCGGGCTCGGGCCTGGTCACAGCTGCTGCACGGGGCTTGATCTCCCCATCACCCCCCACGAACAAATAGGCCGCAACCCCGGCCTTTCCTGAGGATCCAGGGCCGCCGGACTGCCTGGGAGAGTGACTGATCCTGAGTGCCTGGAGGAGGGGGCCCTGAAACGGCTGGAGGCCTCCACCTGGTCAGCGGAGCAGGCCCTATACCATCCCCATCCCTGACCTCCCTGGTGAGGCCTTCTGTGGACGAATTGCATGTCCCTGTGGAGGCTTGAAGAGGATCCCTCCAGCACTACATAACTTCCAGGGCAAAAAAAATGCAGTTCTTGGCAAACTATTAACCAGTAGGGGCCTGGCTTAGCAATGCCCGAGTAGAGACGTGTATTGCAGGGGCTCCCGGCCTCAACCGATCCTTTTCGGCCAAACAGACGACCTGCTACGTTTATGGAGACGGAATGAACACCCCTAAAGGATACAGAACCAGAGCGATCACAAAAGAGACACGAACACCGACCACACAGCTCGGCATCCAGAGATACCTGACGGACAAAAGAGAGCTATCCCAGGGCGCCATTGCAGCCTCTCCACGTGACCTCCGCACTGTGAGTGACTTTAACAACACCGATATGTCACGGGCACCCTCCCCGACAATATCGACAGATCCAGGCCCACTCATGGGGACCCCCGCAGTGTTCAGATCGGCCACCGTTGATCCCACACCAGGCCAATCTCGCCTGGAAGACGATCTCCGCGCCATGCTACAGGCCCTACCCACGAGGGCAGACATTGAGACGCTAATCCAGCGAGTAGAGGAGGCCCATAAAAGAGACATACAAGAAATCAAAACGGACATACAAACAATTGACCACAGGGTGACCACCGGAGAGAGCCTAACATCCGCCCTGGAATCTAGGATTCTATCTCTAGAACAAGCACAGGAGTCCCGGGACAGGGAGCTCCAAGAGGTGCAGCTTCATTTAGAGGAAATGGAGGACCGCAGCCGCCGCAACAACCTGAGGCTGCGGGGGATTCCAGAGGCCACAGAATCTGAGGACTTGGCAGTAACGGTCACAGCCATATTCCATCGGCTGCTGGAAACCCCACCACCTACCTTAGAGATTGACAGGGTCCATCGTGCGCTGGGGCCGAAGTCCACAGATCCCGAGAGGCCACGAGATGTCCTGTGCCGCCTGCATCGCTATGCCCAAAAAGAAGTTATCTTACGCGCGGCCTGGGAGAGTGGCGAAGTTGAATTTGATGGCGCCCGTGTCCAGATACTACCGGATATCTCCAGAGCCACATTACAGAGACGAGCTATGCTGCGACCGGCACTGGAGGCCGCCAGACAACAAGGCTGCACTTACAGATGGGGTTATCCCTTGGCAGTGACATTTCGCTCCAACCAAGCCGCCTTCACGTTGAGAACACCTTCGGACCTCCCCGCCTTCTTCACCTTCCTGGGGACAGACCCGGTTCCAGTGCCGAATTGGCTAATGAAAATAACAAGGCCGGCGGGCCGATCGGGCCCAGTGGCAGCGGGCCCAGGCCGGAATACCCGCTCTCAGAGGCGCCGAGGAAGATCTCGATCCACCACAAATAACAGATCGCGTGAGTCATAAACAAACATCAACCCGTGACTCTTTAACAAGCAGGGATGTATAAGGCTTCATCCGTGAAGCAAGTTATGTGTTATCCTCCAGTGGGGTTACTGTTCTTCTTTTGGGTTTTTTCTTTCTTGTTCTTTTTTGTTCTTTGTTTCCCACTGGAGTTTTACCTGTTTTGATTAAAGGACCTGTCACCACGTCAAACCTAGTGCCGATATCCAACGAGCGGCGGTTACACCCCCGACTGGACCCAGGTGGACTGTATTGCTGCCGAGCTGAAACTGACCTGAACTCCCTATTGAACACATGGCTCCACTAGAGGAAACTTCTATACAGTCCGGGGTACAGTTCTGCACCTTCGGTTACACCTCAATGAACCTCTGGAATATAAGTGGGACACTGTTACCGCTGCCTTTATTCGAGCTAACGAGACTTATGCTACCCAGTGGTGTCCTGAGAAGAGATGAGCTGAGCCTGGCGAGGTGCTGTTTGGCGCATCCCCACCCCCTCCCTCTAATGAGCAATACCTCCGGTGGCAACGGGTAATGGGCCCTCCATCCTATACACATGCGACACTCCAGCCACTCTAAGAGCTCCGTTGCAACCAAAAATAAGGACTGGGAACCGGAAAGACTGCTCATAGCAAACCCAGACTTACAAGACCAGAACATGAACTTGCAGTGTCTGTAATTCAACTCATTACTCACCAACAAAATGGTCGTTTAAACACCTGCATGTTAGATGGTAAGGACACTCTGCACCGGTTTCACTCTAAATGACTTTTGGCTATATAGTTTCTACCAGATCTCCTACTCCAGCATCCTTTATACGGAGACCATAGACTGAAGTATGCTGGGGGGGAGTGTACGTGGGGTATAAGAGCTAAAAGCTTCAGACTAACAATCCCTGCAGGGGAGGTCGGGCAAAACAATAAGCAGCAGAAGGGTGGAAGTCTATGAGGGGTGGGTAGAAACCGACAGGGCCCAGATACACCAGGGAGGGGGGTGGGTGTGAGATGCCAGGGACATGATATAAGAGTACCCCACCCCTCCTGCTACCAACCTCTCTCTTGGAGGAAGGTCTACGAGGGCACACTGTGAAACCACGCAGCAGGCCTGGGGCTCTTTGTCTGAGAGACACGGTGCGGGAACTGTTGGATTTAGTGGAGATAACACGAATTGCAGACCCTCCCTGCAGAGTTAACATGTTTTAAAGATTACCGTAATAGAAACATTGTTGAAGAATATGGTTTCTGTTTTTTCCTTTTTATTTGAAGAATTTTATCAGTAACTTCTATAAACTCTCACCGGTAGAGCTTATTACGCTCAGAACGGGCTGAGAGGGATCTGGTTGACAACCGGGAGCCCCCCAAGGCCCCTGCTGATCAAACCCCCACCTAGGCCTGCGCTCACCACTCAGGTTTTTCCTGAAGAGCGTATAAGCAAAATTTTGCTATTACCTTAGATTTCACTTAGAGGGTCACACACCCTCCTATTTCATTTTCTCTTTCCTTTTGACTTTATATCTTTTTCCAACTACCCCCCTCCCCTCCCCATCCACCCCACTACATCACCCCCCTCCCCCCACCACGCCCTCCGCAATCATGGACGAAATTACAATCGTCACCTTAAACGCAAAAGGCCTCAATGTCCCAGAAAAACGTAGAATGTTACAAAATGACATGAAGCGCATGAAGGCAGACATCATCCTGCTACAGGAGACACACTTTAGGGAAAATGCCTTCCCTATTTTGAAAAATAGGCACTATCCAACAGTTTACCACTCGACATACAAGGAGGCCAAATCTAGAGGGGTTTCTGTTCAGATTTCTGCCAGAATCCCATGGACCATGACTGACATAAAGACAGACCCGATGGGCAGATTTCTCTTCCTTAAGGGAAAGATAGGAGAGACTAAAGTGACTATCGCCAACCTGTACGCCCCAAACTGCCACCAAGAAGTCTTCATTAAAAAACATATGAAACTTCTCCAAACCTTCTCTGAAGGTCAACTTATAGTTGGTGGAGACCTCAATATCCCCCTTATTCCTATGGAAGATACCTCGACGGGAACGTCCTCCACATCTCGAGGTGCACACAAAATAATTCACACCATACTGCATGACACACAACTGATAGATGTGTGGCGCCTTTTCCACCCTGGAGAACGAGATTACACATTCTTCTCCCGCCCACATCACTCGTACTCGCGAATAGACTACCTCATGATACCCCATAGTCAATTACAGGCAATCAGAGATATTAACATAGGATCTATTACATGGTCCGACCATGCCCCGGTCACGATGCGATACGCTTTGACTGATTTTTACAGGGGACAAAGAAAACCTTGGAGACTGAATGAGAGTTTACTACAGGACCCGGAGATAGTAGCGGACGTGACGAAAGAAATTTCAAATTACTTTCAAGTAAACCGCACCCCAGACTGCGATGCGGGACTAGTATGGGAAGCGCACAAAGCTGTGATTCGGGGCATCCTGATAAAACATGGGGCTAGACTGAAAAAAATACGGACAGAACAAATGACCGCGATGATCAATAAACTACAGACATTAGAACAAGCACACAAACAGGACCCTTCTAGACAACTAGGCGCCCAGCTAGATATGACACGCACGCAAATTATGGAATTACTTCAATTTAAAGCTAAAGCAGCGATGCAAATCTCAAAGAAAAAAATATATGAATCTGGAAACAAATGTGGTAGACTGCTGGCACAATCCCTACAAACACAAAAGGCAGCATCCTATATACCACACGTAACCTCACAAGCGGGCCATAAAATATCCCTACCCCAACAAATCACAAACGAATTTAAATCGTATTACGAGAAACTCTATAATATATCAACTACACAGCCAACGACAGAACAGATGAGGGAATACCTGACTAACTCCCTTATGCCCACCCTGACGACTGATACAAGTGCATTATTAGAGGAACCTATCACATTGACAGAAATACAAGTAGCAATTAAAAACACTAAGCCAGGGAAAGCCCCAGGTCCTGACGGCCTTACGATACAATACTACAAGGCTCTTTTACTGCCTCTGGGAGATCATTTGACCGAACTATTTACCGATCTTACAGAGGGAGGTTTGTTCCATAGATCCACACTACAGGCCCAAATATCGGTCATTCCGAAAGAAGGGAAAGATCCGACCCAATGTGGGAGCTACCGCCCAATCTCCCTACTTAATACTGACCTCAAACTATTTACAAAAATAATAGCGACCAGACTACAACAACACCTTCCCCACTTAATACACCTAGATCAAGTGGGCATCGTTCCGGGTAGAGAGGCGAGGGACAATACCATCAAAGTCTTAAACCTACTACACGCAGCTAACCTCACCAAAACACCGAGTATATTTATAAGCACCGATGCCGAAAAGGCGTTTGACCGTGTAAATTGGTCCTTCATGTTTGAAACACTCCGACACGCGGGAATAGGCGATAACATGATGCGCTGGATAAAAGCGATCTACACCACACCGACGGCCAGGGTCAGGGCGAATGGCGTGATCTCAGACGAGTTTCCAATCACCAACGGGACGAGGCAAGGGTGCCCTCTATCGCCCCTTCTTTTTGCACTCTCTCTCGAACCCTTTCTGTGCCACATAAGGCTAAACCCAAACATATCGGGAGTTACCATAAACCAGTCACAATATAAGGTGTCTGCGTATGCAGACGACCTTATGTTCTCAATCACGAAACCAACGATATCACTCCCAAACCTATTTAGGGAATTTGACTTATATGGGTCCCTCTCAAATCTGAAGATCAATTTCACCAAATCAGAGGCTATGGGGGTGGGAATTCCTAAACCACAACACTCGCTTCTCCAATCTAGCTTCAATTTGAAATGGACTACGACCTCATTAAAATATCTAGGTACACACATACCACAAACCTTGTCCAAACTATACGAGTTGAATTTCCCACCACTTTTAAAAAAAGTCCAAGCTCTCTTAAACCAATGGGACACAGGACTGCACTCATGGCTGGGACGCTGCAACATACTAAAGATGTCTATACTACCTAAATTCCTTTACCTTATGCAGGCACTACCCGTCGCGATACCCGCGGCTTATTTCAGGAAAGTACAATCGCTCTTTACGACATTTGTCTGGGCCAAACAGAGACCACGACTCTCTAACAAAATACTAATCCTCCCCAAACAACATGGCGGACTAGCACTCCCTGATGTGCACACATACTACCGGGCAATACACCTAGGAAGATTGATAGATTGGTGCCGTCATACCGATACCAAACTTTGGACTCAGATAGAACAGAAACAAAGTATAGTTCCACTCCGGAGAGCCCCTTGGTGCTGCCCAGCAGTTCCGATTGAAATCAAGAAACACCCTCTAATAGGAAACACCATACAGGTCTGTGCTCGTCTTCTGCCCCGTGCATCCCTGTTCTCACCAAATTCTCCCTTATACCCAGTACTGGGAAACCCTTTGTTTGCGCCAGGCCTACAGGACGCAATCTTTGAGAGACTAGCTGGAGAAGGTTTTTATCAAGCCTCCCACTTTAGCATTGGGGGAGGTGGAGGACGAGCGCAGAACTTGCTGCACCTACGGGCCTTTACCACCTAGATTTCCTGAGGGCCCTCCAACTGAGCCATTTCCTCAAATCCATTCAGCCCCCCTCAAATGCCCTACCACCTACCACATTTGAGGACCTGTGCTCGACGCCGGGGGTGTTACAGCATACACTCTCTCTGACATATACCTTACTGAACACTCCCACACCAGATTTCGTACCACCAGGCTTACTTAAATGGGAGAAGGCACTAAACTGTAATTTTAACAGTACCAAAAGACAGCAAATTATTAGATTCACACACAAATCCTCGATATGCGCCAAAACCCAAGAAACGAATTACAAAATTTTAACACATTGGTATAGAACCCCAACACTCTTACACAAATACTTCCCAATGACACCTGAACTCTGCTGGAGATGCCAAGCAGAAAAAGGGACATTATTACACATATTCTGGTCGTGCCCTAAACTGACGAACTTCTGGCATACAATACAGACAATTATACAGAAATTTACAGACTATAACATTACTAATGACCCGGCATTTTTTCTCTTACATGCATCCAATATACCTACCAAAATATATAAAAAGTCTGTGCTCCGCCACCTTCTGGACGCAGCTAAAGCCTGCATACCGCTCCACTGGAAATCCCAGACACCCCCAACTTTAGGCTTGTGGATCAAAAAAGTAGAAGAAATCAAAAGAATGGAAGACCTTATACACACAGCTCAAAACAGACAGGAAAAATTCTCCAAGACATGGCAGTTGTGGAATATGTTCATTTATTCCAGCGAGGGCCAAACCCTGCTGGAGACCTGAATAACCCTCCAATCAACCACATGGTAAATTAACAAACGAGACACACATCTGTGTCACAAGTACAGTCATGCCTCGGAGAGTTCTTTAAATACTCCGTGATTGCGAGGCACGTGTCCACTCCCCCCCCCCCCCACATCCTATCCCCACCTCTCTACTCCTACTCTCGCTCTTACTCTTTTTCTAATCTTAAGACTTTAAAGTAATAATGGTAGGAGGGGAGCCTGATGGACTGCACCACTTAATACAAGAATACTTAAAGAATACGTAGAATATTCCTCTTCCGGTTTATATTCTTGTTTTTTCCTATATTCTAATTGTTACCAAAGCGTTGAGACGACAGATGTTAACAGAAAGAAATAACAGGCTTAACTGTATATTGGATTATATGATTGTGCTCAACGTTATGATTGTTAACGTGTTGATGTTTACTATTTGTATGTCGGTCCATGGGGGCCCCCCTTGCCTGATATAAATAAAAAATTTAAAAGATAAGGTATGTTCCCTTGGGGTTCAAAGATCCTGACCTCTTTTTCTGGTGTAGACTGTGCTGACGTGATGGCTGGTTCTTCCAATTTATTTTGCCATTTGAACACTTGGTCTGTTTTATAATCTGTGACGTCTCTTTGGTATTTCTTTGCTTTCCTCTGTTGTGTTTCTAAATCCTTGGCCATTAGGTCTTTGTTAAGTTGATTAGCTAATTTTTTGAAGTCCTCAGATTCTTTATGTAATTCCAGTTTGGATTTAAGTTCTTCTATTTGTTGGTCTACAAATTTCATTTTCCTGTATTTTTCTATCCAAAAGGAACCTGAGGCCTTCAATACTTTTACCATTAAAAAAACTGTACCATTCGTTAATGGAATCTTTGTCCAGGAGGCCGTCATTTGGGGGTACATCCCATCTGAGTCTCCTGGGGACAATATTTTCTCTTAGGTACCTTTCAAAAGTGTTTGTATCCCACCACAAGCTTATTTTTTTCTCCATTGCATGTCCCAATTTACGGGTGAGGGACTCTAAATCACTATTAATTTTGGTTTGTGTGGAAAAAACATTATCTAAATTAACATTCCTGTGATCCATAAACATAAATACTTCCATAGTGGCTGCAAAAGTGGGTAAGTGTAATAATGCTATGTAAAAAATCTAAAAGAAAAACTTCTGCGCTACTATATGCGTGTGAACTAGGATTGTTCAAAAGATTTATCGATGATATCCTAATAATATGGAATGGAAGCAGAGAAACGTTGGAGCACTTTCTGTCTAAACTAAACAATAATGACAGAAATATACAATTGATCTGGAATATTGATACGAAAAAGGTAGAATTTCTAGACCTAGAAATAAGTATTGAAGAGGATCGACTAACAACGAAAACCCACTTCAAGGAAGTGTCTAGAAACAGTTATCTACCTACAACAAGCTGCCACCACAAACCCTGGCTCTACAATATCCCAAAAGGGCAACTGGTAAGAATCAGGCGAAACTGCACGAAAGATGCGGATTTTGAAACTCAGGCTAACCTAATTGGACAGAGATTTGTCAAGAAAGGCTATGAAGAAGAACAAATAAAAAGAGAGATTGAACGGATTCAAAGTATGGATAGAAAACTACTGATACATGCACCCAAGAAGGTACAGAGCCTTTCAGAAATACCAAGTTTAGTCTTAGATTTCAACACCCAATTTAAAGATATAGAGAAAATTATCCGCAAACATTGGTACATTTTAAAGGAATATAAACATTTACGACAAATCCTACCTGAGAGGCCATCTATTATTTATAAACGAGCTCCGACCTTGAGGGATATCATTGTGAAGAATGTGGTTGAACCTCCCCCCAAAAACACATTTTCCTTTTTTAATGGCAAAGGGTTTTATCCCTGTAAATATTGCTTTGCATGTACGCATGCAAAAAAATTCCAAACTAAGAAACATGATTTTAAGGCAACGAGTACGGGGAACACGTACCCAATAAAGGATTTTATTAACTGTTACACAGAGGGGGTTGTCTACATGTTACAATGTTCTTGTAACCTACAGTATGTAGGAAGGACTAAAAGGGCACTAAAAACTAGGATTAAGGAACATATAGTAAACATCAAAAAAGGGTGTCCGAAACACAACGTATCTAAACACTTTGCACTTTTTCACAATAAAGACCCCACAGAATTACTGTTTTGGGGTATAGAAAGATATAATAAGGCCTGGAGAGGTGACCATAAAATCAGAACCCTCAGCCAGAAGGAATCAAAGTGGATACATAGAACCAGAACACTAGTACCTGAAGGGTTAAATGTAGAATTCGATCTTAACTGCTTCATTAGTGACTTTTAGATATTGTGCAGCTTTATATATTTTTATCTATGTAAACTCAGTACTTCACTTCCGGTGTGTCTTATTCTTTTTAATTGGGGAGCATATTTTATGCATCTGACCTGCCATTTTTTACCCACAATTTTTATCCACATTTTAAATACAGATTTTTTAACTCATTTTTTAACTTATTTATATCCGTCTTATTTTACCTAAGGGCTTTATTAAAAGGTTAATATTTGCTATACATTTTTGGTTATGAATACCTACATTTAGAAATATTCGGATCATATACAGACCGATCAGATAACCGATCGGTGGTAGCACCAACTTGGATCATCAACTGGTTTTAAACACTCTTTTAAATAATTTTTTTTTACTTTTTTGTTTGAATATAACTTTATCAACTAGTATCAAAACGTCATTGCCCACTCAAAGATGGCCGCGGTTTAATCACCTACTTGGTCTACAATAAAATGGAGTCATCTCCACTTCCTGTCCCAATGATATAAAATCACCATGGCATTAGCCAATCCGGTGCCCTGAAGAAGTCACGTGATATGACGCAACGCGTAGGCACGCAACCGGAAATACGTTAGTGCGGACCGGAAGTGACGTAGCGAGTATCGCGAACAAGCTGTTCCCACTGTTGTTTGGCGTTTTTTCGTTTACTCTTATGTAAGCAGCCATTTTATTCTATTAAACTCCTTGGCTTAACTTTACTACACTATTGGAGCCTTTTTGTTTCTAATCACCCCCATATGGAGCCTATCCATTAGAGGAAGTGACGCCTCCCCGGAGAAGGTCCAGGACGCCACTACCACCACCGGATCAGAGCGACCACAGACCTATTGAAAGCTACAGGCACTTTTATTGTGCCATTGAGGTGAGAGTTCTGTGAGCCCCGAGTGGGTGTCCATTGCCACGAACAGTCACCAGATCACCTAGCAACGCATGTTCACTCACCAGTCACAGTTGTTATGTTTTATTTGCTTGTCCAGTGATTTATGTGATTGAAACAACACTTCAGACACTTTGATGCACGTTTTATGTTATTTCATGGACTTTCACTTTGCATCTACATTTGTTTAAACTGTGGTATCCCAGTAGGGATTGTATTTTTAAGTAAGCAGTTTTTTCACATGATTATTAATTTATTGTTTGCGCAGAAACACGTTCACAATTTGTCACGATTGTGCATATTTTAACATCTATATATTGTCTCAAAGGGAAGCTCTAGCAGTGATGAAGGAAAGATTAGAAGAATTCTTCAAACTAAATGATAATGACGCAGTCTCTATCTCTAGTGTATGGTGTGCCCACAAAGCATACATCAGAGGATTACTGATCCAAATGGCCTCTAAGGAAAAAAAAAGAAGATCACAGGTAATATCCAGCCTACTAACCAAAATTGCCAAAATGGAGAAAGAACATAAAGCATCCTCCAAACACCCTCATCTTCTCCAACAACTTAACGATACCAGAAACGAACTTCGAGCGATACTGATCTCCAACCACGAAAAATATCTTAAAAAACTAAAACTAAGTCACTACTCACAAGGGAACAAAGCGGGTGAACTTCTAGCTTTTCAATTACGTAACAGACAGAACAAACAAAAAATTCATAAAATAATTCACCACAAATCAGGAAAAGTCTTATACAACCCACAAAATATAGCAGACGCGTTTGCAGAATACTACGAAGGTTTATACAATCTAAAAGAAGACCAAAGTATTCCCCAACCTCAACCATTAGATATAATTCAATTTCTAAATAAGATTAAGGTCCCTACTGTAGAATCCACTAACCTGGAAAAATTAAACGATCCAATAACTGTAGAGGAAATTAAAAAAGTCATTCAAATGTTACCATTAAAAAAAGCCCCTGGAACTGATGGTCTGTCCAGCGAATACTTTAAAGCATTTGAAACAATATTATCTCCATATCTATGCAGAGTATTTAATTACGTTGTTAACACTCACTCATTTCCTAAAGAGATGCTTGATTATCATTACAATACCAAAACAATGGAAAGATCCAGCGTCACCAATTAATTACAGACCCATCTCATTACTCAATTCTCAGCTGAAGATTTTTGCTAAAGTTATAGCCAACCGATTATTAGAAATCACACCCTACTTAATTGAACCGGACCAAGTTGGTTTTGCCAAAGGACGACAAGGCCCGGACAGTACCAGAAGAACGATTGATCTGCTCAATCATATAGATCACAGTCAAATTCCTTCTCTGCTTCTTGGATTAGATGCAGAGAAGGCATTTGACAGAGTGCATTGGGGATATATAGCCGAGACCCTCAAGAAATTTGGATTCTCAGGATTCATTTATGAAGCCACAATGTCGCTCTACACGACACCTACAGCCAGGGTATACACATCAGGCAATATCTCTAAACGCTTTAATCTATCTAATGGAACCAGACAGGGGTGTCCCCTATAGCCCATCATCTTTTCATTAGCAATTGAACCCCTTGCCATATCCTTTAGATCTAACCCCAATATCACAGGCATTAAAATTGGACAAGCAGACCATAAACTAGGACTATTTGTGGACGACATCCTCCTAACACTATCCATAAATGACACCTCACTAAGTGAAGTAACCAATGTTCTAGACGCCTTTGGATCAGTTTCCCATTATAATATTAATCCTAACAAATGTTTTGTTTTACCTATGAATATCCCACCAGATCAAGTTGATAATCTACGACAAAATTCCAGTTACAATTGGGATAATCCCTCCATTACTTACCTGGGTATCCAACTTGCCTACCCACCAGCTATCACACTCAGCTATCTTGGATTGGAAGGATAGCAGCATTTAAAATGCAAACATTGCCAAAGATCCTATACTTCTTCTGTTCCCTACCAATCCCACTACCAACAAAGTTCTTCACACAAATCAACTCAAAATTAAACAATTTGATCTGGATGGGGAAAAAACCAAGGATTGCTTTATCAATTATGACTATGACTAAATCCAAAGGTGGCATGAATCTCCCTGATATGCGTCTGTATTATTATGTCTCACTTCTAGACCAAATGAGATTCTGGTTTAGGCACTCTAATGACAAACTGTGGCTGAACATTGAACGGGAAATAACTAGAGGAAATGATCTATTTTCATTATCCATAGCTCATTACATATTACCAAAAATAAACATACCCAACTTCCTAACAATTAAATCTACCTTAGCAGCCTGGAAATTTGCTTTAATGAAACTGCAACCAATAAACATCGCAGCTCATACTCCAATACCAATAAGAGTAATTGAATACTGCAAAGCGCGTCTTAATACAACATCCTGCTCCAAACAGGGAATCAACTTTTTCCATCATTTACCTGATAAACATAAACTCAGAATCACAACTAAGCTTAACGCTAAAACTTTTAATAAGAACTTTAACCCTGGAAAACATTTAGAACCCCCTTGTGTTCCCTTATGGGAATTTTTCACTTCTTACAAAAGTAGAAAGAAAAGGGGCATATCCAATTTATATAAACTCCTTTCATCTTTTCCACTCCAAACCAAAACTACAAACATGATTAAATGGGAGAAAGACCTTTCTCAAACCTTCTCATGGGAAAAATGGCAGAAAGCCTTACATATCAATAGTACATCAACATCATGTATTGAACATTGGGAAAACGCCCAAAAAATATTAAACCGCTGGTATCTGACCCCATACAGACTCTCCAAAATATTTACCACCTCATCCCCCACCTGCTGGAGATGTAATACCCATACAGGCAATTTAATACATACACTATGGGGATGTAAGGCCTTATCTAGTTTCTGGAAAACAATCTCCTCTTTTATCGCGTCTCTCACAGGAAACTTCAAGCTACTCACACCTGAAACGGCCTTATTAGGTCTAAACCTGGACCTCTACCCACCACAACATAGAATTATAGTTGCTAATATCCAAATATCTGCAAGACTCACCATAACTAAACTATGGAAATCTACCTTAGCCCCTAACCTATCAGATGTTATTTTGAGACTTAATACTCAAG